>JAAALK010000080.1:34660057-35053154 GCA_019279435.1 Zizania palustris
CAGGGGGCTGGTGCTCATGACTTCTGGGTATGCAGTGTTTTTTTCATCTACTTTTAGGCTTTTCGAGTTACAACACTGTACTAATCATTACTTTTGCAGTTACGCTTTTGCTTGCCAGAAGTCGGCAATCACCATAACCATGCGCTTCAAGTCTTCAACAACAATGCACATAAGGTGGTGAAGGACGCCATTTCGTATGCCCGCATTCAAGCGAACAATGCTTACTACAAGGAGAAGCTAGGGCAACGAATGAGCAAGGCGACGGGCTCATCGTCAATTTATTTGACTGAAGAAGAATACCGTTCGGTAAACAATTCTAACTTTTTACTCTTCGATTGTTGAGATTTGTTGTCATATAATACAAATAGCATCCCTGTTCAGGTGAGGATTCCGTGGTTTGCAAACCGCGAGGATGCCTATTTCGAATTCTGCAAGATTTGGTCTTCAGCCGCATTTAAGAAGACTTCCCAGCAGAAAAGACAATGCCGCGGGACGGATCCGAAGCACAGATATGGTGCCGACGGACATATTCGCCACGCTAAACGCTTGGTAAGACCGATCTGTCACTCTCTAGCTATAGATACATTGTAATGCGACTAACTCATTTCTAATGTACAGGAAGCTAAATCTGGCAACGTGCCAAGTGACATAGAGGTGTATACCTCTGGTCACAAAGGAAGCGATCCGACACAACCAGATGTCTTGTGTAGCCAGACAGCCACGAACCATTTGGTGAGATGTTATTAAGAGTTTACGTAATTTCATTTTTCTGCGTCTAGCTAATCGGACATGTTTTTTGCAGGCGCAGTATGGTGAACACATGGTTCGACTCCATGGAGAGGACTATGATTGGCGGAGAGAACCTGTGGACCAAATGGCCGTGTACTCCCAGCGGAGGTGGCAAAAGCCATGGACGGTGAGACAGTGTTTTTATTAATGTTTTGTGTATGGTATTGTGATGGTAACTAACCCCTGTTAATGTTGCAGGTACTCCATGTTCAATGGAGTTATTGACTCGAGAGCGGTGAGAGCTCAGAAGTCAGCTCAGTCGTCGCAGAGCTCCGTCGGAGTTGGCTCCAGCCGTCGTCGCTCAGAAGAAACCCCGGAGATGGTTCGGATGAGGGAGGAAATGAGGCGGCGCGACGAGCACAGCAGGAAACAACAAGAGTACTATACCGCCTGCTTAGCACAACAGCAGGCGATGATCCAAGTAAGCTTACTTTAGAGTGTTGCAGTTCAAAAGTATTCAGAAATAGGTTTAGAACTAACTGATTACATTACAACATGTGTAGCAACTAGCCCAGCAAAACAGTGGATTTGACATGTCCATGTTCCAACCACTACCTCCCCCGCCACCACCACTATCTCCTACATCACCTGAGGTACCTCCTAAATACTTAAGTTAGCGTTTAGAAGGGTAGTTGAGTTCGTTTCTAATTTTGTCTATTTCTTCAGTGTTTCCGTACGTCTGGTCAAGATGGAGCCTCCGGGGCAAATGTGGACGAAGCGGGAGGCAGCGGCGGCGCCCACGACCCAAATGTGGGCGATCAGTGAGTATGGATGTGTATAATGAACCTGGATTGAATCTCGATATGTTATGTGACTTTGTATGTGAATTTGGATGGTATATGTGAATGCGGATGTGTATGTGACTTTGATTGTGAATTAAGTTGTGTTATGTGATTTTGGATGTGATGTGTGAAGTTTTGGATGTGAGATGTGATTTTGGATGATATATGTGAAGTTTGAATATGATTTTGGATGTGAAATGTGATTTTGGATGTGTATTGTGAATGTGATTGAAATTGTGGTTGGATGTGAGTGTGAGTAGGGGAACCAGGAAAAAATAAAAAAATACCAGGTAACTTCCGTCGGCTTTGACCATAGCCGACGGAAGTTAGCTGGTTTCGGCCACGTGGGCAGAAAGGCTAACTTCCATCGGCTTCGGCCCTAGCCGACGGAAGTTAGCTGCCCCTAACTTCCGTCGGCCAGGCTGGCCGACGGAAGTTAGTGCCCCTCTGGTGACGTGGCAGTGTTCACCGCTAACTTCCGTCGGCCACGTGAAGCCGACGGAAGTTAGCTAACTTCCGTCGCCTCGCTTCCGTCGGAAGTTAGCGTTTTGCCGACGAAAGTTGACTTCTTCCGTCGGGAAAGGGCTAACTTCCGTCGGCTTTGGCCGACGGAAGTTGCCTGTTTTGTTGTAGTGAATGTGGATATCTTCATGCTGCATGTGCCCGTAGATTGATCTAGATCATATTGATGTAAAATAAGTTTAGAACCAGACACCTAGATTATTCTAAGGGCGGTTGGAAAGGGGAATAAACACCAGGGTGGTCGCAGAGAGGATAGCGGAGGTGTACTTGCACTCACTTTTTTGTGCATGGTTGGGTTCTTCCCTAGGCCCTAGCCATGACACAGACACTCAGACACACGTCTGAGAAACTAAAACTGATCTTTATTGCTTAACATCCTGCCACATAGCTACGATATTTATATGGTCCGGTAGAACCTGAGCCTGATCGCAGATTTTATGTGTGGGAGACAGGAGGTCTAGAAGCTGGTCGTCACTTGGATGGCTGGGTGCCATGGTGGCCGTCGGCCAACTCCCAGGGGCATACATGTAAGGTAAGAAGCAATAATTCTTTATTACTTTTTGCCTGATTAATCTAATACAACTTCCTGGTATTTATATAGCTAATTCCTCTACTTTATCTCTAACAAAGGAATCCTATCTTGACTCTTGTAATAACCCAATATCCTAATAGCAGAATCTAACTCTGCTTTATCGCTAATAATAGAATCTTATTCTATCTCTTAACTTGCTAATCTTATGCTTATCAAACCCTACTAATCCTGGTTAAAGATTCTTTTTCTGTCGGTTGTACCTCGTATTGCCCACCATGTGCACTCCTGTGCCTAATACAACTCATTATTGGTACCACTCCTAAACAGATCACACAATCCTAATTATAAGTCATAACGCACTTCAAATGAACACAATCCCTAGCTAATTTTATCCTAATCTCCTTATCCTAATCATATTATTTTTAAATATCACAGCCCCTATTCCTTCTCTGATAAAGTGTTCCAAATCTAGTGTCCCTATCTCATTGCAGGAATTGCATGCCAGTACCAAGGACAAAATTTTCAACTTTTGTTAACAGGCACCGGATAAAATAATACAATGCTACAATATCATACTCCATCTTAAATAATTCTCCTTAGTATTCCCAAGCAAATTTGGGTAGTATAGATAATGCTGCTCATTAGCTTAATTGAAACTGTTAACCATGAATGTTTGAATTTCTTTGAGGTTGAGGGAAAATTGAATCTATTGGCAGCTGCCGCTTGTCCACTGGCCAGTAAGCCACAATTAATGTCATTAAATTATGGAAAGTATATGATAAAATGTTATCTTTTAAAGCTGTCTCATATCTGATGTTCATATTGGATTAATATTTTCAGTAAACATGCGCTATTGCAATGCTTGCGGCATTTGTTAACTTTCAATAGTGTCTCATCATATCTACAACTTGACGAAGGTGGTTTTACGACTTCTATCCACATAAATTGCAGATTGCATTCTTGATGCAGTTTCATGATTCTTTGACTCTGGGAGTAAACCAGACAATAAAGTACTTAGATCAGCATTCTGTGTTCGGCTTACGAAGACACATTGTTTATTTCAAGCCTTGCCCATTTATTTACATAATTTTTTAAATTAGTTTTTTTTTAACAAAAATCAAATTTGTATTGTAGTTTTAAAAAATTGCAAAAATAGCATCCGGTAGATCAACCATTGGCCGATTGGTGTCACGTGGCAGCCAATCGACACTTAGTCGACCGACTGGCGTCCGGCCCGCACCGCGCGCCGTGCGCCCCGCGCCCTCCCGGGCCGCTCTAGCGCGCCCCCGCGTCGTCAGCCCCCGCGCTCCGCCCCGATCCCTCGCATCCCGCGCCCTCACACCCATGCCCTGCCCTGCCCCGCCCCATCACCTCCCGCGCCCCCTGCCCCGCCCCGCCCCGCCCCCTCGCCTCCCATGCTAGCTAGCCCTCGCGCCCTTCGTCCGTCGCCTCGGCTCCCACGGGTCGGGTGCCAATCGGCCAATCATCGGTCGACTGATGACGCTGACGTGGTGCTAGTCAGCCAATCAAGTGCCGATTAGCTGCCACGTGGCACCAGTCGGCCGATAGTTGACTGACCGGATGTTATTTTTGTAATTTTTTAAACCCGATGTACATAATTTTTTTGTAAAAAATACTGTTTTTTTTAAAATCTTGATTTACATTGCTATTGAAGTAGACAGGTGCTTTTGTTTTGGCACAGATGCATTACCCAAAACAACCGTACTTTGATTTCCACAATTACTTGGTCGTGCTCTTGAACATGACTTTAAGAAGGTAGTTGGTATCAGGTTGGTGTTTTTGATAGAACAGTTTTAAACTTTGACTTCAGTTTATATGCGACTTCAATATTAGTTACTTGCGTGCAGTTGGTACCTCTGCCTTTTTGTCATTCTTTTCTTATTGCTGCATATAACGGTTAGTCTATTAACCGTTTTTTTAAATCAAATCTTTATGTCCGTTTGAAAAATTTGCAAAAGTAACATGCGGTGAAGTGCCGACTGGTGCCACGTCAGCTCCAGTCGATACTTTAAGTACCGACTGGATGCTGTCCCCTATCAGATTCTACCACGTTAGTTTTAATTGGTAATTCAAGTGGCAAATTTTTCAAACGGACATACAAATTTGATTTTTTTAAAAAAAATCATATTAACCTACGATTCAACATGTCTCTTTATATCATCGCATTCCCAGTATACATGGTAGTATCGATACAAAAAGCATGATGCCTTCTTATTACTCCCAGTACATTTTTTATTTAAACACTACCCTTGTGGCTTGTGAACAACATGCACTATGGGAGAAGCGCCGAGTGTCCCAAACACTCGACAAATCCCAAAATGCACTCAGCGAAGGATTCACCCAGTGTCACTCTCGATAAAGTGCACTCGGCGGCGTGGGGCATGGGCGGCGCCGGGCGGAGCGGGGCCAGGGCGGCGCCGGTGTAGAGGGAGGAGTGAGGAGTGAAGAGATAGGGGATGAGGATGAAGGAAAGGGGCTATTTTTAAAGAGAGGGGGAGAGTTAAAAAAAGTGCGGAAGAGTGAAAAAAGTGTGGAAAAAACGGCGGGACACGAAAATTTGCCTTTGCCGAGTGTCTTGAATATCGCACTTGATAAACATTTTTTTATTTTTCAAATTTGTTCAAATTTGTTTTTCATTATTTTATTTAACAAATTTTGTAAAAATACAGCGTGTAATACATAAAATAGAATAAAAACATGAATATGACTTTTTTCTATAATTTAGTTTATTCTTTCTACGCTCAGTTTAAATTTTACATGTTTCAATTTAAATCTAAGAAATGCAATTAATGAATTAAAAATAGGTAACTAACTTAGAAAAATACCATAAAATTTATTGGATAAGATACGTCCTATTTTGAATTAAAAAAATAAAGTTCATACAAAGAGTTAATTATTAATTTGCTTTCAAACTTATCTCATTTCTTCTCTAAATTCTAATTCCTCATCTCTAAATCTTCAATTTCTAAACACTATATGTGACAACTTTATCAAAATATTTTTAAAATTTTATCACAGTATCTATGTATCATACCATAACACCGTGATAAGTCTCATGTTTTTCGGACTTCATTTGATTTTTTTAGAATTTAAAACTATTAAGGTCTACGTTGCCGATAGAGTGTCACAACCTACTTTTTTCAAAATTTATTTAAATTTAATGTATAAGAACTCAACATATAATAAAAAAAATAAATATAATTTTTCTATATTTTTTAGTTCATTATTTTAGGCACTTGTAGTTCAAATTTCACCTATTTCAATTTAAATCCTTAGAAACATACTTATGAATGAAAAATAGCTAACTGATCTAGAAAAATATTAAATTTTTACAATGGATAAGATACGTCATATTTTGAATGCAAAAAAAATTTCAAGTTAAAACAAAGATTCAATTATTAATTTGCTTTCAAACCTATCTCATTTCTTCTCTAAACATTAATTCATCCTTTCTAAATCTCCAATTTCTAAACACTATATGTGAAATAATTATCAATTTTTTAAAAGTATTTATCACAGTATCTATGTATCATATCATAACACCATGATAAATCTCATATTTTTGGGACTTCATTTGATTATTTTTAGAATTAAAAAACTATTAAGGTCTATGTTGCCGATAGAGTGTCGCAACCTACTTTTTTCAAATTTTATTTCAATTTAGTGTATAATAACTCAAAATATACTAACAAAGATGAATATAATTTTTCTATATTTTTTAGTTCATTATTTTAGGCACTTGTAGTTCAAATTTCACATGTTTCAATTTAAATCCTAGAAACATACTTAATGAATAAAAAATAGCTAACTGACCTAAAAAATATGAAAAGTTTTATAAGGGATAATATATGTTGTATTGTGAGTGTAGAAAAAATTTCAAGTTAAAATGAAATTGCAAATACCTTATAGACTTGAAACATTGTTTCACATAAATTTTTAAAAAATTGTTTGCCGAGTGTTTTTTGAAAAACACTCGGCAAACCAAGTGTCTTTGCCGAGTGTTTTTCAAAAAACACTCAGCAAACCCGGGAAAAAAATTTTGGCCGCACGAGCACAACGCCGTGACGTCCGTTAGTATCAAGGCTTTGCCGAATGTATTTTTAAAAAACACTCGGCAAATAATTGGTTTGCCGAGTGTTTTTTAAAAAACACTTGGTAAATCCATTTTTATCGAGTGTTCAAAATATTACACTCGACAAAGACTTTGGCACTCGGTGAATAATCGTTTTCTGGTATTGACGGTGTGTGCCTCTTTATGCTCTGAATTATCAGGTTTTTTGTCTATCAACTTTAGGGTTCTAGAAATATTGTTATGCAGTCATCTCGTGGAGCCACCGGAAGGTATCATTTTTTTTTGCGGTGATGTATGCTCTTCATCTTTTTATTACTGATCAGTGCAGGATGGCGCGCTTACTTCTGGTTAGCTTTCTTGCCTCTATTTGTAAGTATCAAATATTCTCCTTATTACATGGGTTTTCTGTTGAATTCATGTATCCTACTTCCTCATACTATAAGTTATTTGTCTTTTTTATAAGACAAACGTTTCTAACTTTGACCGATTTTATAGCTAGAAAAAACTATCAGCAACTATAGCATCAAATTAATATCATTAAATTTAAAAATAAATTCTTATATATCATTGAAAATTCGTTTGTCCCTTTATATGCCACTCGGTGGGTTCTGACACCACATGTTAGTGAGAGAGTGAGTGTCATATAAGATATCATATGAAACAACGATATATAAGGAACTTTCCCTTAATGTACTGTAAAATATGTCTTAATAACATATTAATTTTATATTGTACAAGTTAATATGTTTTTTAAAACATACTCAAAGTTCGACAAGTTAGATTTAAAAAATCAAACGGCATGGAGATAGAGTACTTTCTTTCTCTTCTAACTAAATTCTGACTCAAATCTACACTAACTATGCTAAAAAAACAAAATACACTATCTGAATGAGAACAATTCTAATAATAGAGCATGTTTATACTCGATTGGATCCCAATAGGCAATGACATCTATCAAAAGGAACATGAGTTCCAAATATAAAGCTATCGAAGGAACATGTCTGATTCCACAGACCTGAAATTGTCCTTCATTTGACCCACTTCATCATATATTCCAGAACTCTTTCGAGATTGGTTTTTTCTTCTGCATCTTGGTATTGTCCACTGCACGGTATCACTTCAACCATTTCATGATAATGAATTTGAAGCTAACAAAGAATCACTCCACATGAAACTTATGGATTCAACTCGTGCATCATGGAAAATAAGGTGTACTCACTACAGGATTCTTCACGTTTGCCGAGTGCCTAGGGCACTCAGCAAAGCCTATTTTTCTCTCAACAAAGACTTCGCCGAGTGCAACACTCGGCGAACACCACTCGGTACAAACCTTATCAGCGACGTGGGTATTCGCCGAGTGTAATATAGACTTCATCGAGTGCCACACATGGCACTCGGCAAACCTAGACGTCTGACGGCCGGGTGGCCATTAACGGCCATTTGCCGAGTGCCCCACGTACGTGGCACTCGGCGAAGGTGCTTTACCGAGTGCCCCACGTGGCGCTCGGTGAAGCCTCTTTGTGGGACAGCTAGCGCGTGGCAGGGGCTTTGCCGAGTGCCACGTGGAATAGCACTCGGCAAAGCCACCTAGAACGCACAGAAACGCGCCACGTGGCACAATTCTGTGCTTTTTAGGTGGCTTTGCCGAGTGCCACACTCGGCTTTTTTTCATTTATTCAGTGCATATTTCATCACACAAATTCACAAAATTCATCACAAATTGACATTTCATCACAAAATACATCACAAATTCACATTTCATCACAAAATACACCACAAGCTCACATTTCATCACAAATTTACATTTTCATCACAATTTTCTCGACAAATCACATATCAAGTGCACAAGTTCAAGTTCACAACTTCAAGTTAACAACGGCGAGTCTCACAAACTAAAGTTCACATTTTAAGTAGCACAATTTAGTTCACTCACTCGCATCACGCCTCACAAGTTAGTCGATCTCACAAGTTAGCATTACCACTCTACCCAATGTACGGAGATGACTGCGTGTTTGATCTTGATGCCGATGAATGAAACTGCAAAGAAGAAAATAATTAGCACAATTGTATATAACAAGAATGACAAAAATAGTATTAGAAACTCACGTTGCCGCTCTATGGAGTGTGCGGAGATTGTTCAGGTTGAGGAAGTCTGGGTAATAAGGGTGCCTATGGTGACTGAGGCACGCCCATATGACTTGAAAAAGATCCACACATCTGTACAAACCACTGCTGCATCTAGGTCTACATCTGAGCATCCATCAAAGCATTCACCCGAGCCTCTATCTGAGCATTCACCTGAGCCTCCATCTCAGCCCGCACCTGAGCCTCCATCTGGGTCTACCACTCGGCCCTTTATGATTCTTGTTCATCTAGTCGGGCCTACAGACTATTAATGCACATTCATTAGCGTTATAAAACAAACAATTTAAAATGTTTGATGATTGATGAAAATAAATTAACCTGTAGATCGACAATCAGACCCATAGTCGTGTCTCGATGAGGACGTATACCCGGACCAGAGGTCGAGCTCCGAGCTCTCACCTCAGATAGAGAGGGGGTACTACGGGGATCAATGGCACCGTCGCCCATCAAATAGCGCCCATGTCTCTTGCCTCCTCCAGCCCTCATGACCACCTCTCCATCAATGTTATGTGCGGCTGGGTCATAATCAGGACTATACACTTCTCTCGCCATCTCTAAGTAGTCTTGGAGGCGTTGATATGCGTTCTGGTTAGTGTACGACTCAGCGGGTTCATTTGGATTGTATGTGTTGCCTTGAACCGCCCGTCCTTTGTGAGCCAGAGCATATGCCATGACTTGGGAGCATTCTTGACCCACGTTGGCCGTTGTCTGCAACAAGAATATAGTTAGAGCTATATTTTGCAATTAAGTGCAAAAAGAAATAAAATAAGTAACTACATACCCATCTCGCACTAAACTGGTTGAGGTTCAGCGAGCCTTGATGGTGTGATGCCCTAGGCATGAGTAGGCGTCTCTGCCGGCATGCATCATGACTGGTCTGCCACTCGGCAGAAGACCACCTATCAACCATTTGGCCCCAACATTCAAGATGAGCGGCACACCACTGTGGAGGGACCTATTTGATGGAAATCAAGTTGTTAATGAAATAATATTAAGTATTTCATGATAAATGATAATATACTTACCATCATGTATTGCTCCCGTGTCAGAAATATGGTTCGGGCATCCTTTTTATTTTTCTCTCTCGGAGATGCTGAGCGTAGAAGTCGATAACGGCTTGAATTCGCGCCTCATAACGCATGTCAGTGACAAGCTTCTTGGCGGCTCTGTTGATAACAGCGGTAGCCTGATCCGCATATCCCTCATCACATCTATAAAAATCCTGCATATAGATGTAAAGAGAACGTTATGTAATCCATATGTGAATAGTATTGACACATATGTTAAGAAAATAAACTTACCCAGAGCTCAGCCCTAACTCGATCGACTAGGTTGGGAAATTGTCTCCCTTCCTGGTCAGGGGCGTCCGGAGCACTTTCGTAGTGCCTCCATGAGTACGCTGTCTCCATCCTCCCATCAAAAGAAAGCAAACTAGGGAACTTTTCCTTAATAAGAAGTCAGAGGATGCCGTTTACGTGGTGTGAGCACTCTCGGCCTCCCTGTTCAACCATGATCCAGTTCCTACCTCGACGTCATTAAAAAGTATTAGTATGTGTTAAAAACTAAACTGATGAAATGAATACATTATAGACTTCCTATAGCAACTTACCTATTTTCATCTGGTCGAATGAGCGCACGATCAGCTACTACCACCGGTCACCTCGGGAGTGACAAAAGACCACGCAACCACACTGTAGGTGCTTCCGTAGCCTGCTCCTCTCCCTCTGACCCAACCTCCTCCCCACCCTCTGCCGTAACCTCCTCCTCCGCCGCCGCCGTAGCCTGCTCCTGCTCCACCTCATCCGGTACGTAATCAACGTCACGGCGAGATGCCGATATCTGACTGGTAGTTTCACTCGAGGGTGCGGGTGCCTTTCCTCTTGCTGCTGACTTCTTCGTTCTCCCACCACGAGGTCTAGATGAGGACCCGACCTCATCTTGAGAGCGGGTGGATTTACCGCCTTTTCTAACTACTGCATATATCATTTTCTTTAAACCCCCACCATGTTTCAGTCACTTGCTATGAAAAAGAGTAAACCACTTTAGATAAACCATGAAATGTATTATAAATTCATTTAATCAAAAATTAAACATAATTCTCATACATACAGTTGCTAGAAATATTCATCGTCGTCCATATTTTCTAGATCATATGTATCATCATCACTATCACGTGATATGATATAATCGTCCCACTGATTAGGAGGTGAAATGTTGTCGTCACTGTAATTTCCTAAGTTTAATCTCTCTAGCAATTCTATGTCTCTTCCATTCTGAACCTCATCTTCTTCGTTGACATCGGCACCACTTTCGTTATCTACTTCCATCGTCTCCGTCAAGTCAATCACAAACATGTCTGGTAGCCCATCTTCTTGAAAGAACTGTCCGTTGTGCGTGTTAGGGTCTATGTTATAGTCTTCATTGTTGGGAACTGGCAGTTTACTGTGTGGTGACACCTTATACACAACATCCCAACCTTTAAGACATGCGACGGTTTTGCACGGGTAGGGGAGATAGTAAACTTGTGATGCCTGTTGTGCAACGATGTAAACATCTTCACTCGACAAGGTGGTATCTTAACGAATTTCAATTAACCCAAGATGAGGGGTTTGTCTCACTACTTTGGGATCGAACAAGTGGCATTTGAATATAACCGGATTAAGAGGTTTGCTCCCATCAAAACTCAATTCGTATATTTCTTCGAGTCATCCATAGTAGTCAACCCCATCTGTGCCCGGAGTAAAAACTCCAGAATTTGTGGTTCTTCGGTTAGGTCGACTATGCTCATGGCTTGTTGTGTGGAAACGATAGCCATTAACGTCGTAAGCTTTGAATGTCTTGACCTTGTAGGCACAACCATTAGCAACTTGCCTCAACTCGGAACTCATAGTCATGTCGGTTCTTCCCTATAGGTTTAAACATGACCAACATGTGTATTAGTCGCATATAAGATATAAGTGAAATATAAAACTAACTAAAAGTTAAGTTAAGAAATACCTTAGTTTTGAACCAAGAAATAAAATCAGGATGGCCATTTCCCACACAATACTTAAAAAGGGCAGTTGATTCCTCAATGTTAGGCTCCTTCGAACCACGCCATTGAGACCGATGTTAAGGTCGAAATAAGAAAAATGAAATTGAGGGTGTTGCTTATAGAGCACTTACTCAATATATGGTTCCACTTTGGAAAGGTTTGTCAAGACATACAACATAATCAAACGGCACTCTTCATGTTGCAAGGTCTTGTTAGCAGCACCACTCGCACTTTCTAGTTGGCCTCTGAAGATGCTGAGATTTGATTCTTCTTCCGGGAGATTGTAACGAGAAGGTGGATTATGCACGCTAGGAAGATTGCCCGCGTAATATCTAGTTGTGAAGTTTGACACCTCCTCCAAAACATATGCCTTAGCTATGGATGCTTCAATTTTGCACTTGTTCTTACATTTATTCCGAAGATTCTTTTGGAATCTCTCAATTGAATAGCACCAACTTCTCTGGACCGGATCTCCCATCTGGGCCTCATACGGAAGGTGCAAGATCATATGTTGCATCGGATTGAAAAAACCAAGTGGAAACATCTTTTCTAGCTTGCATAGCTATACAGGTGCTAGTGTTTCCATGTCTGCTACCACGGTGTGAGACAATTTTTAGCACAAAGTTGTCGGAAGAAATTGCTCAATTCAGCTAGCACTCGCCAGACATCCTCAGGGACATAGCCACAAATCATGACCGGGAGCAACCGCTCAATAATCTATATGTGATAGTCATGACTTTTGAGTCTGTTTATTCACAGAGTATCTAGATTAACTCTCCTCTTCAGATTATTTGCATAGCCATCAGGAAACATGAAGGTTTGAAATCACTCAAGTACTTCCCTCCTCTGTCCCCTTGTTAGAACAAAATTGGACTTTGGCTTCGTCCAAGATTTTCTGCTTCTAGGAGGTATCATGTCCAGCTTAGGTCTATTGCATATAGCCGCTTGATCCACTCGGGCCTTGACGTTGTCTTTTGTCTTCTCAGGAATGTCCATGATTGTGCCAAAAATGGCCTCGGCAACATTTTTCTCGGTGTGCATCACATCAATGTTGTGCAGAAGGAGAAGATCATCGAAATAAGGAAATTCCATAAACATGGCTTGTGAGTCCATGCATGATGCTCACCATATCCGATAAAACCAACTCCTTGTGTATTGATTTGCAAAGACTCTAATTGAGCACGAACATTGGCACTGGTCATTTTAGGTGGTGCTGAGTCTTTAACAGACACTCCTTTTGGAAAATTATTCTTATCCTTTCTGAATGGATGGTTTCGAAGAAGGAATTGTCGGTGCTTGTCAAACGAGGAATATTTTCCACCCTTAGCTAGCCAAATGAACTTCAGAGTCGACCGACAAATCGGACATACGAACTTTCCATGCACGCACCATTGTACAATATCAACAGCTGAGAGGGACTGGACAAGCTATACAATAACTTGACAAACCCAAAAAAACTCAATTTACCATTGGAGTGCATGATCCAATCTTTGAAGAACAACATGGAGCAGCACATAAGGACGGAGACCCAGTTCATAAGAAAGAACAAGTGAGCTATAAGGGAATGAAGAAATGACTCTCTTTTTTAGCAATAAGATAGAGACCAAATTGAGCAATTAGAGAGAACATGAGAAGGTGAGCTTCACGTACAGAAGCTAGTTCATCAATTACAATAGCTCGATTGCCATTCCTGGAAAAATCATAAGCAGAGTGGGCATGCTGTTCCCATCTATCTAATTAATGCTTCAAGCTGGTGGACACTAACGATAGCTGCACAGAATTCTTGAAAACAGAACTCTTGAAAGTTCATTCTTCTATACTGAACAACGCTCAACTAAAATAAAGATCCAAATTTACAGTGAATACAATGTGTGCGTGAATGGAAAGTTTGTCTTAAGGTAAAACAAACAAACATACCGAGACAAGAATCTCTTGAACTCGTGATTCCTTCATAGCATCAGTGGGTTCTCTTGTTAAGGCCTAAACATGATGAAACAACGGTAATCAAAGTAGCTTAAAATGATCATCTTGAACTTGAAGTGAATAATGATCTTTAAAGATGTTTGCACCAGAGAAAAATAATCTAGTAACACCAGACTTAGTTGGTTAGTCCACAAAAGAAAGGTACCTTTTAATCATCTTCACTTAATAGTTCACCAATTACAGGATGGCTATGAAACTGCAAGCTGAACCGTGCATGTCATAATTAATAAGTACAGACGAAACGCTTAAACCAATTAGCAATTTCAGAAAACAAAATTAAATAAAGATCATCATAGAAACATATTACAGACTGTTGTTAGCTAGAAGTCTGAAATTTCATTGCATTGAACATAAATTGGTCTGCGAACTTCATTGTACACATTGGAGTTTTCCTGTACTCTTATGAGATGAAATGGCTCCTAAGATAAACACATAACTCACATTCAGCAAAATTCACGTATTTGCTCCTTCTAGAGGGTCACTGGGAGCACTGCAGTTTCAGACTCTGAAACAGAGGTGATCCAACATACGATCATAATCAGACATAAAAAACATTGTTATTTGTCTCATTCATGAGAGTGCAGGACTACGACATGGAGACAAATTTGCTACCGCTTGCTCTGTGGAACAGGTGCATGCCTGGTATGCATTTCCCAGTTGTCAGACATAAATCTGTGTGGAATTCATGGGCGTTTCCAATTGCTTAAGAGTGAGTTGATCTACCCAAACATAACTAATACATAAGGACCATATAGTGCAAACCTTAACAAGTTAACAAAGCAAAGCTATTAGACATCATCACACCATCTGTTAGTATAGATTAGGCAGCGATCTGCCGCGTCCAATCTGAAATGCAGTCTTTGGTTTACTCCGCAGTGCGATTCCATGAAGGCAAGGTCCAAAATACAATCATGCAAATTGGCAGATTCCCCTTTGGGAGCAGCGCAAAAAATGAGTAGTTGAGAAGAAAAGGGAGGAGGAGGAGCGTACGGGTCTCAAGGGTGAGGGCGAGCTAGGTATGATTTGTAGCGTTCCATGAGCTCTAGGGATAGAGATGATGTACATTCTTTCATGTACGGTCTTGCCTTTCCCTTGGCCCATGCGCGGAAGCAGGTAGAGGGGGTGGACGCTGCGGTGGCAGCGGACGAGGCGTGTGTCGAACGAGGGCAGGTCGATGTGATGTCCATGTACGGTCTACCAGTTGAAACCCGATTTGAAGGCCTTACTGACCAGTATCCGAGTACATGTATGATTCCCACAAACACAAATGCCTCAGTGTATCTGCTTAAGGATCTCCGATTCTTTTGCTATATTGACACACTTCATAAGCACTTGGATTGAAGCAGCTCTTTTATATAAGTTTGATCTCACCATAACATATTGTTAGGGAAATATCATGTGCAATCACTCATTTGGTGCAAGCGTGCAATCAAGCGATCTGATGCATCCAATTAAGTTATCCAACGGTTATATATAAAAGGGGCTGAAACCTAGTACTTTTTTACTTTTAACCCCTTTCATATGTAACTGTTAGATCGCTTGATTAGATGCACCAGATCGCTTGATTGCACGCTTGCACCAAATGAGTGATTGCACATGATATTCCCCCATATTGTTTACTCCTTCTTGAGACACAAATTGTCGTGTCTTTATCTTCATGAGTTTTGGCAGTAAGAATAAAATTAGTAATTGGTTGCCGCCAATATTCTTCATCGTTGGTGATGATTAACATAGATGGAGCTTGTCTGGCCTCGGAAGGTTGTTCTGCATCAAGTTGAATTGATGGCTTTGGGAGTTCTTGGAGGAAGACACCGCTGGCATAGGAGCTCTTGATGATCCGAGCTTAGCCAAAAAGTCAGCAACCGAGTTATCATCCCTGCGAACATGATGAAACTCAAGGTCACTAAACTTTCCTTCTAGTTTGCAGATTTCCTTGCAATAGGCATCTATCTTCTTACTAGTGTAGGACCAATCTTTGTTGATTTGGCTGATAACCAGTTTAGAATCTCCATATACCATTAATGTTTGAACCCTAGGGAAATGGTAATGCACAAACCATTGAGGAGAGCTTCGTATTCGGTTGCGTTGTTAGATGCCATGAATAATAGTTGAAGAACATATTTTAGCTTTTCACCTTGGGAGATATAAGGAGAATCTCTGCTCCTGCTCCATTGATAATGAGTGAGCCGTCGAAATACATAACCCAATGATCTTGGGAATCACTAGTCGACGAGAGCTAAATTTCAGTCCATTCGGTGACAAAATTGGTGAGAGCTTTAGATTTTATGGCCATGCAAGGCTTGAAGTCGAGGGTAGATTCACCTAACTTGATGGCCCACTTGACGATATGACTAGTTGCATCTCGATTTCAGAGAATATCGCCGAGTGAAAATTCAGTAATGACCTCCACCGAATGAGCCTGTAAATAATGCTTGAGCTTCTAGGTAGTGATGAGGACGACATATAGGAGCTTCTGAACCTGTGGATACCGAACTTTATAATGTCCAAGTACCTCAAATATAAAGTATACTAACCTTTGAACTAGATAGGTGTGCCCTTCCTCCGGGTGCTCGACGACCATGGCGGTGCTAACCATGTGGGACGCGACGACAATGTAGAGGAGTATTTTTTTCGTCGGGAATCGACGCAACCAGAGTCAGAGGCGAAGAGAAAAACTTCTTGAGGTCGGTGAATGTCTGGTCGGCCTCCAACGTCTATGTAAAGTCACCTTCTTTCTTCATCAACTTGAAGAATGACATCTCTCATTCGCCAAGTTGAGAGATAAATCACCCGAGTGACGTCATACAACCTATGAGGCACCGAATGTGCTTGACACCTCTGGGCTTGGCCATGTTCAATATTGCAAAAATCTTCTCTAGATTTTCCTCAATTTGTCGGCTACTGACAATGAACCCGAGCTATTTTCACATCGGTACTCTTAATACACATTTCTTCAGGTTGAGTCGCCAGTGAAATTTGCGGAGGTTGTCAACAGTCTCTTGTAGATCTGAAATGAGATCTTCTGGCCTTCTGGATTTGATGATGACATCATCCACGTACACTTCAACATTGTGACCGATCTGATTAGCCAAGCAACGCTAGATAGCACGCTAGTACATAGCCCCCGCATTCTTTAGCCCAAAAGGTATTGATGTGTAGCAATACATACTGAATGGGTGATGAATGATGTCTTCTCTTGATCTTCCTCCTTTATGCTGATCTGATGATATCCTGAGTGGGAATCCAAGAAGCAGAGAAGTGACACAACCAGTTATAGAATAAACAACTTGATCGATGCACAATAGTGGAAATGCATCTTTCGGGCATCTTTTGTTGAGATCAATATAGTCAATGCACATCCTCCATTTCACATTCTTCTTTTTTTACAAGGACTGGATTAGCTACCTAGTCGGGATGGTGAATCTCCTTTATAAACCTAGCCACTAATAGGCAGGTAACTTCTTCTTTGATGGCCTCCTTGCGCTCCTGGGCAAAGTGACACATATTTTGCTTGACCGACTGAGTGGTCAAGTAGACGTAGTGTTCATGCTTGATCAGCTCCTAAGGTTGCCCGACATGTTGGATGGCTTACAGGTGAATATGTCGATGTTGGTCTAGAGGAAGTTGATGAGTGTGCTTTCCAATTTGGGATCAAGCGCAGTACTGATCAACGTCATCTTAGATGGTTCAGTGTTTAAGAGCTGAATACATTTGTACTCAGCGGGTGATGGCATTAGGCTTCATGTAGATGGCATGGCTGTCAGGATCTCCATAACCCATGGTTGGTGTTGTTTTTGCTTCTTTGATCACCTCCTCCATTCAGACTGAAATGGTCATAGCCTCACCAAGGGTGAGATTGTTGTGAAACCAAGGGTGGTTTCTGTCTGGATGATGAGTGATTGACAAGGATGAGTGATCGAGGGAATGTGTTAGTGAAGGGTTGTGTGCATCGAAGGGTTCGATGTAAAATTGAGGGTTGAGTGCCGAGGGTTTCGGGGGTGCATCGCGTTCTTGTTTTTGCTTGTCTTGGATGTGCAGGGTGGAGATGCTGACCAACTGTCGACGGCGAGTGATCAAGGGTCAAGCGGAGAGCTCGATGCCAGAGGATCAGGGAGGCCGGGCGAAGTTAGAGAAGATCTCAAGAGTGCACGAAGAGACCGAGCAAGACTTGGACGGACGGATGAAAGCGACGGCGTGACGACCGGGTCTGCGAGAGGGAGGCCAAGGAAAGCATTCAGGCGGCTCGAGGAGGTCGAGAGCGGAGGTGGCTTGATGGCGCTAAGAGTCGCAAAACGGTGTCATGAGTCGAACGGTTGAGAGGCTTTGTCGGTTTTTGCTGAAAACCGTCACAAATCTAGTTTTGTTAATTTCAATAGTTATGAGTTTTTTTTAGTGTTGAGTTTTTGTGTAATAAACTAGGTTTAATTTTAGTAAGTGTCTAGAGCAATTGTACTCTTTTAGTATATTTTTCAGAATTTCTTAATTCTGAAAATATATTACAAGGAATAGTACCTTGGTGTAATATTTTAGTTCTAGAGGGTTCTTTTCAGAAAATACCCCCCATGGCAGGCCTAGAAATAGAGGACCATATCCATGGGCAGGTGCCTGTTCTTTTGGCCGAACCATACAAACTCTACATAAATTTTATCAACTTTTTCTAGAGAAGAACCACTGTTCCAGATCTGAAATACTGTGCCTAATCCGAAAAACAAACAGTGCTAGCGATGGATTTCTGAATCCTGGTGTAGGTATGCTATTTAGGCTGAAATCAATTTTGTAAAGCATTTTCTAGTGTTTTGACTGCAGAAATTGATGTTGAAGTCTATACAACTTTTGTTGTGAATGTTTTGAATGTTCCATTTTCGAAAGTTGCAACTGGTTTATGTGATTCTTTCTTAATTCTTTTGCTGATCAAAAGTGGTACCTCTATTTTGATTTTGAGCAGATCTGTTTTTCTCAGTTTAGAGCTGAACCCCCTTTTTAGTGTTTGAGAAAATATCTGTTTCATTCTTGTGAACATGCTGAAGTTTGGGGATCATGTTTTTTCTCACAAAATACTTTAGAGAGGATTTTTACACAAAAATAGGTGAAGAACTCTCTTCAAATGGAGATTGTTTGATGTGATAACAGTGCTCTATTTGGAATTGCTTGAGTCTGTGATGTTGGATACATGAGCTCTTTGTAAAATTTTGAGTAAAATCTGTGTGCTTAGCACTGTTCAGTGTCATGGAGATTAAATTGAGACAATTCCTCATTGTCACCTCTATTAGTGCTTGATTGCTAAACTGACTTATTTGCTCCCTTTTGGTTTTGATTCAGTATTGCTTGATTGAATTTGAAACCTGAAATTTGATTCAGAATATGTGTATGCACTGTTTTTCATCAAGAAAAATTTCAGAAGCTGTAATTACAAGTGAATCTGTTTGATTATGTTTGAAATGAATCTAGTACTGTTCATCATTCAAAAAATTTCAAAACTTATAGTTGCAAATTGGATTTCTGTTTGAATATTTTGATTTCAATTTGGTAGACTGAACCTGATCTGTTATTAAAATTGAAGTCAGTATTCATGTGCAGCCATGGTTAGTATTTCTGAATTCTGATCGAACACATATCTAGTCAAGCTACATGAGTATTTACTATTTTAGTTCAGTTTGTATCAGAACAGTATTGAATTGTATGGAGTTTTCAAATGTGTATCTTACTTCAAACTGGTCTTCCTGTCCATGAATTAGTTTGAATCATCAATACAACACTGTTTCTTTGCATATATCAAGTGTCAAGTGCTATTTGCTGATTGTAACCATAGTTATCTGAACTAAACCAAATTGTTGAAGTTGACTAATCAGCTGATTACTTCTAATTGAAAATTGCTTCAAAACTCTTCTATTCAGCAGAATACTTGTGTAGTTTTGTTTCTACTGTGCTGAATCTCTATTTACTAAATAGAAGCAATCAGTTCCTTGTGTTTGAATGTGAATAGAAGTTTTTCTGTAATTTGATTCAATCAAGAGTGTACTGAAATTTAAACTTGAGTGTTCTGTTGTATCAAATGAAATCTGAACTGAAATTTGTTATAGTTTTGCAATCTGAATTCTGATGTGAATTAAATTTGTTTGAAACTATTCATGTTCAGGAAATTTTCAGAATACTTGTGATTTCAACAGAAATTGGCTCTAGCTTTTCTAATCTGTTATTCAAAATTCAGTTTAATCAGATTTTCTGTTTGAATACTCTCTGACTTTGTAGCAGTAAAAATCTGAGTTTGAAACTTGTGAACTCAAAATCTTGAATCTGCATTTCTGAAGTGAGTACATTTGTAAAGATGAAATCTGTTGTCTGAAATTTGAGTGGTCACTATTCAGCATCCTTAATTTTTCAGAATTGAGGTGTTTTCAATTGGAATTCAATTGTGTTAAGTTGTTTTATAATTTCAAATCTGTTTTGAACTGTTGTGTGAGTATTTTGGTCTTTGTCGACAAATCAATCTCCGATATATTTTTGTCGACAATCCAATTGTCGATATAGACAGTGAACTTCAGAGCTTCAGTGTCCGACAGGATAGTTCGTCCGATCAAACTCCGATCAAGTCGTAATATTGATTTTGTTGCTCTGATTTGTATTGATTGGTTTAAAATTTGAATCTGAATTTTTGGAGGAGCGTTGGGTGTTTTGAAAAGGCCATCTAATTCACGAAAATTAGTCGAGGCGCCTATTCACCCCCCCTCTAGTCGCCATTCTGATCCCACAATTGATATTAGAGCCGGTTAGATCACCAGTTGACCTTAACCGGTTTGTGATCCTTGTTTTGGCGACATGGAAAAAAACTCAAAAATTCCGATGTTTGATGGTCATGACTTTGCTTATTGGAAGGTGCGCATGGAGGCTTATCTTCTAAGCCAAGGAAGTGCCATTTAGGACATTGTTGATTCCCAATATGTGATCCGTGAAACTCGCACTTCAGAGACTGAGAAATTACAGTACAAATGTAATAGAAAAGCAAGAAACATATTGTTTATCAGTTTGAGTCACAAAGAGTTTGACAGGGTCCAGCACCTATGAACCGCGCGTGAAATTTGGACCACTTTGAAAACTTTTCATGAGGGCACTACTCAGATTAAGGCTAGGAGGCAAAGCACTTATAATCAAGAATACCAAATGTTTGTGCAAGGCCCTGGCGAATCTATAGATGCCATGTTTGCGCATTTTGATGGAATTGTGAGTAATTTGCGCTCCACTCGAACTTTGGCTTACTCTGACCATGATAGGGCGATCAAACTTCTCTATGCTCTTGATCGTAACATATGGGAGGTGAAGATCTCTAGCATTGAAGAGTCGGCGAGTTTTGACACTCTGACTTGTGATGAACTCTTTAGTAAGCTTAAGTCCACCGAGATTGCCAAGGCGTCTCGACCGGGAGCTGGAAAATCTTTGTTGCCTTCGATTGCTTTGGTTTCCAGTCCTGGCAGTGGTACCTTATCTGGAGGTAACTTTTCTGGCATTTCTGGAATTTGTGCTTATTCTAGTGCTTTTGATTTGTCCTCCCTTGTCTCTGTCACAAAAGAACAAGTGGACACTCTAGATGATGAGGATCTAGCTCTCATTGTCAAGAAGTTCACTCGCTTCTATAATGATAGACAAGACCAAAGGAGAGGAGGGTCACAGGGTTGTTTTGAATGTAGAGATACGTCTCACATAAAAGCGAATTGCCGTAAGTTAAAAATGAAAAATGAAAATGAGCACAAGTACCAAAAGTGGAACAAGAAACATTACTTCAGAGGGAAGCACAAAAAAGTGGCTAAATGAGTAGTGAGAGCTTTTGTGGCCACCCTCAGTGACATCGATGGTACGTCAAGAGAGGAGCCAAGCTTGGAGGAAGAGGACTCTCCCAAGAAAGAGAAGAAGGAGAAGGAGAAGAAGATAGTGGACCTCACCGACCTTTGCTTCGTGGTCGACGGCAACAACAACAGCGACGAGCTCTACAGTTCTGAGGTATATCTATCTCGTGATCAACTTATTTTTCAAAATGATGAATTGCATGATGCTGTTTATTCTCAGGATATATTACTTAAACTTGCTGCTAAAGAACGAAAAGAACTAAAACTCATACTTGAAACTATTTCCACTGAACTTGCAATTTTGAAATCTAAGTCTGATGATGCCGAATGTGAGTCATGCCTTATTATCATGGATGAACTTGCTCAACTGCGTTTTACACATGCTCAAACTATTGAAAAACTTGAATTAACTGAAAAACATCTTTTGGTGGTGGAGTCTAGTCCTACGGTCATCAACGAATGCATGAATTGTCCTTTACTTGTTAAAAGCATTAATTTTGAGATAGGCATGTTGATGAACTTAAGGCTAGATTGGAGAGTGCTGAGTGTTCTAAGGATGTGCAGCCGGTGTGTCCCACCTACATCACCCTTAAGGACCAACTCAGCTTTGCTAGAGAGCAAGTGGAAAAATTGAAATATGAGAATGATTACCTTCTCTCCGTGGTGGAAAAATGCACTGAAGGAAAGGGTAGGATGGAACTGCTTTTGGCTAAAACCAAAATGTGTGCTGACAGGGTAGGGTTAGCTCTCGGGTTGGGTTATGAGAGAACTACTCCAAACACTTTGAGCGAAACTGTGTTCACTCCTCCCACTACCCTTGAGAAAGAGAGAGCCCAGTTAGACATTGACCAAAAAGCCAAGAATCCTACTCAACCTACAAAGAAATCTCTTCGTTCACTAGATGAACCTCCTCAGCAAAAACCCAAGAAGACTGTGAGATTTCTGCCTGAGATCCATGCTCACACACCCAAGAGAGTTTATCACTGTTCCTATTGTCATCGGGTGGGTCACTTGGTTGGGTTTTACTTTGTCGTATCAAGGATGAATGACACTCTTTTGCGATGAACTTTTAGGACATGCATTACCCATCTTTAGGTATGCATGAGTCTGCTTTTTGCTCTTATCCTGATTTTGAGGCTTCACATGGTTTTATGAGTGATTATTCCCATCGTGGTGTACACCATGCTTCATATGGTGATAGACCAATTGTAAGAGGTTTTGATGCTCGACAGGTTGGGAGACCTCATCATTTTCTATGTTCGCGCTTTGTATGTAGACCACACACATTTTATCATGGTTCATATCCTGTGCATGATAAGTCTACTACTTTGACTGGTTCTCGAGTTTTGCGATGCTGAATTCCAAAACAACTTTTAACTCACCCTTTCACTGAGCATTCGAGAGCTTCTAGCATGTTTTGAGGGGGAGTTGTGTAGCATTGCATGAGCTTCTGTTATATGATTAATTGCTTTTACAAGTACATGCTTTGTAATGCCTTTGAACTATTGCCTTTAATACTGTTGACTATACTTGGCATGTTTACTTCTGTTAATTGTCATGAGCATGACCTTTATTTGTGAAAATTTGAAAACGATCACTGCTTAGTCTAGAAACTAGCATGAATTGGTTGAGTGCTTTTGCTATCTTTTACTCACTTGATAGTTAGGTCCTTTTTACTTGGATGCTAATACGCAACTTGATTTCATCAAAAATATTATGTTGTAAATGAAAATTAATGAAAATAAAAATGAAAAATTAATGAAAATGAAAATGAATGATATTCATGCTGCTGTGTGCTAAAATTGAAAAGATCCAGGTGGGTTTGCTTTGTCGCACTACTTTGTTCTGGACTTCTTACCATAGCACTTTGGTAAGAACTGGGACGTCGTAGTGTATACCGAGATCAATGCTTTAAGCTTCCGATGGTCTTTTGCTTGACCTAGGCTTGGCTTGGTCAGTTAGCATAAGGTTGACATGCAAATAACCCTTGGCACAAAAATGAAAAGGTAAAATTCATTGCATATCATGTTTGCTGAAGCTCCTTGAAGTGGGATATGCTTATATGGTTAGTATTTGGCTAGCTTTTGCATTTCATGCCTTGCCATGTCTAGTATGCTAGTCTGAGTGGTGATGCTTTTATTTGCTAAAATCTGAAAATGCTTGATCATGCCTTTTGTTTAGATGTTATTCACCAAAGCTGGTCATACAGTACTTTTAGACGATATTCAAGGTGAATGATTGTTTGTATTGTAATTTTAGTTGCTCATGTTTCAGAAGCTCACATCTCTGCTTTACCCTCATTCCCCTCTTTGTATATTTTTATCTCCTTGATGCTTGCATTGTCAAAGGGGGAGAAATAGTTTACATGATGCTTTTGGAGGGATTTTGGAGGCTTTTGGATGATTGCTTGATTAAGGGGGAGTAATTGGCTTTCATGTTGCATTGACATTCTTTTGATGCTTTTGCATTGCTTTGCATAAGGTTTTTGCCCAAGAGGGAGATCTTTTACCAAGTGACATGTTTTTGCTCTTTTATGAGTTTTTATGGTCACTTGTGCGCTTAACTTGAAATCTTCATCATGTCTTTTGCTTGGGGTTGTCAATGCACTCATCAAGGGGGAGATTGTGAAACCAAGGGTGGTTTCTGTCTGGATGATGAGTGATTGACAAGAATGAGTGAACGAGGGAATGTGTTAGTGAAGGGATATGTGCATCGAAGGGTTCGATGTAAAATTGAGGGTTGAGTGTCGAGGGTTTCGGGGGTGCATCGTGTTCTTGTTCTGGCTTGTCTTGGATATGCAGGGTGGAGATGCTGACCAACTTTCGATGGCGAGTGATCAAGGGTCAAGCAGGGAGCTCAATGCTGGAGGATCAGGAAGGCCGGGCGAAGTTGGAGAAAATCTCAAGAGTGCACGAAGAGACCGATCAAGACTTGGACGGACGGATGAAAGCGACGACGTGACGACTGGGTCTGTGAGAGGGAGGCCAAGGCAAGCATTCAGGCGGCTCGAGGGGATCGAGGGTGGAAGTGGCTTGATGGTGCTCAGAGTTGCAAAGCAGTGTCATGAGTTGAAGGGTTGAGAAGCTTTGTCGGTTTTTGCTGAAAACCGTCACAAATCTAGTTTTGTTAATTTCAATAGTTATGAGGTTTTTTAGTGTTGAGTTTTTGTGTAATAAACTAGGTTTAATTTTAGTAAGTGTCTAGAGCAATTGTACTCCTTTAGTATATTTTTCAGAATTTCTTAATTCTGAAAATATATTACAAGGAATAGTACCTTGGTGTAATATTTTAGTTCTAGAGGGTTCTTTTCAAAAATACCCGCCATGGCTGGCCTATAAATAGAGGACCATATCCATGGGCAGGTGGCTGTTCTTTTGGCTGAACCATACAAACTCTACATAAATTTTAATCAGCTTTTTCTAGAGAAGAACCACTGTTCCAGATCTGAAATACTGTGCCTGATCCGAAAAACAAACAGTGCTAGCGATGGATTTCTGAATCCTGGCGCAGGTATGCTATTTAGGCTGAATTCAATTTTGTAAAGCATTTTTCGGTGTTTTGACTGCAGAACTTGATGTTGAAGTCTATACAACTTTTGTTCTGAATGTTCCATTTTGGAAAGTTGCAACTGGTTTCTGTGATTCTTTCTTAATTCTTTTGCTGATCAAAAGTGGTACCTCTATTCTGATTTTGAGCAGATCTGTTTTTCTCTATTTAGAGCTGAACCCCCTTTTTGGTGTTTGAGAAAATGTCCGTTTCATTCTTGTGAACATGCTGAAGTTTGGGGATCATGTTTTTTCTCACAAAATACTTTAGAGAGGATTTTTACACAAAAATAGATGAAGAACTCTCTTCAGATGGAGATTGTTTGATGTGATAACAGTGCTCTGTTTGGAATTGCTTAAGTATGTGATGTTGGATACATGAGCTCTTTGTAAAATTTTGAGTAAAATCTTTGTGCTTAGCACTATTCAGTGTCATGGAGATTAAATTGAGACAATTCCTTATTGTCACCTCTATTAGTGCTTGATTGCTAAACTGACTTATTTGCTCCTTTTTGGTTTTGATTCAGTATTGCTTGATTGAATTTGAAACCTGAAATTCGATTCAGAATATGTGTATGCACTATTTTCATCAAGAAAAATTTCAGAAGCTGTAATTACAAGTGAATATGTTTGATTATGTTTGAAATGAATCTGGTAGACTGAAATGAATCTGCTAGTATTGTTCATCCTTCAGAAAATTCAGAACTTATAGTTGCAAATTGCATTTCTGTTTGAATCTTTTGATTGAATTTGGTAGACTGAACCTGATCTATTTTTAAAATTGAAGTCAGTATTCATGTGCAGCCATGGTTAGTATTTCTGAATTCTGATCAAACACATATCTAGTCAAGCTACATGAGTATTTACTATTTTAGTTCAGTTTGTATCAGAACAGTATTGAATTGTATGGAGTTTTCAAATGTGTATCTTACTTCATGGTCTTGATATAGATTTGCTTCAGTATGTTACTGATTTTGTAGTTTGATTTAGAATTTTGATTCTGTGTCTTCCGTTGTTGGTCATCAGTATTTATTCAGTTTTGTGTGTGCTGAATCTTCAAACTGGTCTCCCTGTCCATGAATTAGTATGAATCATCAATACAACACTGTTTCTTAGCATATATCAAGTGTCAAGTACTATTTGCTGATTATAACCATAGTTATCTGAACTAAACCAAATTGTTGAAGTTGACTAATCAGCTTATTACTTCTAATTGAAAATTGCTTCAAAACTCTTCTATTCAGCAGAATACTTGTGTAGTTTTGTTTCTACTGTGCTGAATCTCTATTTACTGAATAGAAGCAATCAGTTCCTTGTGTTTGAATATGAATAGAAGTTTTTTTGTAATTTGATTCAATCAAGAGTGTACTGAAATCTAAACTTGAGTGTTCTGTTGTATCAAATGAAATCTGAACTGAAATCTGTTATAATATTGCAATCTGAATTCTGATCTGAATTAAATTTGTTTGAAACTATTCATGTTCAGGAAATTTTCAGAACACTTGTGATTTCAACAGAAATTGGATCTAGCTTTTGTAATATGATATTCACAATTCAGTTTAATCAGATTTTCTGTTTGAACACTCTCTGACTTTGCAGCAGCAAAAATC
This sequence comes from Zizania palustris, assembly GCA_019279435.1. Lineage (NCBI taxonomy): Eukaryota > Viridiplantae > Streptophyta > Magnoliopsida > Poales > Poaceae > Zizania > Zizania palustris. The sequence goes on from JAAALK010000080.1 coordinate 34,686,931, forward strand.
TGAGTTTGAAACTTCTGAACTAAAAATCTTGAATCTGCATTTCTGAAGTGAGTACATTTGTAAAGATGAAATCTGTTGTCTGAAATTTGAGTGGTCACTATTCAGCATCCTGAATTTTTCAGAATTGAGACGTTTTCAATTGGAATTCAATTGTGTTAAGCTGTTTTATAATTTCAAATCTGTTTTGAACTGTTGTGTGAGTATTTTGGTCTTTGTCAACAAATCAATCTTCGATATATGTCTGTCGACACTCCAATTGTCGATATAGACAGTGAACTTCAGAGCTTCAATGTTCGACAGGTTAGTTCATCCGATCAAACTCCGATCAAGTCTGAATATTGATTTTGTTGCTCTGATTTCTATTAATTTGTTTAAAATTTGAATCTGAATTTTTGGAGGAGCATTGAGTGTTTTGAAAAGGCCATATAATTCACGAAAATTAGTTGATGCGCCTATTCATCCCCCCTCTAGTCGCCATTCCGATCCCACAATTGTCCTGCTCACATGCATGTGAGGTGGCAACATCCCCCTATCTCGAAAAGGCCCCATGCAGTCCTAGAATTTTAAGGACTAGGTACACGTAGTGGGGTATCACCATAAATTTGGCGAGGGATGGCCGCACAAGCATAGCATGATAGTACAGTCTCGAAGTTAGTGACATAGACTTTGACATGCTCAGTACTATAGTTGTCCTAGAGTGCCAAATGTCACAAGAAAAGTAAGGGTACCGAGTGGAATGGAGGCCTTCCCTGGGACAATCCCGTAGAAATGTGTGTCTATCTTCTAGAGCACCGACTCGTCGATGTCGAGTGCATCCAACGTCCCTTTAAATATGACATCAAGGCCGCTGCCTCCGTTAATCAACACCCTCTTGAGGTGCACTTTTATAATGATCGGGTCGATGACTAGTGGGAATCATTCTGGCTTAGGAACATCCGTCCACTGGTCATCATGGTTGAAAGTCAATTGGGATCTCTTACACCTCAGGTGCTTGGTCGCCATGGTGCTAATGGCATTGATGTGGAAAGCCAACATCTTTTGTTGGTGTTTGGACTCAGCGGTGATCGAGCCACCAAAGATCATGGAGACCGTCTGAGCGGGCTCCTAGAAGTATTTTTTCGCCGGAGGTGTTTCAACATCTTTGTCGTCGTTTTTGGACTTCTTGTTTTTTACCCCAACGGCGCTTGTCCGACCGGGGGTTTCCTTCTGCCTCTTTGATCATCTGATTCTACAACTAATAACACCGACGGGTGGTGTGGTTGCTGTTAGGGTGAATGATGCAGGGTTTGTCCAATAACTCTTGCAATATCGAGTTATTACGGTACTGAGATTGGAGTAGAAAAAATTTTGTCAGTGGCCATGAGTTCCTTTCCATTTCTTTTCCTATTATTGGGATGAAGGGGAAGCCATGTCTTATCATAGTCATTATGTGGAGGCGAGCGGCGACAATCCTCCTTTTTTCTCTCACTAGAGTCTTGTGCGTTCGGGTACATTTGCTCCTATTCGGTGTCTTCGGCATTTGTGAACTGTTTGATTATGGTGATCATTGAGCTAGGATCTTCCGTCTCATGCATTATCACATGGCGGTATAACTCTGAAGGCTTGCTCAGACCATCTTTGAAGATGGACATGACATTTGTATTGGAGATACTAGCGACTGTGTTTCATCGCTCGGAGAAGCGATGAATGTAGTTCCGTATGGACTCATCATGTCATTGACATACATGGCACAAGTCGTGTCGTGAACATGGTCTCTACCAAGTTCCTTGATAATTGGTGATAATGATATCACACGACTCGCTCCAGGAGTCGACGGAGTTTTTAGGGAGCCTAGCTAGCCAACTAACAATAGATGCCGATAACATGACTGGGAGATAATTTACCGTGACATCTTGGTCTCCTATAGCCGCTCGAATAGCCATATAATACAATTGTAGCCAATGAGAGGGATCCATCTTTCCATCGTATGACATGATACCTATGGGATGGAAATTGCGGGGCCACATAACCTAGCAAAGGTGCTCGGAGAAGGCTAGGAAGACATCATGGCGTGAAATGTTGGTGTCTGGCCGGTTAGCCCCCGACGAACCATGCCTCTGGTCGTACTGTTCACGACGATGGAGCTCATCACGTTCACACTGACCACGGTGGTGAGAGATGATGTTGTGTGTATCGCACACATCATCAATGATGTTTTGAGCATCACCCGAATAAGAGCTCCCACAACATTCACTTGGATGCGAGCGTGTTGACCACTTGGAAGGTCGGGAACAAGAGATACGGTGTAGACATCATGATTGGAGAGGCGGCGCCGTATCAATGAGTTGAATGGTGGTGGCTCTAGTCATGGAGCGTGCCCTTTAGAGCTCAGGAGTGTTAGGGAGGGTGGCGAACGTCCTCTAGATGGCGAGGAGATTCACCATTGGCGTGCAGTACACATCATGGACTTCAAATTCCACCGTGTATGTGCCATGCATACCTTGCTGCAAGGTCCCAGCATCTGTGCAGGCTCTCACACAGCGATTTAACCGGGCGGTGTTCTGCCCTTGGCATTCATGCTGGTGAGTCGTAGACTCAACGACATCACTAGGCTCATCATTCGAGACAACTGTTGTTTTCATCATGACGGTGTTTGGAGATGACACCGCTTAGCTGAGATGGATGACTAGCAAGATCACATTGTAGAAATCTTAGTGAATTGTCATCGTTGTACTATACATCCGCTTGATTGGGAGAATATGACGTAGTCAGTGGGTGAATCGACGTCAATTTGTTGGTTAGCCTTAGGTGGAGCTGGTTGCTTAGAAATCCGAGGAACTAACGGATGCACTACCAAAGTGTGCGAAGCTTTTGCCCTCATTTGGGCAGTGGTTTGAACCAATTGGTGCATACAATCACCAACAAAAGTCAACCTTCCAAAGGTTTGTATGGAACAAGAACTTGAGTGCTTATTTTGCAAACTACAACCATTAGAATATAGAAAAACACAAAATCACTCCACTACTCGGCGCACCAACTGTCGTAGCGTAAGAAACAACAATATACTACAGGGGTATCCACAATATGTATTTGTTTAGGTATTGGGGGCTTTGTGGACTAATCTGATGGTTATCTCTAACTACAAGACAAAGAAAATATTTTTAGACAGGTTCGGGCCTCTAGTAGGATAATAACCCTACTCCTATGTATGTTGTATGAGCTCTTTAGGCATGAATAGCCTTTTGCTTTTTTAGAATATCTAAAAAAGTTCCTTTTTCTTCACGCTATCACCATGACCCCTTTATATGAGAGGGAACGAGGATTATAAATGGTTATTAAGCCACCCCATAAATTAATTTTTTAGTCTCTAACGATTAGAATCATGGATAATAAATGAAGGATAACAGTGAGAATAATCATTACTCATTGGAGTGTAGGTGGTGGGAGAACCCCCTCCCGAGTGTGGGACTCGGGAGTATCATGAGCCTTCGATCTATGACTCAATGGATGGTGATGACTATTGATTGGTCAACAAAAAACCGGTAGGGAGGTAGCCCATCGACATCTACCCTATGCACTCTCATCCTCCCCAATCGCATGATGTCGCACTACCACCACTGTATGCACGGTGCCGCACTGTCGCCATTGTCCACACGGTGTCACGCCGTCATCGCCATCCACATGGCATCGCACCACCATCATCCACATGGCTCCCTACCAAAGAATAGCCCCATGCATGCAGGGAGTCAATTGCTCCTCTACACGGTGTTGCACCACCGTCGCCCTCTACATAGCTCTGCGTCGAAGAATAGCCCTACAGAGGTGGGGAGTTGATCGCTCATCCGCATGGTGCCATGCCACCGCCACCGTCCGCATGGTGCCACATTGTTACAATATATGTCTTTTCCCTTTCATCCCTCTCTCCCTCCATCTCTAGAGTCTAGCCTACCATCATCATGGACGAAAGCCCCCACACTATCATCATTAGTTGTAGAGCCACATGCGCTCGACGCAGCCACAAAGCATCCATAGGAATCACATAGAGGAGAAGAGGGAAGGTGTGGAGGAAAGGAGATGACAGAGGTAGTAGTAATCAATAGTCCAACAACAATGGGTAGGTGACAAAGCGAGGGGGAGGCAGGCTAAGTGGAAACCGCTCAATTAGCCTCGAGATGGTTAACGATCTTGCCGATGACCTCATCCTTATACCAGAGCTGATGAATTCATGGTCTCCTCCAATATGAGGTTGATCCGACCATGGTACAATTATGGACCGTCTGCTTATTTACGTTCTTGCTTTCCTTATTATTAGCTTCTTCGATTTTTTGTGGATGTGGATCCAATGATATTTTGCTGGGATTCATAGTTTTTGATTGGCTCCCATGGATTGGATGGAGCCTTGGGTGAGATGCAAGGAGTATTTGAATACTTGACATCTCAATCAACGAATTCGCTAGCTACTACACAATGTTCCATTGATCACATAGTAGTGTAGTTACAACTTTGAGATCATTTAGCTGTTGCCTACTATATTTTTTGTGTTTGCCAACTTGCTTATTGTGCCACTTTAAGAGAAGCGTGGAAAAACTTGGATAAATGATTTTTTTGGGTTTCTAGGTTGGTGATTTTGCTAATCTTAGTGCACTTAAAAGCCAAGGTTCTGCTCCTACGAATGACATGTATGACAACTATTGTTAGGTACCTCTTGTATTTAGCAAAGTCGATTTTGTAGTAATGTGAAGGCGCAAAACAAGATTTATTTATACATAATCTTAATGGTTGAGATTGTCAAAACATCAATTTTGGTAATTTTGGACCGAAAATATGCAATTCCTAGTACAGGCGGAAGCCCTGAAGTGCCGGAGGCCGATCAACATATGGCCTCAGTGGCCTTTCAGGAGCCTGCTTCGCAGGCTGGCTTCAGCCCAAAGGGCCCTTTTGGAGGCCTGCTCCGCAAACATGCTTTGGCCCGATGGGTTGGCTGCGGCAAGGCCTGCGAAGGCCCACTCCAGCTAGAAGAGTCCAAATCTAAGTAGTCTAGCTCAGCTGTTTTTGATCTCTTATCCAATCTTAACTGCATTAGTCAAACTCTCATCAGATTAGAATTAGAGATAAGAAGACTATCCCCTTTAAATATAGGGGCGAGGCCTATTCATAGACCCCCACACACACAGATCAACACTTCAAACCCTAGTTTGAATCGTACCTTCATTTTCATCTACTTTCTGCATTAGTTCAGTACACCTTCGTGGGTTTGTGCTGGAAGCCCTCCGTTGGCCACACCGTAATTGTGGTAAGCCTTGTTGGCTCGCCTGTGAATCATCCATTAATCTAAGTAACTGATTGCTATCACCTTGTTGGCTCGCTTGTGAACCATCCGTTAATCTATGCAACAGATTGTTACCCTTCGTTCTATCTGTTTCTACGGCTACACTTGGTAATTCAGTCTCTAGGCCGAAATAGTACTTGATCTTTGTGTTCTGCAGGATTCACGTTCAGAGCACCCCCTTGCTAAGGATTTCCAGAGCTAGGAGGTTGGTTTCGGAGGCTGCCGAAACACCCTTCGGCAGGATTTCAATTTTTCCGTCTATGCCGGATCCGTCACGCTGTTGTCGGTCTGGTCAGGTTCCGTGCGCCAGAGCCACTTTGCATCGGGGTTACTTCATGCCAGAGTCATGCCAGAACACTCCGCATTGGACCTTGTCGCACCGGAGCCACTCTGCATCGGACTTCAATGCATCGGAGCCATTCTGCATCGGACTTCATCGTGCCGGAATACCTTGCATCAGATTTCATCACGCTAGAGGCTTCGCGCCGAACCCTGTCGTTCGGGGGTGATTTTGTGTCACGATCTGTTCGGAGCTTGTCTTCGGTCAGATCAATCTGCACGCCGAAGGTTACCTTCAGCACATACTTCGCACCAGACACCGAAGGCATCTATTCGGTGACCCTTCGCACAGTATACTTCGAATCGATCTGGCTTCGTTCGGCCGATTCAGTTATTATATATATATTTCAGCTAATTGGATTATTTCTGTGTAATATGATTACTTGGTGACTCCACCCCCTTGCTACTGTTAAGGATAGTCGGAACACAGTGTCGGTGTCGTGTTACGCTTAGGTTTATCCCTAAGTATCCACACGCTTTTGGATCGTCGAACCGGCCTAAGTGCGGGGACACATTTTCGTGTCAACACACTTTTTGGCGACTCCACTAGGGAGCACTACGCCAACATGAAGAGTACATCTACATCGGCTGCAAGTACCTCTACGACGACTACTACGTCTACGATGCCTATGAATCCCATGGGGGGTGCAGAGATCGACAACCGCAACATCATGATTCCCACCCTTGCAGATATCCCCAATGAAGGTCGGGCGGAGATTTAGGTGAAGATGAAAGAGCTCCAAGATCTCATGCTCGGGAGTTATGTTAAGACACACGCGGGCTTCATCAAGCACGATGTCAACATCCCCGACCTCGCCGGAACTCAGGTAACACCAGTGTCGCATCCTTTATCTTCGCTAGAGATTGAGCAAAGATAGCCGCATCTTTAGATCAAGCCGTTATCGCTTCGCTAGCCAACCGTCTAGATTCGGTAGTTAGCTCTCAGGTAGAGGCAATGTTTAGAAGGTTCGGCTTTACCGAGGTCGTTCCTCCAACTCTAATCGCTAGTGTACCCCCTGTAAATAGCATTTACAGTAGAACCAACAGTAGTACAGGCAAAGCTTCGTGTCTCCAGCCTCGACGTATATGGCTGAGACCAGTCACTACACTTACGGTCAGCCTAACCCTGCTTATTATGCACCGCCTCCACCTACGCCTACGCTAGCTTTTTCTGCACTGCCTGCGCCGCACGCTCCTACGCACCCGCATAGACCCGAGCACATCATATACCCTGAGCCAGTACGAGAGGAGGAACCCCGCGGTCGACATGCCGACATGCCTCCACGTGTTGCACCCCCGCCTGAGAGATGTGTATAGGCAGGAGGCCAGGACAAAATTGAGGAGCGGATCCGCATGCTGTTTAGAGAGTGTACCGGCTTCGCACCTCAGGATCGGGCTAGGATTTACCGAAAGACGTACCCCGATCATTTTGATACCATACCATACCCTCTCGGCTATAGAGTCCCTGAATTCACCAAATTTTATGGCGAGGGTAACAAGACCACACTAGAGCATGTCAGCCAATTCTTAGCATAGTGTGGAGAAGCTAGTGGGTTGGACGCATTAAAACTTAGACTGTTTTCTCTCTCGTTATCTGACACCGCTTTTACTTGGTTTTCAGCACTGCCACCGAACTCCGTCCAAACATAGGCCCAATTAGAACATAAGTTCCATGACTATTTTTATACTGGTGAGACAGAACTTAGGCTTTTACACTTGACAGCAGTCAAATAGAAATCCGGTGAGAGTGTCTCTGAGTACGTCAAGCGCTTTAGAGACACCAGGAACCGATGTTTTAGTCTCAATATTTCAGAAAAATATTTGGCGGATCTAGCTTTTAATGGATTATGTTCTGAGATTAAGGAGAGGCTAGACAACCAAAACTTTTTAGAGGTTAGCCAAGTCCTGCAACAGGCTCTAGTCCAAGAAGGTCAAACCAAGGATAAAAATTCATTAAAACATTTAACAAACCTAGAGCTGAAGTTCACATCATGGAACACTCCGACGAGGAAGAGTTAGAGGAAGAGGATGATTCAGCCGATATGTATGTGGTCGAATGGGCCTAGAACACCAAGAACAAACCTATCACTTGTTCCGAGCTATGACCGTCTCCCACCAGGAGTCGTCCCAATGAGGTTAAGTACTCTTTTGATGTGACTAAATGCGACAAAATATTTGATTTCCTATTGAAGAGCCAGCTTCTCAGGTTACCCAAGGGCTAGGTCATTCCGACCGCCGATGAACTAAAGAAACGCCCATACTGTAAGTGGCATGATTCTCATTCTCATTATACTAACGATTGCAATGTTCTCCGTCGGCAGGTTCAATCGGCCATAGAAGGACGATTGAAAATAGATTCTAGTCCAAAGGTAAAGCTGGACAAAGACCCCTTTCCTATGAATACCGTCGACCTCGACGAGAAGAAAGTGCTGATTCGGCCAGAACAGGCCGAGTCATCTAAGGGGAAAGCAGTCGTTATTGGATAACCCCACACACGCACACTCGTACCAAAGAACCCTGAAGTGGGAGTGTGGAAAAAGAATATCGACACGTCTTCTTCGGCTAGGGCTCGCAAGAAGCCAAAGGTAACATACCAGATGTTGTTGAATTAACACCAGAAGAAGGACGAGGAAAACAAGAACCCAGCCAAAAATGCCAAGATAGCCGAACCCTTCGAAGGGTGAGCTCGGACCCCAACAACCGGACCCTCCGAAGGGCGAGTTCGAACCCCAATGGCCGAACCCTCCGAAGGGTGAGTTCGGACCCCAATGGTCGAACCCTCCAAAGGATGAATTTGGACCCTAATGGATGAACCCACCTCCGCTCTAGGCAAATGCCCCGGTGGGAGAGCTCGGCCCGCAATGGCCAACCATACCTCCGGCCTGGTAGGACCCTTCGTTGATATGGTCCGAAGTGCCTTCGATGTGGCCAAAACCCCCTCCGAGCAATGGGTTCAACTCTTAGTGGGCGAAGCCGCTAGAACCTCTGATGCCTCCACCATACTACTAGGCTGGGTCATCATGGGCTCCGAACTACAATTCACCGCCGGAGTACCCTTCGCAGTATAATGTTACCCCCTTTTTTCCTTCGGAGTACTATGATTGGCAGGGGCAAGTGGATATGGTGAAGGGGAACATTTTTCATAGGCTGTCAGTGGTGGCTCCGAGCTGACTCAAGTAGGACGAAGCCAAAGGAGATGGTCGCGAAGGGGTGATGGAGAGGGAGTCCGAAGCTATCACCATCAATGTAGGGTCTCATGAAGTCCCAATCCTGAGGGCCCCCTCACCGAAGCACGACGGAGGTAAGTCTCCGGGTCCAGCCGAAGCCATCCCCGAGGCCTGGTCTGACCAGCCTAGCGAGGCTGGTCCGACTGATAGGATATAGAAGAGAACTCTTGCCAAGCGTAGAGATTACAAGGATGAGCCTGGTAATTCCCGTTCGGCCAAAAATCATTGGAGTAAGTTAGTGGCGCTTGGTACTAAGCCACATCCATCTTGGGCGCCTCCGGGTATGTCCAAATCGTAGAAGAGGCGCCTACAACATCTACTGTCACAGGAGATGTGCGAGAAGAAGGCCAAGAATGAGCGAGACGCCATATTCGAGGAAATCCTCCCTCGGTCAGTCGTTAAGCAAGTATGGAAGCCCAAGCCGGTTGAGGAGAACAACCCGGCTCCCATTTCGAGAGATGACGATGACATGCTCGACGATGAATACACGCCCGTCTTCGAGGGTCCCGCACCTCAGGCAATATACATAAACGTCGCCATACTTCCCGCCGAGTTCGCACTACCACGAGATGAGGCCGAGGTCGCTCAGTTGAGCCTCCGCCCACGAGATGTTGTTTTCTTGAAGCCCGAGGATATGACTCGTCACTTGAAGCCTCTCTACGTCAAGGGACACATCGACGGAAAGCCGATCTCTAGGATGCTTGTTGATGGTGGCGCCACTGTCAACTTGATGCCATACTCTCTCCTGAAGAAGCTCGGCAAGGGCGAAGAAGATTTAAAGAAGACCAACCTAATGCTCAACGGCTTCAACGGTGAGAGTTCCAAAGCAAAATGCGTAATCTCTCTAGAGTTGACGGTGGGAAACAAGACATTGCCGACGGCGTTCTTCGTCGTCGATGTGCAAGGTAACTACAATTTGCTACTTGGGCATGATTGGATTCACGCAAATTACTGTATTCCGTCTACTTTGCAACAATGACTAATGGAGTGGGATGGCGATGATGTGGAGGTTGTACCAGCTGATACTTTGGCCAAAGTAGCATTGATCGATATATCTATCGACGCCATCCATGATAAGGTAGAGTGTCTATCAGGAAGAGATCTCTCGGATTACGACTTCGTTAGTGTGTCCGGGGGACATTTTGTACCCATGTCTGTGAAGCCGGCTGGTGTAGCATGACTATTTCTAAACTAGTGGTCATGTCGAGTAAGAGTAATCTTGATTGGCGGAAGTCTCGTATGGAACAATATCGATCTTCTAAAGACAGTATTGCCGAAGCCATTGAAGATTTTAGCGCAGTAGAAAAGTTAGTTCAAGGTTTTGGATCGGCCGATCCTCTAGAAGAGGTCGATATAGGCAATGATAGCATTTCAAGGCCGACTTTTGTATACAAAAATTTACAAGCTAGCGAAAAGGCCGAAGTAATAAAGTTGCTTTGGTCGTATGTTGATTGTTTCGCATGGGAGTATAGTGAGATGCCCAGACTAAGCTGTGAGCTCGTAGAGCATTGGTTTCCCATCAAACCTGGGGTTAGGCCTTATAAACGCCCCTAGTCGCTTTAATTCGGCCATGTATGACCGAGTTAAAAAGGAGATAGAACAATTACTCAAGGTTGAATTTATTAGGCCATGCAGGTATGCTGAATGGGTGGCTAACATACGAGTTTGTATCGATTTTAGGGATCTGAACAAAGCCACTCCGAAGGACGAATATCCCATGCCGATATCCGACATGTTGATCAACGATTCTTTAGGACACAAGGTACTAAGTTTTCTTGATGGCAACGGTGGTTATAATCAAATCTTTATGGCCAAAGAGGATGTCTACAAGATAGCCTTTCGATGCCCTGGTTTTGTCGGCTTGTTTGAATGGGTCGTTATGACTTTTGGTTTAAAGAATGCTGGCGCTACATATCAACGTGCTATGAACTTGATATTTCATGACTTGCTAGGGGTTATGCTAGAGGTCTATATAGACGATGTTGTAGTCAAATCAGATGTTATGGGGAACCATCTAGCCGATTTGAGAGTTGCTTTTGATAGAATGCGCTAGTATGGCTTGAAGATGAACCCACTCAAGTGTGCTTTTGGCGTGTCGGCAGGCAAGTTCTTAGGATTCATGATCCATGAAAGAGGTATTGATATTGATCCTAAGAGTCTTGAGAAGATTAAGAACTTTGAAGCACCGACATGCAAGAGAGATGTACAAAAATTGCTAGGCAAGATGAATTATTTGCGTCACTTTATATCTAACTTGTCTGGCAAAATCGATACTTTTGTCCCAATACTCCGGCTAAAGAACGAGGCTGAGTTTATTTGGGGGGAAAGTCAGCAACGCGCCTTTGAGAAGATCAAAGAGTGCTTGTCGTCACTACCTGTGGTAAGAGCACCAAAATCCGGGATTCCATTTCGGCTATACATCGCTGCAGAAGATAGCGTGATAGGAGCCATGCTAACTCAAGAGGTGGAGGGAAAAAAGTACATCATCACTTTCTTGAGCCACCAACTGCTGGATGTCGAGACAAGGTACGCGTTTGTGGAGTGTTTATGTTTATCACTTTATTATGCATGTACTAAATTACGTCACTGTCTTCTCCGTAGCACATGTATTGTCGCTTTTCAAACTGATGTCATAAAATACATGTTACAGAAGCCAATCCTAAGTGGTAGAATCGGAAAGTGGGCTTATGCTTTGATTCAATATGATTTGGATTATGAACCCTTGAGATCTATGAAAGGCCAAATCGTCGCTAATTTTATAGTTGATCATCATGTAGATATCAATTGGGGCAGCAACGTTGCTCTAATTGAGGTAGTGCCATGGAAACTTTATTTTGATGGTTCGGCTTGCAAAAGTGGCGAAGGTATTGCAGTGGTGCTCGTGTCACCTAACAGTACATGCTTTGAGACCTCGGCTCATTTAGAATTTCCTTCTACTAATAATCAAGCTGAATATGAAGCTTTGTTGCTAGGACTTGAATTGCTACGTTCCATAGGTGTTAAACATGTTCATGCATATGGTCATTCTCTATTAGTTGTGCAACAAGTAGCTAAAATTCTTAGTGTTTTAATGGTTTGCTAAATAGATACTTGGATAAATGTTTAGACATAATTGCTACTTTTGATGACTTCAAAATTTCCACGTGTCTAGAGAAGTCAATTCAATTGCAAATGATTTGTCTCAGCAAGCATCTGGCTACCAAGCCAAGAAAGGCAAATTTTTTTGTACAAGGGAGGCTGATGCTTGAACTCTTTGTGTCATTCAAAGCCAGGGACCGCAGACCGATGCGCTGCGCACCAGACCCTTCCAGCCAGAACCCTTCGCCGCCAAAGGGTGCTGCGAGCCGGAGCCCCTGTGCCAGAGCCCTTCACCAACTGAAGGACTCTATGCGCCGAACCCCTCGTGTCGGAGCCCTACAAGTGTCGGTGGCCTTCGCGCACTGTACCCCTCCGTTGAAGGGCTTCAGTCTGATTGGCTCCGCACGACTGATTTGACTGACCCTCGACAGAAATAGGAAGGGCTCGGGGAGCACTTTGAAATGGACAAAATAGACGCCACTTCAGGAAAGAATTGGCAACCCTTCGAGAATCCATAAGGATGATTGGAGAATTCCAATCGTCCAATATTTACAAGATCCCAGTCGAAGGGTTGATCGGAAAGTTCATTGACAAGTTTTTAAATTTGTGTTTCTTGATGATGTGTTGTATCGCCAAACTATTGATGGAGTACTTCTAAAGTGCTTAGATGCTGATCAATCTAAAGTGGCTGCAGGGGATGTTCATGAGGGACTTTGTGGCACTCATTAGTCGGCCCAAAAATGAGTTGGATGCTCAAAAGAGCGGGTTTTTATTGCCTGACTATGACTGAGGATTGTTTTAAGTATTATAGAGTGTGTGAAGCATGTCAAAAGTTTGGAAATATACAGTTGGCTCCTACATCACTACATAATCCTATTATCAAACCATGGCCGTTCCGAGGTTGGGGCTTGGACTTCATCGGCCAAATTCATCCTCCCTCTTCAAAGGGACATCGGTTCGTGTTTATGGCAATAGATCATTTCACCAAGTGGACCGAGGCCGTGCCTCTCAAGAACATGACTCACAATGAGGTACTTGAGTTCATCTTGAAGCACATTATACATAGATTTGGTATTCCCCAAGCTCTCGCTATAAATCAAGGTACTTCATTTATTGCTAAAGAAGTGAGAGACTTTGCCGAATTTTATGGTATTAAGTTGATAAACTCTACACCATACTATGCTCAGGCCAATGGTCAGGCCGAGTCTACTAATGAAATTGTAATTAAGTTTATTAAGAAGAAAATTAAAGAGTTCCCTAAAAGGTGGCATGAAGTGCTTTCTGAGGCATTATGGGCTTGCAGAGTTGTAAAGGATGGTGGTACCAAAGTTAGTCCATATGAGTTTGTATATGAACAAGAAGTCATTCTAGTAGTAGAGGTAGATCTTGGCTCGTTAAGATTTCTTAAGCAAGATGGCTTATCGGTCGATGAATATGAAACTCTTTTGAAGGATAATTTGGAAGAAGTGACCGATAAGAGGTTAAGGGCTCTAGAGGCCATAGAAAAGGATAAGAGGAGAGTAGCAAGAGCCTATAACAAAAGAGTCAAAGCAAAATCGTTTCAAGTTGGTGACTTGGTTTGGAAGATGATTTTGCCCTTAGGCACTAAAAGCCCAAAATTTTGTAAATGGTCGCCCAGTTGGGAAGGTCCTTTTAAAGTAGTTGAAATCGCTCCAGACAATTCATATTTATTAGAGTCTCTACAAGGAGAGCGATTTCAAAGAGCCTTGAATGGCAGATATTTGAAAAGGTATTTCCCAAGCGTGTGGCAAAGTGCTTGAAAGTGTCAAAAGGATGATATAGAGTATATCATCCTTAGTGCGTTGTGCTTTTAGCTCACTAAGTTTGCTAAAAGGCAGGGAGCATGTGTTGATAGCAAAAAATGACATTAATGGTCGAGATTGTCAAAAAGATCAAATTTTGTAATTTTGGGAAGAAAATATGCAATTCCTGGTACAGGCCAAAGCCCTGAAGTGCCGGAGGCCCATCAGCATAGGGCCTCGGTGGCCTTTCAGCAGCCTGGCTTTGGCTTGAAGGGCCCTTTCGGAGGCCTGCTCCGCAAACAGGCTTCGTCCCAATGGGTTGGCTGCGGCAAGGCCTGGGAAGGCCCACTCCGGCCAGTAGAGTCTGAATCTATGTAGTCTAGCTTGGTTGTTTTTGATCTCTTATCCAATCTTAACTGCATTAGCCGAACTCTAATCAGATTATAATTAGAGATAAGAAGACTAGACCCTATAAATATAGGGGTGAGGCCGATTCAAAGACCCCCCACAACATAGATCAACACTTCAAACCCTGGTTTTGAATCGTACCTTTACTTTCATCTACTTTCTGCATTAGTTCAGTACACCTTCGTCGCTTTGCACTGGAAGCCCTCCGTTGGCCACGTTGTAATTGTGGTAAGCCTTGTTGGTTCGCCTATGAATCATCCGTTAATCTACGTAACAGATTGCTATCACCTTGTTGGCTCGCTTTTGAACCATCCGTTAATCTACGTAATAGATTATTACCCTCCGTTCTATCTGTTTCCTATGGCTACACTTGGTAATTTGGTCTCCAAGCCGAATTAGTACTTGATCTTTGTGTTCTACAGGATTCACGTTCGGAGCACCCCCTCGCTAAGGATTTCTGGAGCTAGGAGGATGGTTTCGGAGGCTGCCGGAACACCCTTCGGTAGGATTTCGCTTCGTCCGTCTGTGCCAGATCTGTCACGCTGTTGTCGGTCTGGTCGTGTTCCACGCGCCGGAGCCACTTCGCATCGGGGTTACTTTGTGCCGGAGTCACGCCAGAACACTCTGCATCGGACCTCGTCGCACCGGAGCCATTCTGCATCGGATTTCATCGCGCCAAAATACTCCGCATCGAATTCATTACGCTAGAGGCTTCACGTCGAACCCTATCATTCAGAGGTGATTTTGTGTCGCGATCTGTTCGGAGCTTGTCTTCGGTCCGATCAATATGAACGCCAAAGGTTACCTTCGGCGCATACTTCACACCAGACACTGAAGGCATCTCTTCGGTGACCCTTTGCACGGTATACTTCGAACCGATCTGGCTTCGTTCGTCCGATTGGGTTATTCTATATATATATTTTTTGGTTAATTGGATTATTTATGTGTAATCTGATTACCTGGCGACTCCACCCCCTTGCAACTGTTAAGGATAGTCGGAACATGGCGTCAGTGTTGTGTTACGCTTAGGTTTATCCCTAAGTATCCACACGCTTTGGATAGTCGAACTGGCCTAAGTGGAGGGACTCGTTTTCATGTCAACAGTAACCTTACCTATATCACATGCATTAATGAGAAGTTTGTAGGTCTTGCATCATGTAACTTTTTTCTCCAATCAAATGGGTAGGCACGATTTTGAATTTGCATATAATTCGTTGAGCTCTAACTACAATTATGGACAGAACCCTAATAATTTGATGTGTTTTAACTAACTAGCAAAGATTGTGATTAAATATCATGATACTTTGGTTTTTTACAGGAGTTAAGCACTGAAATTTTGAAGGTTCCATAATCTGCACATGTTAAAACTGATTTTGATCTATTTGCATGGTAAAATGGAATAAAAAATACCCTGACCTTTTGTGTTCTGAATCTTATCAATCTATACAGTTCATCAAAGGATGTTGTTAACAAAAAACACTTATCTTAGGAATATTGCAGTCATCATTTCACTAATGATCAAAGGATTATTATTTATGATGTTCACGAGCCCTAATTGATGCTTGGTATAGTTGGAAGCATTTCAACATATATACATTTCCTTTTTATCAAGTCTGCCATGCACTCTCTCAGTTATAAGATGTATGAATTTTTTTTAAGATGTAGCACAACCCTAAGGCATGAAAATGAGAGATGTGGAGTCGATTGTTCATTGAACCTTAGATTGCTCTTAGTTATGTTCTATCATGACATATCTTTGATTATTGCACTATATGTTTTGCATAGAACTCCCATTAATATTATTGTTGGTTCTCATGTTTGGGTCATGGACCCAATCCTAGCTTGGATAGATGGAGAGGTGTTTAGCATAAATAACAATGAAGTTCATGTGCATACCTCAAATGGGAAAAATGTAAGTTTTGTAGTTTTGTCTCATGCATTCTGCAAATCATCTTTATTTGTTCTTATTATTTCCTTAATATTCTTAAATGATTCCATCTTGCCTTGTTTAAATCTAGAAAGAGAACTTTAACTATTGTTTTACTATTTTACATGGGGGTTTGATTGGAACTTTGATTATTATCTTCTTGACATATAATGGACTATAATTTTCATCACAAGTTATGCTTTTGCACAGGTTGCTGAAAATAAATCAAATACTTCAACTTGGAAATATAAATTTTGCCAAGGGAACATAAATTGATTCATCTATGATCAAAAGGATGACAAGTCCATATTCCACCTCAACACTGCAGCAGAACTGTTGAAGTGAGTGTGTTTGCTCCATTTATAATATGTTTTCTTTTTCCTACATATTCAGTGTGACCAAACACTACCACATCAATGTTCTTTAGTGATGCAACTTTAGTGATAGATAAAAGACATGTATCACTAATACACTTGTAGTGACAGGATGTTTCACACGTGTCAGTAATGCTACATTATTAGTGATGAGTCTAAGTGTGACATGTCACTAAAGATGGGGCACCCCATTAGTGATGGGTCCACTGTATCAGCCGTCACTAAAGAGCTCCCTCTCACTGTTGTGCTAGCGATCATCAGTGATGGGTGGTAACTATAACCCATCACAAATGACTCCTTATAAATAGATGAAGGCCTCAAACTGAATCGATACGATTTCATTTTGGGTGACCCTAACCCTAGATTCCCATACAATGATCGCCTTCATCGTGATCCTCGCCGCTCTATCGCCCATGGCTCCCACACCGTCGCTTGTGGCATTCACACCATTGCCTGTGGGCCCCACGCCATCACTTGCATCATGCTCGCTCCTTACGAGGAGCCAGGTTGAAGATCATAAGCCTCATGGCTCTAGAAGTGATGAGTGTGTTGATAGCAAAAAATGGCATTAACGGCCAAGATTATCAAAATATAAATTTTTGGTAGTTTTACCAAAAATATGTCGAGACCTAGCATAGGCCGGTCCAATCGGCCATGTAGGCCTGGTCTAACTGGCCATGTAGGCCCGGTCTGACCGGCCATGTAGGCCTGGTCAGACCGACAATGTGGGCTCGGTCAGACCGGCAATGTGGGCTCGGTCAGACCGGCCCAACCCGAGTCCCACTCCAAATGACTGATTTCAGGGTATTTTATCCCTAATTAATTTTGGACGACTTGGAACCCATGTCTAACTCAGATTAGACCCCAGGAACTCATGACCCACCTTTATAAATAGAGGCAAGGCCGATTCAAGGCCCCCCCAAAAAACTCTAATAGATCCAATCTATTATCTACCTTGAATCACATTTACTTCCTTTGCCTTAGTTTTAGCCTAGCACGTACATCTTTGCTGGTTTGCGCTATAAACCATCCATCCGCCACGTCATAATCATGGTAAGTCCTTGTCGGTTCACTCGTGAATCGTCCGTTTCCTCCACGTAATGGATTTCTATCGGTTTTATTGCTTTCTATTGGTAATTCAGTCTCCTAGCCGAATTACTTTGATCACTTAGTATTTTTTGCAGTACTTCATACTCTCATCTCCTCTGAGGAGTTTGGTCGTGATTCATCTATGGTAAGATGGTCGTCGGAGCACGGAGGCCACTTTCCAGGAGCAGTCGGTCTGACTGGCGATCACCATTCGGTCCGACCGGCCAGTGCCGTGCCATCACCTGACGCACCGACACACTCCGTTCTGACCGGACCTCGTAGGAGGCCCCGAAAACCCCCTCGTGTCAAAGGTAATTTCACGCTGGGGCTCATCTTCACGTCAGCTTCGGGACTTCCGAAGTCCCTTCGATCCGACCGACCGATAGGCCGAATGCCACTTCGGGATACCTTCGAGCCCCTTAACATCAGTGCGCCGAAGCCCCCTTCGGCGATGGCTTTGCATTGCGGGTCAGATCGGCCGTGTCCTTCAGTCTGACCGGACTCCCCTGGGCAGTCCGACTTCCTAGTAGACTTCGGTCAAACTGGCCCTGTTCTGGCCGGTTGGGTTTAGTTAGGTTGTTTAGTGTTTTTAGTTATTTCCAACACTTTGGTTAATTGAGTAATTTTAGATTAATATTATTTGATTGCCTAGCGACTTCGTTATACCCTTAACACAGTTTAAGGTTTGTCGGAACGCGACATTGACGTCTCGTGACATTTTTGGATCATCAAACCGGCCCAAGTACGGGGGCACGTTTTCCGTGCCAACACACTTTTTGGCGACTCCGCTGGGGATAAACATGCCAAGCACATCTACATTGGCAACGGGTACACCGACTACCTCTACATCAATGGGACCCTCGACACCGATGGATTCGGTGGGCAGCTCAGAGATTGATGATGGCAACATCATCGTACCCACCATTGATGACCTCTCCAAGAAGGATAGGGCAGAACTCGAGGCTAGGACAAGGGAACTACACACCTTTTTTCTTGGTCGCTTCACCAAGACCCACGGGGGCTTCGTCAAGTGTGACGACGACATCCCCGATCTCTCCGGAGCTAAGGTAACACCATCGTCTCCTCAAATGTCCTCCCAGGACCGCGAGCAAAAGATAGCTAGCACCATTGACTAGGCCATTAGTGCTACCGTTGCGAACCACGTAGAGGCCATGGTTGACTCGAAATTGGACACGAAGATGGAGGCGATGTTTAGGAGATTCGGCTTTTCTGAGGCCATTTCCCCCACTCGAATAGCTAGTGTACCCCCTGTTTACTGCGTATACAGTATGACCGATGAGAGTGCCGGAGAAGTTGTCACATCCTCGACCACGCCATCCATGGCTGAGGTCCTGCATGACCCTGTCGGTTAGACCGACCCTTAGGCTGGTCACACCGACATGTGCCGGATTACTCAAACGACAACGGTCAGTCAGACAAGACATTAGGCCGGTCCGACCAACCATTATGCCTTCGGTCAGAACAACCCTATGGATGGTCAGAGTGCTCCTGCCGCATGTTATGCACCGCCGCCACCGACCGCGCTTGCACTACCTCTCCCGCGCTGCCCACACCTCTTGCTCCCGCACACCCGCATAGGCCCGATCACGTCCCTGTGTCGCGAGCCACCAAAAGAGGAGGAGCCACATGGCCGACACCATGATATACCACCGCGTGTTGCGCCCCCACACAAGAGACGCGCATAGGCAGGAGGCTTAGATGACCTTGATGAGCGGATTCACGCACTATTTAGTGAGGTTGCGGTATGGACACCTAGAGGATGGGGTACTTCGATACCATCCCGTACCCGTGGGGCTTAGGGTGCCCGAATTTACAAAATTTGACGGTGCGGGTGAGGAGCCATGTTGAAGAGCATGGGCCTCATGGCTCCAGATGTGATGAGTGATTATCAGCGGAAGGCAAAAAGGACACGAAGAGAAGACCTGCTGTGTCTGGGCCACATGTGACTCAGGTACACGGGCAGCGAGCGACTATCAGGCAGAGGGGCCGCGAAGTCGGGCTGGCCCAATCCGGGTACATGGGCGAGGAGCAGCAGAGGATCCACTAGATTGTTGACCGAGATTGACTCAGGTACACGGGCGGCGAGCGATTGCCGGGCTGAGGGAGCTGCGGAATCGGGCCGGCCCAATCTGGGTACCCAGTGCGAAGGCGGTGGATGCTTTGTCAGTTTCGGCGCAAAACTAACCGCTGATCTCGAATCTGACCATTCTGAGGTGAAGCCGTAGCTGCTACGAAAGCTCCGCATCAGGACAAGTTATCTTTATTTAGGTTTTTACTATTTTGCCTTTAGGCCCACAGTTTGTTAGTCGAGTCTGTAAAAAATCCAGTTGAGATCAAATCTCACTGGTTCTGGCTTAAAAACTCTGGCCCTTGCGACACCATCTGTTGACTCTTTTTTATTTGAGTTGTGCTATGTTCTCTCTGATGTCTATCACTGAGGACCAGCTTGAGTTGCTAGGGGATGATGATCTGTGTCTGTTTAACAACTGGGTGCGTCGTGTTTATGATAAGCGAATGTTCAAAAGACATGACACAAATCTGGATGCTTTGAGTGTGGTGATCTAGGTCATCTCATCGCCAACTGTCCCAAGCACAATGGTCACAAGAAGGGTACCGGTGGTGGCTCCTACGACTCCGGCAAGCACGATAGCTCCTCCTTCACCAAGGGCAAGCCCAAGACAAGATTCTTCTGAAAGGCCCTGAAGGACTACCGGCGTGAGAACAAGAAGTGAGACAAGGCCTTCTTCGCCGAGATGGAAACAAGCTACTCCAAGCGGTCTTCGTCTTCTTCCTCTTCATCAAGCTCAAGCGATGAGATCATGATCAGGAAGGGGAAGGACAAGGACAATCCTGTGGGCCTGTGCTTCATGGCCTTCGGGGACAAGCCGAAGAGCCGCTCACATCACCACCGAAGATCTCGCAAGAGCTTCTTCTCAATGGATCTTGGGGATAAGGAAGAGAAGGGCTCCCCCGACAACTCCGACGACGACGACGATGAAAAGGTATCCTCCTATGAACAAGAAGTCGTTGATTTACTTGAAGAGAACCGTCAGGAGTTGAGGTATCGGGAGAAACTGCTTAGAGGGGCTAAGAAGAGGATAGATGAGCTTGAGAGTGAGCTTGTCGTGGCCAACGATAGGATTGAGAGTCTATCTTCTTCCCCTTGCTTGGGTGGTAGCAGTGAGTGCCCAAACTGTGAGGTGTTACTGTGTGACCTGACGACTCTGAAGTCCAGGTACACAAAGAGGGTAGATGAGAGGGACGCTTTGGCCACTAAGCTTGAGAGCGCTCAGCTGGAGCTGAAATATGCTCATGCCACTATCGTCGTGCCCTGTGCTGACTGCCTATCCCATCTAGCTAGTTTAGCTAAGCTGAAAGCCAAGGGTGATGAGCAGTTGGGCGAATTGGAGAGAGTCAGAGCTGAACTGGAGCAGACAAGGCTAGAGCTTGAGACACTGTCAGTTCCACCCACTGTTTGTGAGAACTGCTTGTCTCTTAGATTGGAGTTGATCAAGCTGAAAGCTGAGAAGTCTGTCCAAGTCGATAGAGAGTGTGAGACTTGCTTGTCTCAGGTTGAGGTACTAGCTTCCTTGAGAGAGGAGCTAGCTAATGTTTAGAATGAGAACTTTTACTTCCATCAGATCCTGAGTTGGGTGAATGCCAGAGAGACACAGCTCAGCATGATGATCCAACAGTTTAAGAGGCAAGATGGGTTTGGGGTAGGCTACACCTATACCAAGGCTGATTTTGAGAGTGCCATTAGCCGAGCAGTGGAGTGGAGTAAGATGACTCCTGAACAGAGATATCCCAAGACTCACTCCACTCAGTCTTTCTAGGCTAGTCAGCCCAAGGATGGAGTGTTTCAAGAACAGCCTAAAGCTCCACCGAAGAAGCCCATCTGTATCCCAAAGCCCAAACATCTCCACACTTCTCTAGACTCTCTACCTAGACCCTCTCACACCAAAGAGTCTACACCCAACACCACCAAGCCCAAGAACCCCAAGCCTCAACCACATCCCAAGAAGCCCACCTACCACTGTAAGTACTGTTAGAGAGATGAGCATCTGAGGAGTTTTTCTTTAGGAGGAAGCGAGTTGAGAGAGTAGAGAGAGATCATGGTGGGCAGGAGCAGTTCTACCAGTAGGGTGGTAAACTGAGAGTCCCTCGACGCGGGGTGAGGCTAGAGGCCAGGCCGTGTCATGTAGGTGGTGGTTGAGGAGACAACTTTCATGCCCGTGCTTCGGAGGGTGGTGTTCGCTTTGGCAGAGCTCCAGGCCATTCTGGATACGGTTTTGGACATCATGGCCGAGACTTTAGGCAGAACCGTGGACCGTGCTTTGAGCCGCGCTTTGGTCCAGACTCTTATAATGCTTTCTGCTTTCCTTCTTTTGAGCAGATGGCTCGACACTGGTTTAACTCTTTTGCTAAACCTGGTGCTGGACCATTTTCTCCCACTTACGACCACTGATCATGCAGGATTGAGGACTGGAGGACGTATGGATCATGGATTCAGGATGTTCTCGCCACATGACGGGACATCGCAGATGGTTCTCCAGTCTCTCTCCCCGAGCTCCAAGGAATACATCACCTTCGGGAACAGTGGTTAAGGGAAGGTACATGGCATTGGCTCAATTTGCATCTCTGACCATTTCTCTTTGAAGAATGTTGCTTTGGTTGGAAACTTGAATTTCAATTTGATTTCTGTTTCGCAACTTCTTGAGGATGGTTTGGAGGTTCATTTTAAGAAGGGCATGTCTACTGTGGTCAATTTTAGAGGATCTCTGGTTTGCCAGATCTTACCCTTCGATAAGGTTTTTCGGATTTATTTCTCTAGTTCTTTTGGCCCTTCTCGCTGTTTGATTGCTGGATCCTCTTCTGAGCTCTGGAAGAGGCATAGGAGGCTAGGCCATTTGAGCTTTGATCTGCTAGTCAGATTGAGCTCTATGGACCTCATTTGAGGATTGCCCAAGTTTAAGATGGAGAAGGATCTAGTTTGCCATCCCTGTCATCACGGGAAAATGGTTGCCGCTTCTCACGCACCTATGACTTAGGTGATGACTTCTTACCCGGGAGGGTTGTTACACATGGACACTGTTGGTCCAGCTCGGGTACGCTCAGTCAGTGGGAAGTGGTACGTGCTTGTAATAGTTGACGATTTTTCTCGATTCTCGTGGTTTTTCTTCTTGGAGTCTAAGGATGAGACTTTTCAGTTTGTTCATGACCTGATTTTGAGGCTGAAGAACGAGAACAATGGTCGGATGCGAGCAATTCGCTTTGATAATGGCTCTGAGTTCAAGAACTCTCAGTTCATCAGTTTTTGCAGTGACCAGGGTCTTGATCATCAGTTCTCTGCTCCTTACACTCCCCACAGAACGGCGTTGTGGAACGAAAGAACCGCACGCTAGTCGAGATGGCCAGGATGATGCTCGATGAGCATAGGACTCCTAGGCGCTTTTGGGCTGAAGCCATGAACACAACTTGCTATCTAGCCAACCGCATTTTTCTTAGAGATTACTTAGGTAAGACTTCATATGAATTGCAGTTTGGCAAACAGCCCAAGGTGAGTCACTTGCGAGCGTTTGGCTGCAAGTGCTTTGTGCTCAAGAAGGGAGGGCATTTGGACAAGTTTGAGTCTTGTTGCTGGGATGGAGTCCTTCTTGGTTATGCTTTGCATTCTCGAGGCTTCTGTGTTTGGAACCTCGACTCCTAGCAGCTTGTCGAGACTTGCAAGGTTTCTTTTGATGAGTCCTTGCCTTCTTTGACTCCTTCTTTTGAGCTTTCTAGAGATGATGAGCTTGTAGAGTCCATCTTCGAGGAAGATGATGACGTTCTAGCTATTGATGAGGGTGGGCCTTCTGCACAGCCTGCAGACCCCACACCTTCTAAGACTTCGACTAAGGACGAGGGCGGACCTCTGATCACTTCTTCCACATCGATCGAGCCCCCTCAGTCGAGTCCAGAGGTGCCAGCTGCTGACTCTGGTGAGGTGACTTCAGATCATCTTGGATCCCGAGCAGTTCATCGTGATCACCCCTTAGAGCTCATCATTGGTGATCTTACTGAGAGAACTTTGCACTCTTCTATTGACTCACTTGCTGTGTTTGTTGAGTCTGCGTTTGTTGCCTCTTTTGAGTCCAGAGACGTTTCTCATGCTCTTTCTGATTCGAACTGTTTAAACGCTATGCAAGAAGAGCTTGAGAATTTTGTCCGCAATCAGGTTTGGACACTAGTTGAGCTGCCACCCGGATGCAACCCCATAGGCACCAAGTGGGTGTTCAAGAACAAGCAAGGTGAAGATGGGGTTGTGGTGTGCAACAAAGCTCGACTAGTTGCCTAGGGTTTTTGCCAGAAGGAGGGTATTGACTTTGAGGAGACCTTTGCTCCTGTTGCCCGTCTTGAGTCCATTCGCATTCTTTTGGCTTTTGTCGCTTCTAAGGGTTTTAAGCTTTTTCAAATGGATGTCAAGAGTGCTTTTTTGAACGGGTACATAGAGGAGGAGGTCTATGTTGGGCAGCCCCTGATTTTGAGAACCCTAAGTTTCCTCGACATGTTTTTAAGCTGCAGAAAGCTTTATACAGTCTAAAGCAAGCCCCCAGGGCTTGGTATGACTGGTTAAAGTAGATTTTGTTGGGGAGGGGCTTTGTGATGGGTTCTGTGGACAAAACTCTTTTCTTGCTCAGAGATGCCTCAGACTTCTTGATTGCTCAGATTTACGTGGATGATATTATTTTTGGTGGTTCTACTGATATGCTTGTGTCCAAGTTTTCTGAGGAGATGCACAGCGAGTTTGAGATGAGCCTCATGGGTTAGCTCAAGTATTTCCTAGGGCTCCAAATCAAGCAGACCAAGGACGACATCTTCATCCACCAGGGTAAGTACATGAGGGGCATGTTGAAGAAATTTGAGTTTGGTGGAGAGCTGAAGCCTCAGATGACCCCAACGGGTACATCTGGGGCCTGGACAAGGACGAGAGTGACGTCAAGGTCAATGAGAGAGTATCGAGGGATGATCGGTTCACTGTTGTTCTTGGCGGCGACGAGGCCAGACATTCAGTTTGCCGTGGGACTGTGTGCGCGCTTCCAGTCTTCACCGCGCGTGTCTCATCGGCAGGCTATCAAGCGCATTTTCAGGTATCTTATCTATGCGCCGATCTTGGTCTTTACTATTCAGCATCATCGTCTCTTGATTTGTCTGGCTTTTCGGACGCTGACTTTGGTGGGTGCCGATTGGATCGCAAGTCGACTTCCGGTACTTGCCAGTTTCTTTGTTCTTCTCTTGTCTCTTGGTCTTCTCAAAAGCAGTCTAGAGTTGCGCTTTCTACCACTAAGGCTGAGTATGTAGCTGCTGCTAGTTGCTGCTCACAACTGGTTTGGATGATTTCCACGTTGCGAGATTTTGGGTTGTTTTCCTTGCCAGAGTTCCTTTGTTCTGTGATAGCACTAGCGTGATTAGTGTAGGGACAAACCCATGTATTCATTCAAAAACCAAACACATTGATGTGCGCTTTCACTTTCTGAGGGATCAATATGAGAAAGGTGTCATTGACCTTGTTCATGTTGATATCCATCATCAGTTGGCTGACATTTTCACCAAACCCCTAGACCAATCTACTTTTGAGCATTTGCGAGAGGATTTGCGAGCTGTGTATCCTTTTTAGGGTATTTTGAGTCAGTTTTCTTTCTTCTTTACTCTTTTCTTGAGTCTTTTTTTGTGTGTGTTCATATCATGCATATTCACATATCACACTTTGAGCCTGCTTCTGTTATATGATTGATCTGCCTTACTTGTTCTAGCTGTTACATGCTTTTGATTACTTGTCGATGATTATGCTTTGCTTCAGTTCACATGATATGTCTGATATCTGTCATATGCATGGCTTTGATGTTTTAAATTGAAAAATGATCACCATTGCTTCTGGTTACTAGCATGTGTAGGCTGAGTGCTTTTGCTATCTTTTACATGCCTGGTAGCTAGTTCCTCACTTAGATGCAGATATGCAACTTGAACATCTTTATGCTTTAACATGTAAATATGCTACAAAATGATAACAATCAGAAAAAATGAAAAATCCATGCCTTTTTATGCATAATTTGAAAGATCCAGGTGGGTTTGCTTTTGTCGCATTGCATTATTCTGGACTACTTACCATCCATAGCACTTCGGTATGAACTAGGACAGTGTAATGTATGCCAAGACCAATGTCTTAAGCTTCTGATGGTCCAGTTCTGGCCTAGGCTTGACTTGGTCGGTTAGCATAAGGTTTGACATGCAAATAACCCCTGGCAAAAATGAAAAAGGAAAAGAAAAAGCCTGGAAATTAAAAAGATAACAAGTTTGCTGAAGCACTTTGTTCTGGACAATGCTTATCTTGGTAGATATCAGTTAGCTTTTGCATCTCATGCTTTACCTTGCTTGTCGACTAGGAAATGTGGTGATGCTTTTGTTTGCAAAAATTGAAATCCGTGCTAATGACTTTCTTTAGATATCATCTGTTGCACTGATCATGCCATGTGTCTTAGACAATATGTCTTTTGCTATACCTGCTAGATGTTGTAATTGCAGTCAATCATATCTGAGAAGCATGCTTTCTTCACTCCACCTGCACCCTAGTTGCATTCATTGCATATTATGAGGGGGAGCTGCATTTCAGGGGGAGTTCGAGTCTGTGTCTCTTTAGAGTGCATTTTAGTCTCGCTTGATGAGTCCAATTGTCAACAAGGGGGAGAAATTTTGGGTTACTCGATCTTTTAGAAGAGTTTAGGGGGAGTTTTGGCTTTCTCTGGGATTTGTTTCAGGGGGAGTTTTAGTCTCTTTTGCCTTTACTCTTTGGATATCCTTGTTGATAATTTCGAGATTGCACTTGTTTTGAGTCTTTATTTTTGGTTAACTAGAATGACCACTTTCTTGCTTTTGATCGGCTTTTGGTCATTAGGGTTAAACTTTTATTTTCTTCTTTTTGTTTTCTTGTGTTTTCTTTTTTGTTTCCACATGTGCTTGCAGGTACTGGAGAGCTGATAAAGAGAAGTGTTGACAATGCACTCATCAAGGGGGGCATTGAGGAGCCATGTTGAAGAGCATGGGCCTCATGGCTCCAGATGTGATGAGTGATTGTCAATGGATGTCAAAGAGGGCACGAAGAGAAGAGAAGACCTGCTGTGTCTGGGCCGCATGTGACTCAGGTACACGGGCAATGAGCGACTGTTGGGCAGAGGGACCGCGAAGTCGGGCTGGCCCAATCTGGGTACATAGGCTAGGAGCAGTAGAGGATCCACTGGGCTGTTGACTGAGATTGACTCAGGTACACGGGCGGCGAGCGATTGCCGGGCTGAGGGAGCTGCGGAATAGGGTCGGCCCAATCCGGGTACCCGGTGCGAAGACGGTGGACGCTTTATCAGTTTCGGCGCAAAACTGACCGCTGATCTCAGATCTGACCGTTCTGAGGTGAAGCCGTAGCTGCTACGAAAGCTCCGCATCAGGACAAGTTATCTTTATTTAGGTTTTTACTATTTTGCCTTTAGGCCCATAGTATGTCAGTCGAGTTTGTAAAAAATCCTAAGGGCATTTCGGTCTTTCCCATTTTTATTCAGCGTCTGTAAAAACCCTAGGGGTATTTTTGCATTTTACTATTTATTGGGATGCCTATAAAAGGCCCCAATATCCTAGGGTTAGGGTTACTCTTTCAGAAATCACTTTACTAATCTCAAAAATTGGGTCATTTTCTCTTTCGTTTTCCTTCGCTGTGTTCTTCCTCTGAGAAATCGCCGCCGCCGTCTGTTCGAGCTTCTTCGCCGTTTCTAGCGGAGGGTCCAAGGCGCGTTTGTTCAGGTTGCAGCACGCAAGGCCGTGACGCACGTGGAGCCGAGCATCCAGGCCGAGCAGCAGCAGCTGCCTACGCCGCCAAGGTCTAGTGTCGCGCGTCAGGGCATAGGTGATAGGGGATTGGTCCCGATCTTCCGCTAGGTAAGGGATAAACTTGGGTTGGTGGAGAATCTCAACGTTGGCGACCCAAGGCTCCGGTCCGGCGGATCAAAACATTGCAATCGTTACACCACTGTCTCCGTTGGTTATCAACCACGCAGAACGCGATTGACCTCGCCACGAAGGCTAATTCCTGCAAGCGAACCCAAGAACACAAGCAAGAACAGGAAGGATACAAATCGAATGCCAAATCACAGACAAACGAAGATAAGGTGAGGTTTCACAAACGCCAATGCAGCAGCCAATCGGTCCGGTGCAAGAGGCGGGATCTAAACACAACAGTGTAGATGCAACAAAGCAAAACCTAACCCTAGAAGTGGCTGGCGTGAGGATATATAGGGCGGCGTCCTGTGGAAGACGAACAGACACAGGCTGCGGGCTAGAAAACGAACAGACTTGGACTATGGGCCAACACGGCCCAGTTCTGTCACGCAGGACTGTTTAAATCACACAGAACGACTCGAGACTCCAAATGAGGTGAAACCAACGGCAAACGATCCGTCTTCTCCTCAGCTTTCCAAAAAGTCAAAGAACGCGCCAATCGGACTTCGTATGAGGAAGTTATGGCCATTTTGGTGCAGGGTGGTCGATGTAGTCCGAACCAGCGAAATCTTGACTTCAAACATCCGTGCGGCTCCGTCTTCAAGTCCAACTCTTCTATTCCATCTCCCATGTTCCTAAGCAACAAAATATCACTAGTATTCAGTAGCATCCCATCAAAACAAATATTGAAATAGTTGCTAAGGAAAGAATTAACCTCATGGTTCAAGCGACGGGCACGGGCGCGTGTGATTCGTCCTAGTAACTGAATTGTAAGTGGAGGCTTCATGTGTGTATCATGTGAAGTGATGTCCTCATCATCCTCCCCCTCTTGAATTGGAGTCGTCCTCGACTCAAGCTCATCGTCAGGTCCCAAATAGGGTTTTAAATCATTAGCACGGGGCATCAATTTAATCTTTCTTAAATCAGGAAAACGATCCTTGCGCAAGTACAACCAAACATCTTCTTTCTTCCTTTATTTGTCCTTTGAGCAAAATAGCGTGCCTTCTTTTCTATAACTTCCTTGATCTTCAGATGCATAGCTTTCATAAACTCTGCACGCTTAGTTGTCTCTTTGTTTGCTCTCTCTTGAAAAGGAAGTGGCAGCAAATCAAGTGGTGTGATTGGCTTAAATCCATACACCACTTCAGACGGGCACAATTTTGTTGTTGAGTGAACAACTCTATTGTATGCAAATTCAACATGTGGAAGATAGTCCTCCCATTCCTTCAAGTTCTTCTTAATCATTGTTCGCAGCAACATGGAGAGTGTACGGTTTACCACCTCTGTTTGACCTTCAGTTTGCGGGTGACAAGTTGTTGCAAATAGCAATTTTGTGTCAAGCTCTGTCCACATTGTCTTCAAAAAGTAACTCATAAACTTCACATCATGATCTGAAACAATGGCTCTAGGCATCTCGTGCAATCTCACAATTTCCCTGAAAAATAAATCAGCAATATGTGAAGCATCGTTGGTCTTGTGACAGGGAATAAAGTGTGCCATTTTAGAAAACCTATCCACTCTTACAAATATGGAGTCTCTCCCCCTCCTTGTCCTAGGCAATCCCACAATAAAGTCCATGCTAATATCTTCCCAAGGTGCACTAGAAACAGGAAGTGGAGTATACAAACCATATGGGTTAAGTTTGGACTTAGCTTTATGGTATGTGGTACAGCGCTGCACAAATCGTTCAACATCTCTCCGCATCTTTAGCCAATAAAAATTATTGGACAGCAGGGCCAAAGTATTTTCTCTCCCAAAATGTTCCATTAATCCACCGCCATGTGATTCCTGCAACAACAGCAAATGTACGGACGAATCTGGAACACATAGCTTGTTAGCATGGAACAAGAAACCGTCATAAACATGAAATGTTTTCCAGTCTTTCCCCTCATTACATTTAGTGTATGGTTCAGCAAATTCTTTATCTACAACATACAAATCTTTCAAACTTTCCAAATCTGGAACGTTAATATCAAGTTGAGATAAAAGAACAACCATGCGAGACAATGCATTAGCAACCACATTTTCTTTGCCATTCTTGTATTTCACAATGTATGGGAAAGATTCAATAAATTCAACCCATTTAACATGTCTACGGTTCAGTTTAGCTTGCCCTCTCAAATATTTGAGTGTGTCATGATCAGATTGTATAATAAACTCCTCAGGCAAAAGGTAATGTCGCCAAGTCTTAAGCACACGCACTAAGGCATATAATTCACACTCATAGGTAAAATAATTCAATTGTGGACCATGCAATTTCTCACTAGAATAGGTCACGGGTTTACCTTCTTGTAGCAGCACATCTCCTATGCCAAAATCACTAGCATCACATTCTAACTCAAAAGGCTTACTAAAATCGGGTAGCTGAAGTAGAGGTGCATGTGTAATGCGATCCTTGAGTGTGGCAAGAGCTTGCTCTTGTGCTGACTCCCAAGTAGAAGTAACTCCTGTTGGGGGAAAATATCTCATCTTCGGGGTTATTGCTAAAGCAGCATGAAGACAGCCAACTACTTCGAAGATTGTTCGAAGACCTTCTTCGAAGATGCTCGGAACCTGGTTCGAAGCCCGAAGACAGACACTGGTTCGAAGTATGTCTTCGAACCAAAGCCCTTCAGGATCTTTTCTGCCAGCTAAGATGGAAGACTTATCTTCTATCCTATTAGATTAGTCTTTTACCATTTTAGCCCTATTAAGGAAACCGAATAGTTTCCTTAATGTCGGTTGTAATAGAGGGGTAAATAGGTCTTTTCCTTAATGTTTAGGCCTATAAATACCCCCCATTTCACCCTGTAATAGGGACCAATTACAAGTGAATCAATATACACTTTCGAACTATTCTAAGCTATTATCCTTTCGGAGGCTTAGAACAGTTTGCTTCGCAAACACTTCGTTTGTTAGTTTCTTTTCTACAGAAACCTGTTAGCGTAATCTTTTACGCCAACAGTTGGCGCCGTCCGTGGGGAACCTAGTCCAAAAAACTTCGTTCTCTACCAACCTCTTGCATCATGCCTCCTAAGCGGAGTGCACCTCGCAATCCCACTCGGAGGTCCTCTCGGATCTCCGGAGAGATACCCTTCGACACAGTCGAAGTCGGAGGATCTTCGACTATCCCTCCACCTCAAACTCCGCAAGGGGCTTCTATCCCTCGAGGATACGAAACCTCTCCACCAACCCCTTCTACACTCCGACCGCCCGGAGCCACTCTGCCACCCTCCATTCCGATTCGAACTGATCATACCAGTTCTCAAGACCCGGAAGGTCCTTCCGGAGGAGATGAAGATAGCCTTGGAGACATGGCCACTCAAATGGCCAATCTTCAAGCCGAGGTAGCGAGGTGGCGACAAGAGGCTGCGAACAGGCTTCGCCCTCAAGCCACCCCAGCTATCCCCGAAGTGCACGAAGACGACGATCTTGACTATCCCGAAGCCCCGGAGAACGCCTCTTACGACAGTGAATCTCCGTTGCATCCCGAGCTTCAGAAGGTTCGCTTCGATCCGAGGTTCAAAGCTTCGAAGCTTAGCAAGTATGCCGGAGACGAAGATCCCAGTGAGTTTGCGCGTTCTTATGCCCTAGCAATTGAAGCTAGTGGCGGAGACAGAGAAACTATGGCGAAATGCTTCCCGTTAGCCCTTCAAGGAGTGGCGTTGAGATGGTTCTGGTCTTTAAAACCAGGATCAATCACTTCATGGTCACAGTTGAAGAAGAAGTTCATAAGTAACTTTCAGGGCACCTTCGTGCCCCCCATGTCGACAGGAAGCCTTTTCCAAGTGAAACAGCTCCCCGGAGAAACATTGAGGCAGTACTTCAAGCGCTTCGCTCACACGAAGTCGCAAATTCGGGGGCTGTCCACATCTTCGGTGGTTGATGCGGCTCGGGAAGGCGTCAGTCATAAAGGCCTTCTGGATAAATTGCATCGGAAGAGCATCACCACAGTATCACAGTTGATGTCGTACTTCGAGGAGTACTCGAAGTCGGAAGAAGGTTGGCTTCGGAGGACTACTGCTACTTCGACAGTGTTGACAGAAGTTAAAGCAGAGGTGAAGACTTCGGTTCAGCCGCAAGAACCAGTCCCCGAAGTGCAACATGATAGAAGAAGAGGGCAAAAGCACCCTCGCTCTGAGGTCTTAAACATTGCACCTCCGCAGAAAGTTGCACCAAGAGTTCCACAGCCTGTGGGGAACAAGTCTGGGGGCTGGAGGCCACCAGGGAAGACGGCTGGTAAGGGCCAGACCCTTTTTTGCTGTATTCATGGAGAGAATCGAAGCCATGCAACTGACACCTGCAAGGCTATTCTTACCCTTCGGGGAGAATACTTGGAGAGAACTTCGGGTCGAGGTAGTACCGACCGAAGTCCAGCAGCAGCAGTGCGCTCGGAGCCGGTCCAGGCTGTGGCGCGGATAGAAAATTTCGACGCTGCAAGGCATCCTCCGGTGGCCAATGTTATGCCACCTCCTAAGCAAGAAGAAGGGCAAGATAGAGGGAAGAGAGTAGTTCTCCCTATCTCCGGAGGAGGTACTCTCGGAAGCATGTCCAAGAGACAGCGAAGAGAGTACGTTCGAGAAGTAGGCCACATTGGGACTTCGTCATCTGCAGCTGCAATGCCGGAGTGGTCTCATGTTCCAATATCTTTCTCTGCGGAGGATGCAGCTGGTATCAAGTTCCCGCATGCAGATCCATTGGTTATTACTGCTGATATTGCAGGAACAGAAGTCCGAAGGGTGCTAATTGACGGAGGTAGCTCAGCAGATATCATATTTGTACAAGCCTTCGATCAGTTATGCATTTCCCGGAAGCATCTCCTCCTAGCGGCTCGTCCTCTGCAAGGCTTCGCAGGACCTCCGCTAGATGCACTTGGCCAGATAGGCCTGGAAGTAACCTTCGGAGAAGGTTTACTAGCCCGAACTGAGGAAGTTATCTTTGATGTGGTAGATGCCCCGTATGCTTATAATGTTATCTTTGGGCGAGGCATGTTGAATCAGTTCGGAGCAGTGGCGCATCACAACTACTTGTGCATGAAGATGCCCACACAGTTAGGAGTTCTGACAATCTTCGGAGATCAAGCCATAGCTCGGAGGGCAGAATATGGTCATGGTCCTCCTCTTGATCCGAGGCAGGTAAACAGTGTCCAAGATAATGGAGAAATTTTTTCAGCCTCCTCCGAAGCTTCGAAGAAGTCATTTCCAAGACCAAGTCCCGAAGGAGAGATTGCAACGAAGGTCATTGTCAAAGATGGTAAAGAATACACCTTTCAATTTGGTAAAGATTTACCTCCCGAAGTTGCAACTTCCTTGGAAAAGGTCGTAGAAGAAAATTTGGATGTCTTCGCTTGGTCTGACGAAGACATCACCGGAGTCGATCGGGATATTATTGAGCACAGCTTGCTTGTAAACCCGAAGGCCCGGCCTGTTCGACAGGGGCTCCGGAAGATGTCCGCAGAGAGAGCTGCTCTAGCTAAGGACGAAGTTGAAAAACTGTTGAAGGCTGGGATTATCAGAGAAGTGGCCCATACAGAATGGTTAGCAAACCCAGTCTTCGTCAGGAAGAAGTCCTCCGGAAAGTGGCGCATGTGCATTGATTTCACATCTTTGAATAAAGCGTGCCCACGTGACCCCTACCCCATGCCCCGAATTGATCAACTAGTTGACTCCACTGCAGGTTCGGAGTTACTAAGCTTCCTTGACGCCTATTCCGGCTATCATCAAATATGGTTGAAGCGCGAAGATGAAATCAAGACGAGCTTTGTAACTCCTTCGGGAGTCTTCTGCTATGTAAGAATGCCCTTCGGCCTAAGAAATGCCGGGGCTACTTTTTCAAGATTAGTTGCTAAGGCTCTAGGTCATCAACTAGGTCGCAATGTGGAGGCCTATATGGATGATATTGTAATAAAGAGTGCTTTAAAGCACCAACATAGCCTAGACTTAGCAGAAACATTCAATAGCCTTCGGGCATGTGGGATCCGCCTTAACCCCGAAAAATGTATATTCGGAGCTAAGGCTGGAAAGTTGTTAGGGTACTTAGTTTCAAGTAGGGGAATTGAAGCTAGCCCTACTCAAATAACTGCGCTGCAGAAGATGGCTCCTCCGGAGAATGTAAAGCAAGTGCAAAAGCTGACCGGACGTCTGGCCACACTTAGCAGGTTTTTATCAAGGTCTGCGGAGAGGAGCTTGCCAATCTTTAAAGCTTTGAAAGGGTCCGAAGATTTTGCATGGACACCGGAGTGTCAGAAAAGCTTCGAAGATATTAAAGATTATCTCAGCAATCTTGCTACACTTACGGTGCCTATTGCGGACGAAACCCTACTTCTGTATCTTGCAGCCACAGGCTCAGCAGTCAGCGCAGTCCTTGTCAGAGAAGCTGATATCAATGGGAAGTTGGTCCAAAATCCTGTCTATTTTGTATCCGAAGCATTGTCAGGAGCGAAGACAAGATACTCCGAACTTGAGAAGTTCGTTTATGCTCTGATAATGGCTTCGAGGAAGCTAAGACATTATTTTTTGGCTCACAATGTAATTGTACCAACTTCGTATCCTTTAGGAGATATGCTCCGAAGCAAAGATTCCACTGGAAGAATTGGAAAGTGGGCAGTAGAACTAGCACCCTTCGGCATATCTTTCCTGGCAAGGACAGCTATCAAATCTCAAGTCCTAGCAGACTTCGTAGCAGAGTGGACTCCACCTGCGAAGTTGACTCCGGAGAAATCAGATGACGGAGTCTGGACTATTTACTCCGATGGGGCTTTCCAAGCATCCGGAGCAGGCATTGGGGCAGTATTAATTTCTCCGTCAGGACAAAGAGCAATGTACTCCGCAAGACTCAACTTTAAGTCTACCAATAATATAGCGGAGTACGAAGGAATTTTATTGGGACTCCGGAAAGCACGTGCTCTAGGGGCTACAAGGATAATTATAAAAACAGATTCTCAGATAGTAGCAGGGCACGTAGACAAAAGTTTTCAAGTCCGACATCCACAGCTTGCAAAGTACTTGGAAGAAATTCGCAAGATCGAAGCACATTTCAAGGGTATTTCCATTCGGAGTATACCAAGAGCCGAAAACGTGCAAGCGGACATTTTAGCGAAGGCTGCTGCCGGAGCTGTGGATGTGCCTGACGAAGCTTTCTATGAGGAGCTCAATATACCTTCGGTGCCACAAGTTGCTTCTGCAGAGATTCTCTGCATTCCTAGTGCAGATTGGAAAGATTCAATCATAGAACTCTTGCAAGGAGGAACGAATTTGCCCGAAGAGCCCCAATTGTCAAGGTTAAAGCTCAGAGCAAGAAACTATCAGTTAATCAACGGTATATTATACAAGGCCGGAGTATGTTCCCCTCTACTCCGATGTATATCTCAAGCCGAAGGCCAAGAAATTCTTCGAGAAATTCACGAAGGCCTTTGTGGAAGTCATTTAGCCCCTAGAGCTCTGGCAGGAAAAACACTTCGCCAGGGGCTTTATTGGCCCACAATAACAGCTGATGCGGAGAGCTTGGTCCGCACTTGTCAAGGATGTCAGTGGATGGGTCGACGGAGTCATCGCCCACCAACAGCTCTTCAAGTCATTGCTCCGGTATGGCCTATGGCCAGATGGGGTATGGATCTAATTGGTCCCTTTCCGTTAGCAAAGGGAAATCTGAAGTTCGCAGTGGTAGCTATTGAATATTTCTCTAAGTGGGTGGAAGCAGAACCCTTAACAGCTATCACTTCGAATAATGTACAGAAATTCTTCTGGAAAAAACATTATTTGCAGGTTCGGAGTGCCTAGATATCTCACAGTTGATAATGGAACACAGTTCGACGCAGAACCCTTCAGGAAGTTTTGCGAAGACTTAGGCATTCAACTATGTTTTGCTGCAGTGAGACATCCTCAGTCAAATGGAGCAGTTGAGCGAGCCAATGGAAATATCTTATCAGGGCTAAATCGAAGAATAGTAGGATTATCAAAGGGACTGTGGACCGAAGAGCTTCCGAAGATTCTGTGGTCCATTCGGACTACGCAAACAAGGTCCACAGGTTTTACTCCGTTCAGACTACTATTCGGAGATGAAGCTATGACTCCAACGGAGCTCAAAGGAGGATCACTTCGCAGCACCGAACCAGACATCGAAGAAGAAAGACAAGCTTCGTTAGATTTGTCAGAAGAGACAAGGCTTCGAGCTGTAGCTAATTTATCAAAGTATCATCAGCAGACGAAGACTTGGTATGACCCGAAGGTTAAGCTCAGCGAGTTAAGACCGGGTCATCTTGTTCTACGAAGCATTATAGCACCAGGGAAGTTAGGCAATAAATGGGAAGGTCCATATCTAATCGTCCGCTCGGGGCGCCCTGGTTCATTTAAATTAGCTAATTTAGAAGGTGAAGAGTTAGCACACACTTGGCATGCGGAGCACCTGAAGCGATACTTCGCATAAGGGCTCCTTGTAATTCGCTTGTAATCACCTCTAAATTAATAAAGCGTACACCCTGTAGCGTGCCTTCCCCTTGACGCTCCTAGTCTCCCGAGCGGACGCGCTGGGACGGAAGTCGTTCGAGAGGGAAGTGTATTAAGCAGGGCTGTATTTCCGGACTTCGAACCCATAAAGTCGAAGCCTCCGGTGTGGTGGCTGAAATCCATCCGGAGCCCAAGCTGATACCTTGTAGGCATCCGTAAAAGAGCCAATACCACATTCTACGGAGTCCAAGCTTCGGCTGGTAGACTTCCGTAAAAAGAGCCGAAGGTGGCCAAAATCTGCGGAGTTCAAGCTGCAGCTTGTCAGACTTCCGTAAAAAGAGCCGAAGGTGGCCAAATTCTGCGAAGTCCAAGCTCCGGCTGGTAGACTTCTGCAAAAAAGAGCCCAAGTGGCCAAATTCTGCGAAGTCCAAGCTCCGGCTGGTAGACTTCTGCAAAAAAGAGCCCAAGTGGCCAAATTCTGCGAAGTCCAAGCTCCGGCTGGTAGACTTCTGCAAAAAAGAGCCCAAGTGGCCAAATTCTGCGAAGTCCAAGCTCCGGCTGGTAGACTTCTGCAAAAAATAGCCGAAGGTGGCTACAATTTCTGCGAAATCCAAGCTCCGGCTGGTAGATTTCTGCAAGAAACAGCCGAAAGTGGTTAAAGCAAAACAGCATTTAAGCCATGAGCTTCGAATGACTGTTCATATGCGTCCAAAGTGACAAATTTTTTAAGACACTAAAGTGTCCTGGGAGTTATCTCAATTGATTTCTTTCATGAAATAAACAAAGGTACCAAGTTACCATTTTTCTGACTACAAATAGTCAAAGACATCTCATAAAGATTTCAAAAGATCTTTAAAAATGACAGAGGGGCTCCGAACCCCCAAAAATTGTACTCCGAAGTTTTTCTTTGCGCATAACCATCTTTGAATACAGTTCGAAGTTGCTTATACCCAAAGAGGGGCTAGTAATATGGAGACAATTTTAAATCGGCATTCATTATTGAAACAAATGTGTTTACAGACTACATTATGAAAAATTGGTATCTATACCAAGAAGGAATCGGAGACCTCTTCGGTCCCGAGAGCTAGGGGTGGAACGACTAGTTCCAACATCGGAAGTTCTAAGAACTTTACGTTTAACTCTCTTCCTCCCCTTCGAAGCTCTAAAATCCTTCTGCTCTTGTTGAAGCTCGGCCCATGTTCGAAGCCGCTCGGGACTTCTCTCCCAGCTTCTAAGATCTTCAGATCTTTTATTTTGGGCTTCACCTTCGTCTTCGGACCAATTAGTGTCTTCAGAAGACGAGGTGTTTGCGTTGCTCTCTTTATTTTCCTCTTTAATATAAGACAATATGTCTTTGATTACTTCGGGCGCAATAACGCCGGAGTCATCTCGAGGAATAAGGAATCGAGGACGCTTATAACTCTTTAGAAGTTCGAACGTGTTCCACAGTGAGCGAAGTTCGCTGTTAAGCTCTAACACTTCGATATCTTCCATAAGAGGCAAAGCCTAAAAATATGACAAACAAGATTTTCATTGATAAATATTTACAAGCATCAGCTTTACATAATCAAAAAATCCTAAATAATCCTAAACCTGCGGGTTCGGAGGAGGCTGACTACTCGAAGCTTGGCTCCGAACTTGCTTTTGGCGTTGGCCTTCATCAATCCAAGCCTTGATCGCAGATCGACCTTCGGCTCTCCATGAAGTTTGGAAGGCTCGCCAAGCAGCAGCTACACCTTCGGAAGGTTTTAGAAGTCGGTCGTCGTCGAAGATGACAGAACCCTCTACGCTCGGAGTAATTGTTCGGCCCAAATCCTCGTAGTAGCGAAGTATTCCAAGGACAGACACTTGTCCGGAGAGTTCTCCATAACGTATGCCTGCCGTCTTCATTTGCTTCGCTGCTCCTTGAATTCTCTTTAGCCGGCGCAGTAGAGTTGCATTGTCATCCGAATGTAGTGATCCAGTAGTACCGAAGTACTCCAAGACACTTAACATCTGTTCGATGACCTCCGAAGCCACCTTCTCAGACTTAACCTTTTCTTCGATAAGCATATCCTTGGCCGAAGTCGTTTCAGCTAAAACTCCGGAGATTCTAGCGTTCTCCGTAGCCAAAGCATTCTTTTGAGTTAGGAGCTGGCCAGCCTCTTCTTGCAGCCTTACAAGTGCGGAGTCCTTTGCAGCATCCTCCGTCCGCAGTCTTTCAATCTCCGCTCGAAGCACAATTCTTTCTGCTTCGAGCTCTTTCTTTGCAGCCTCCAAGCTTTGCCTAGCCCTTCGCTCTGCTAAAATTACATTGTCCATTTGAGCTACTCGACCTTCGGAGAAGTTAAAATTTCTTTGAAGAGTTTCGTTCTCTTCCCGAAGTTGAGCAATTTCGTTTCCGTTCGACAAAGCTGCAGCGCGGGCTAAGACTGCTTGCTAAGAAAAAAGAAAAAATGAAATAAGAAATTATTCATATGTAATTTGCTATTTGGTTCGAAGATGCTTTATACCTGATAAGCTGCTCTTTCCACAGCAAGGTTAAGCTCCGAACCCTTCACTCTGCTTAAGCGGGCTACCAGTTCAGTTTCCCCGACTTGGCGACTGGCTTCACCCAAAGGTTTAACCAAAGTCCCAAGCCCGGTTTTCTCCTCCAAAAAAGGAGTTATGAGAGGAAGCAGTTTTGAAGCTTTCTGGTCAGCCCTGCTTAGCGAAGGTCCGGAGGGCTCTTCCGAGGCCCTTGGAACTTCTGAAGATGGCCTCCCCTCAGTCGATTCACTTTCATCTGTTGACTCAGATGAAGTCGATCCTTGAGCAGGGAGAGGTTCGATGTGTCTTTTCCCTCTTCCAGGCCCCGGTAGAGCAACTCCTGGTTGCGGCCCTGAAGCTGTCGAAGGTCTTTGAGTTGTATCTTCGAGAGATACTTCGACAACAGGAGGCTCTGAAAAAACAAAAATATTACACATTGAATAATTTTGCAAAAATTGATAAGAATTAAGCAAAATTTACCTTCAACATTCTCTGGAATGTCGAGCACCGGACTGATCGGAGGATCAAAAGTATAGTCCTCATCCGAATCAGCTGCTAGATCTTGGACTACAGGAGCATCGTCCTGAAGAGCCCTCGTTACTTCTTCGAGAATCGAAGCCATAGTGACTTCGACTCCCCCTTCATCCACAGGAACTCCGGGCTGAGTTATGTCTTCCTGAACTACCGAAGTCA
Source organism: Zizania palustris (assembly GCA_019279435.1). Taxonomy (NCBI): domain Eukaryota; kingdom Viridiplantae; phylum Streptophyta; class Magnoliopsida; order Poales; family Poaceae; genus Zizania; species Zizania palustris. The sequence continues at coordinate 34,726,109 of JAAALK010000080.1, forward strand.
TTGGTTGATCAACATTGTCTCCAGACTCCGGTATATTCGCAGGCACTTCGGCCTCATTCACACCCATAGGGGCTTCGATTTGTTCTCCCTGGGTATCCGGAGCTCTTACTTCTTCGATGTTGGCTTGAGGCTCCGGAACACCTGCAGTATCTTCAATGTGAATACTTCGTTGAGTTGCATCTTCATCAATTAATTTTACTAATAAAATACCTTCGTCCTCTTTAGAACCAGAAAGTGAGGTTCTTGAGCTTGAAGGAGCAGGATCCAAAGGTGCGAGATTCTTAGGTTTTCGAGCCACCTTCTTCACCGGAGTCTTTGCTGAACCTGAAGCTCCGGCTTCGGCTACTCTTTTCTTGGGGCCTTTCTCCTGAGGCACCCAGTCCGTCAGAGGGGGTGGAGTCAACTCCAGCATTCCCCATACTCTGTTAAAACGCTCCCAACTTCCGACTAATTTGATTCGCCATTCTTTTTCTGACGGAGTTGGAGCACCCAAAATCTTCTCCGAAGCCCTTACAATTTGCTCTGAAGTAATAGGGGCTGAAGAAGCTAAAAAATAATTCAAGTTAACCTTTCTTCGAAATAAATATGTACTATGCATGTTGGTTTCGAAGTTACCTGCAGGGCTCGAAGTATAGTTTATCTTGCGAAGACCGCCTTCCGAGTCATCTTCGAAGGCGATAGGCCAGTTGGCCATCAACGGAGGAATTTGAAGTCCGATGAATTCTTCGGCTAAGTCCCGCATGCTCAACCTTTTGCTGATTTTCTGAAGCAAGTTGAGGCGAGCTTCGAGTTGACCTTCGTCAGGTTGCACTAAGGCTTCCTTCCGGAACTGGATTTCCTTGAGAGGACCGGCCAGAGGACTACTCACTCCAACTTCGGCATAAAACCACCTCAGAACCCAATCGGTGTACCATCTAGCATTGATGGCCTTAGCAGGGAATTGCAGGGCATATTCATCACGAAGCCTAAAATTGATGCTTCCGAAGGAAACCACCACCTTCTCACCTCCGGAGCCTACGAAGGTCTTTGGCTGACAAGTTGCTCTATGTAGCGCAGCGAAGATTTCAGCCCTCCCCTCACAACCTTCGGCTCTTAGTGCCCACTCGAAGATAGCTAATCTGGCTACAGCATTCGGAGACAGCTGGGGGAGGGTTACGTGAAACAAGTCAAGTACTTCGGCTAAGAAATCTACAGCCGGGAGACCCAAGCCCGCTTCGAAAAAAGCTTCGAACACTACAACTTCTCCGGGTCTCGGTGATGGAATTGATTCTTTGCCCGGCTTCCGAATCATAACTCCATTACTAATATTTCCCCCCGCTGTGATTGCCAAAGATTCTTTCTTGCAGGTAGACCGCCCCAACTCAAAAGATTGATCCAAGTACTTGGTCGAGGGTGGGCACAGACCTTGGACATCGGGGATTTGAGGATTTTTTCCCTTTGCCGCCATGGAAGTTGTCGCCTGCATCGAAGGCGTCGCCGCCACTGTTGCCGCTGCCGCTGCCGCAGCCGCTTGTTGATGAGCCAAGGTCGAAGGAGGTGCAGAACCTTTGGTTTTCGCCATCGCAATTGCTGGATTGATTTGAGAAAGCGAGGACTAGGGCTCAAGAACTTGAAAGCTAGGGCTCAAGAACTCAAAGGACTCAAAAGGTTTTTGACTGAGAACAAGCGGTGAAAAGGTAATCGAGTAAGTTCTGGAGTCATTTATTTATAGCCTAAACTTTCCGTTTGTTACCGTTTGGGCTCTGCCCTTTCGCATTCCCGCCTGTTATTTTCCTCCGAAAATAACGCTTCATATAACTCCGTTAGAAACAGAAACTAACGGTTATATTTTCTAAGTCTAAAAGGACTTTCGAACTTCCTGAATCGGTTCTAAGGTAGTTCGAAAAGTAATTACCTTATGACTGATTCGAAGTTCATATCTTCATGCATTTCGGAGATAAAACAAAAATTAATAACCCCTATGATTGGTTATCTTTTCTTTCCGTATACTGCTCTCCTAACGTTACAGGTCGAACGGAGAAGCGTATTCGAGGGGCTACTGTTGGGGGAAAATATCTCATCTTCGGGGTTATTGCTAAAGCAGCATGAAGACAGCCAACTACTTCGAAGATTGTTCGAAGACCTTCTTCGAAGATGCTCGGAACCTGGTTCGAAGCCCGAAGACAGACACTGGTTCGAAGTATGTCTTCGAACCAAAGCCCTTCAGGATCTTTTCTGCCAGCTAAGATGGAAGACTTATCTTCTATCCTATTAGATTAGTCTTTTACCATTTTAGCCCTATTAAGGAAACCGAATAGTTTCCTTAATGTCGGTTGTAATAGAGGGGTAAATAGGTCTTTTCCTTAATGTTTAGGCCTATAAATACCCCCCATTTCACCCTGTAATAGGGACCAATTACAAGTGAATCAATATACACTTTCGAACTATTCTAAGCTATTATCCTTTCGGAGGCTTAGAACAGTTTGCTTCGCAAACACTTCGTTTGTTAGTTTCTTTTCTACAGAAACCTGTTAGCGTAATCTTTTACGCCAACAACTCCCTTCTTGGTCAACTCAGGTAAAGGACCGGTTATGGTGCTGAAATCTCTCACAAAACGCCGGTTGAAACCTGCAAGACCAAGAGAGCTACGTACTGCAAGGTTAGTTTTAGTTGCATGCATGACACATCCTTTCAGATTAATAACTTGTGATGAGGAAGGAGAAACAACTTTTTCTTTTTGTTGCCTCGAAAGTGTTTTAGCTACTTGCTGATTTTCAGAAAGTTGTTTGCTCTTTTGTGCGTCCCTAGCACGTTTTTCTTGTTCAAATTTCACAATTTCAGCAGGAGTCATAGGAAGCAATGTAACTTTCTTTCCTTTATACATAAATGTGTACTTATTGCTCCTACCATGGTGTGTAGCATCAGTATCATATACCCAAGGTCTACCAAGTAATAGAGAACATGCTTGCATTGGTACTACATCAAAATCAGCACTTCCGAAGTATATACCAATGGAAAATTCGATGTGAACAGTTTGTGTTACCTTGACCTTACCACTGTCGTTGAGCCATTGCACGTGGTAAGGGTGTGGATGTGCACGTGTGGGAAGTTGAAGCTTAGTTACCACGTCGAGGCTCACCAAATTGTTGCAACTACCGCTGTCGATGATGACACGCGCACGACGGTTATTGACGAGGAAGATGGTCTGAAATATATTGTTCCGTTGTGCCTGGTCGTCCTGGTCCATGTGAGTGCTCAAGTCACGTTGTACAATAAGTGCTGCCATGTTAGTGAAAAGATAAAGCAACAAAGAATAATCCTTATGTAAAACAGCTAGGTCTGGTGGTGGGTGTGGGGTGGAAGCAATCCGTCAAGCACCTTACCCACGCTTGCAAGTGTTCTTACCACGCCGCAGTGAGGTCACCGGCCTACAGGTGATGAACCAAGTGGAGGGTGGTGTACAATTGCAAGAAATGATCCTGTCCTGACCAAGAGAAAGGTGTAGCTTGGAAGGCAAGTGAGTAGCAAGGATTAGCGATAATAATAACAGTTAAACCAAGTTCAATAAGTATTCCCTAGTACTCGTCAAGTTGCTGACCGTAGTGCTCCCAAAGTGAAAGTTCAAGTAATAGAGGGAAACTATGTGCCGAAAAATCAAAAAGGAAGCACAAACAGGTCAAAATCAGCTCTCTATAGATCGGACAAGGGATCGGACAAGTGATCGGACAAGGGTATGTGCAATTTTTTTTTCTGCATCGGACAAGAGTTCGGACAAAGGTTCAGACAAGAGATCGGACAAGCAGCAAACAGCCAAAGACTGCCTCAGATTGGACAAGAGTTCGGACAGGAGTTCGGACAAGAGTTCGGACAAGAGTTCGGACAAGCAACTAACAGCCCGCTTCTCTTTTTTTTTTTATATTTTTTTTCTCCTTTTTTTTCACTCTATTTTTTTTTGAAACAAGGATGACCAGAGGAGTAACCACAAAAATTGGCACCTACAACTGAGGTGGGGTGGCTCACAAAATTCAAACAAGTTTGTTGTCCGACGAGCAAAAACTTTGTCCAATTTTTTTCTTTATCTTCCCGATTTTGTTTTGGCGATTTTGGTGAGGGCTAACCGACCTTTGTCGGTTAGGGTACCCTCCAAATTTGGTCAGGAACACGCTCAAAAAATTTCAGATTTTTCTGCCAAACGAGCGAAAAGTTATGCCTGTTTTACTGAAGGGGGGTCACAAGAGGCTGGATGTGGACAACAAAATAGGGTTGCGGAAGGGGGGTTTTTCGGTGGGGAATTTTATCTGAGACACAAGAACAACTACTACTCAAACGACACAGAGGGATGACTAAACCAGCAACAAGACTCGACCAAGAACACGAACTCAACAAAGTTAAAACTGAAATTAAAATCGCAAGGCACAAAGGGGTTCTCGGTGGGGAATTTTTTTTTTGGTGCGGTTTTCTGGTCTCTGGGTAAAACAAAAGCAGATCGAGATTACCTAACGGGAAATCTGAGCTCTGATACCAGCTGATAGGAGAGTGGTCCCGATCTTCCGCTAGGTAAGGGATAAACTTGGGTTGGTGGAGAATCTCGACGTTGGCGACCCAAGGCTCCGGTCCGGCGGATCAAAACCTTGCAATCGTTACACCACTGTCTCCGTTGGTTATCAACCACGCAGAACGCGATTGACCTCGCCACGAAGGCTAATTCCTGCAAGCGAACCCAAGAACACAAGCAAGAACAGGAAGGATACAAATCGAATGCCAAATCACAGACAAACGAAGATAAGGTGAGGTTTCACAAACGCCAATGCAGCAGCCAATCGGTCCGGTGCAAGAGGCGGGATCTAAACACAACAGTGTAGATGCAACAAAGCAAAACCTAACCCTAGAAGTGGCTGGCGTGAGGATATATAGGGCGGTGTCCTGTGGAAGACGAACAGACACAGGCTGCGGGCTAGAAAACGAACAGACTTGGACTATGGGCCAACACGGCCCAGTTCTGTCACGCAGGACTGTTTAAATCACACAGAACGACTCGAGACTCCAAATGAGGTGAAACCAACGGCAAACGATCCGTCTTCTCCTCAGCTTTCCAAAAAGTCAAAGAACGCGCCAATCGGACTTCGTATGAGGAAGTTATGGCCATTTTGGTGCAGGGTGGTCGATGTAGTCCGAACCAGCAAAATCTTGACTTCAAACATCCGTGCGGCTCCGTCTTCAAGTCCAACTCTTCTATTCCATCTCCCATGTTCCTAAGCAACAAAATATCACTAGTATTCAGTAGCATCCCATCAAAACAAATATTGAAATAGTTGCTAAGGAAAGAATTAACCTCATGGTTCAAGCGACGGGCACGGGCGCGTGTGATTCGTCCTAGTAACTGAATTGTAAGTGGAGGCTTCATGTGTGTATCATGTGAAGTGATGTCCTCATCAATAGGTGTGGGCTTCGATGCGGAGAGCAGAAGCGTCAACAGCCAGCGTTTGATGCACTGTAGAGGGCGCGACGAATCCTAGGCGCTGGGATCTTCTGCGGATTCCATGTGGCTGTTGATTGCAGCGTAGCAAGCAGCAGTGTTCAGCGGCATGAATGGCAAGCGCACAGCAGTGGGTGCGACGAAACCAGGGCGCACGCAAACCGAGGATCACGCGTGCGGCACGAGTTCAGGCGAAGAAACCAAATCGACATTGCACAATAACTTCTGTTCTCTCATTTTGCATGCAATTTAGTTCTATTTTGGTATCTCCCGCAATATCTGATGTTCTGTGATGGTGTACTGCTAATAAGTGTTTTCATGGATGTATCTCACTATTTTGATGAAACTCATCTGTTGTTTTGAATGAATAGATGATATTGAATCTGTTGTTTTAATCTGTGTGCTGTTTGTATATCTGTTGGACTATCACTTTTTATCATCTACATGTGTTTTGGTCTGATTGAATGCCTGTGAATTAATTAATCTGTTAGTCAGCCTTTCAACAATGTGTTGGTGTCTTTTCGATTAGGACACCGGTTGTTTTTAGGCTAGATTATTTTCTTGAGTTTAGTTCAGTTAATTTTCCGCTGGATATTTTTGAGGTGCGTTGGGTATTGAGAGTAGGCCATTGATTCGCAAGAATTTTTAGGCGCCCATTCACCCCCCTCTGGTCGCTACTTTCGGTCCTACAGCGGGTAATAAGACCACCCTAGAAAACATAGGTCAGTTCTTAGCACAGTGTGGCGAAGCTAGTGGGTCAGATGCTTTGAAGCTTAGGTTATTTTCTCTATCTATTTCCGGCACACTTTCACGTGGTTTTCGGCACTACCGCCGAACTCCATCTAGACATAGGCCCAATTGGAGTAGAAGTTCCATGACTATTTCTATACTGGGGAGACCTAGCTTAGACTTTCACACTTGACATCGGTTAGACAGAGGACTAACGAGAGTGTATTCGAGCACGTTAAGCGTTTTAGGTACACTAGAAACCAATGTTTTACCTTAAACATTTCTAATAGAGACTTGGTTGACCTAGCTTTTAACGGTCTTCACTCCGAGCCAAAAGTAGGAAATTCACCAAGACATTTAACAAGCCTAAGGCCGAGGTGCATGTCATGGAACACTCCGATGAGGAATCACTAGAGAGCGAGGATGACTCGACCGATATGTACACCGTAGAGTGGACTTGGTCTAGCAAGGCCAAGCCCATCACTTGCACTGAGTTACGGCCGTCTCCGACTAAGAGTCGGCCTAGCGAGGTGAAGCATTCTTATGATGTGACCAAGTGCGATAAGATATTTGATTTTTTGTTGAAGAACAAACTCATCAAGTTACCGAAGGGTCACATCATTCCAACGGCCGATGACTTGAAGAAACGGGCTTATTGTAAGTGGCATGATTCTCATTCCTATTCTATTAACGATTGCAATGTTTTTCGTCGATAGGTTCAATCGGCCATAGAAGAAGGACAATTGAAATTGGATACGAGTCCCAAGATGAAGCTCGGCCAGGACCCTTACCCTGTGAACACTATTGATCTCGACGGGAAGAAGGTGCTGATTCGACCCGAGCAGGCCGAGCCCACTAAAGGGAAAGAGGTCATGATTGGGGAACCGCACCCACGCACGCTCATGCCAAAGAACCCCGAGGTAGGAGTGTGGAAGGTGAACACCAACACATCGTCTTCGGTTGTGAATCACAAGAAGCCGAAGGTGATATATGACTTGCTGCTCCAGAAGCACCAGAAGAGGGCCGAGAAGGTGAGCACTCGGCCATGACCCACAACGAGGCTGGGTCCTCCTCGGAAGAGTGGGTTCGGCCCACGATGGCCATTGCCATTAGAGCCACCTTTCCCTCCGCCACCATACCATCTGCCGATGGCACAGTGGCCACCTTGCTACTTTCCGCCTCCCGGGTATCCTGCGCCATATTATATTGCTCCATTTATGCCACCCGGATTTTATAACATGCAGGATTAGATGGGCGCTCCAAGCGGCGACGTGTTCTCCAGACTATCTATCACACCACGATGACGTCCGGAGGCACACTCTGAAGCTATCATCATCAAGGTGGGGTCCTAGGACGTCCCAATCCCTAAGGGGACCTCCGAGGAGCAAGGTGAAGGCGAACCGCCAAAGCCACCCGAGGAGACGACCGGTCTTACCGCAGCCCTAGGGCCGGTCAGACCGCCCTTGCCACTTCGGTCTGACCAGCCTACTGTGGCCGATCCGATCGACCCTTCATAGGAGTCCGATACTAGCTAGTCAGACCAGCCCGCCATGGCCGGTCCAACCGACAAAGCCCAGTCAGACCGGCCCAGTAAGGCCTGTCCGACCGATAGGAAGCTGGAATGAAAACCCGCCAAGCGCAAAACTACCGAGGCCAATTCAGATAATTCCCGTTCGGCCAAAAACTCTAGGAGAAAAGTTGTAGCGCCCGGCACTAAGCCACATCCGTCGTGGGCACCACCAGGTATGACCAAGTCCCAGAAGAGGTGACTACAACGCCTTCGATCCCAAGAGATGCGTGAGAAGAAGGCCGAGGATGAGTGAGACACCATGTTCGAAGAGATCCGTCCCCGACCAGTAGCGAGACAGGTATGGAAGCCGAAGTCAGTTGCCGTAAACAACCCGGCTCCTACTCCGAGCGACGATGAGGACGATTTGATGGACGACGACTACACGCCCGGGGCCCCCTCCTCAAACAATGGACATAAACGTCATCATGCTGCTCACTGAATTCGCTCTTCCACAAGACAAGGCCAAGGTTGCTCAGTTGAACCTCAGCCCATAGGAGGCTATTTTCGAGAAGCCTGAGGATACGTCTCGTCACTTGAAGCCTCTCTATGTCAAGGGGCACATCGACGGAAAGTCGATCTTGAGGATGCTTGTAGATGGATGTGCCACCGTCAACCTTATGCCGTACTCTCTATTGAAGAAGCTCAACAAGAATGAAGATGACTTGATGAGGACTAACCTGACGCTCAACGGCTTCAACGGCAAGAGCTCCGAGGCCAAGGGCGTACTTTCTTTGGAGCTGACGGTGGGCAACAAGACGCTACCGATGGTGTTCTTCATCGTCGATGTGCAAGGTAAATATAGTGTGCTACTTGGGCGTGACTGGATTCACGCAAATTGATGTATTCTTTCTACTTTGCACCAATGCTTGATTCAGTGGGACGGCGATGATGTGGCGGTTGTACCAGCTGATACTTCGGCCCAAGTTGCTTTGGCCGATGTGTCTATTAACACCATCCATGATAAGGTGGAGTGTCTGTCATGTAGAGATCTCTTGGATTATGACTTTGTTAGCGTATCCAAGGGACGTTTTGTTCCTGTGTTTGTAAAGCCGGCTAGTGTAGCACGACTATCTCTAAATTAGTAGTCATGTTGGATAAGAGTAATCTTGATTGGCTAAAGTTTCGTGTGGTGCAGTATTAGTCTTCTAAAGATGGTATTGCTGAAGCCATTGAAGATTTTAGCGAAGCAGAGAAGTTAGGTCAAGGTTTTGCGTCGGCCGATTGGTGCCTTTGTCCTCATACTTCGGCTCAAGAATGAAGCCGAGTTCACTTGGGGGCAAGTCAGCAACACGCTTTTGAGAAGATTAAAGAGTGCTTGTCATCACTGCCTGTGGTTAGAGCACCAAAATCTAGGATTCTGTTTTGGCTATATGTTGCTACAAAAGATAGCGTGATAGGAGCTGTGCTAACTTAGGAAGTGGAGGGGAAAGAGTACATCATCACTTTCTTGAGTCACCGACTATTGGATGGCGAGACGAGGTACGTGTTTATAGAACGTTTATGTTTGTCGCTTTATTATGCATGCACCAAACTTCGGCACTATCTTCTATCTGGCAAATGTATTGTTACTTGTCAAACCGATGTCATAATGTACATGCTGCAAAATCTGATTCTAAGTGGGAGAATCAGAAAGTGGGCTTATGCTTTGATTGAGTATGATTTGGCTTATGAACCCCTAAAAGCTATGAAAGGCCAAGTCGTCGCTAATTTTATAGTTGATCACCATCTAGACGTCAATTGTAGTAGTGCCACTGCTTTAATTAAGGTAGTACCATGGAAACTTTACTTTGATGGTTCGGCTTGCAAAAATGGCAAAGGTGTTGGAGTTATGCTCATATCACCTAATGGTATGAGTTTTGAAACCTCGGCCAGATTAGAATTTCCTTGTACTAATAATCAAGCGGAATATGAAGCTTTTTTGTTAGGAATTGAATTGCTAAGCTCTATGGGTATTAAATATGTTCATGCATATGACGATTCGCTATTAGTAGCCCAACAAGTAGCTAGACTTGCCCAATGTTTTAATGGTTTGCTAAATAGCTAGTTGGATAAATGTTTAGACATAATTTCTACTCTTGATGATTTTGAGATTTCACATGTGTCTAGAGAAGACAATTCAATAGCAAATGACTTGGCTCAACAAGCGTCTGTTTACCAAATTAAAAAGGTAGATTTTCCGCACAAGAAAAACTGATGCTTGACTTTAATTTACCATGCGAGTCAGAGCATTTCGGTCTGACCGGCCTAATATGGCCGGTCCGACCGCAGGTGTCTGGTCAGTCTGACTGGCCCTACTAGGCCGGTTTGACCACCCAGTGCCAGCTATCGGAAAACAGTCGGTCTGACCGGCCCCCTATGGCCGGTCTGACCGACTTGCATCAGGAAAGTTTAAGACACGGAGGCAAGCCAAGGTTTGTAATTTAAACGCTAATTCAAACGATGATTTGGCTAGTACTTCAGAAAGTCATGGGGATGATTGGAGGAATCTAATTATTCAATATTTGAGAGATCCTAGCAAGCGGGTCGATCGGAAAGTTTGGTGGCAAGGGTTTAAATTTGTGCTACTCGACAATGAGTTGTATCGCCAAACTGTTGACGGAGTACTTTTGAGATGTTTGAATGCCAATCAATCTAGAGTTGCTGTGGGTAAAGTACATGAAGGTCTTTGTGGTACTCATCAGTCGGCCCAGAAAATGAGTTGGATGCTTAAAAAAGCGGGTTTATATTGGCCCACCATGACTGAGGATTGTTTTAAGTATTATAGGGGATGTGAAGCTTGTAAAAGGTTTTGTAATATTCAGTTGGCTCCTACATCTTTAGTTAACCCCATTGTCAAACCATGGTCGTTCTGAGGTTGGGACTTGGACTTCATGGGCCAAATTTATCCTTCCTCTTCAAAAGGGCATCAGTTCATGTTGATGGCTACAAATTACTTCACCAAGTGGACCGAGGCGGTGCCTCTCAAGAAAATGACACAAAATGAGGTAATTGATTTCATCTTGAAGCACATTATACACAAATTCGATATTCCTCAAAGTGTTACTACAGATCAGGGTGCTTCATTTGTTTCTAAGGAAGTATGTGATTTTGCTGAATCTTATGGTATAAAGTTGGTAAACTCTTCACCATACTATGCTCAGGCCAATGGTCAGGCCGAGTCTAGTAATAAAACTATGATTAAGCTCATTAAGAAAAAGATTGAAGAGTTTCCTAAAAGGTGGCATGGAATGCTTTCTAAAGCATTATGGGCATGTAGAGTTGCAAAGCATGGTGCCACCAAGGTAAGTCCATATGAGTTGGTGTATGGACAAGAGGTCGTTTTACCCGTGGAGGTGAATCTTGGCTCTTTAAGATTACTTAAGCAAGATGGCTTATCCGTCGATGAGTATGAAACTCTTTTGAAGCATAATTTAGAAGAGGTGACCGATAAGAGGTTAAGAGCTCTAGAAGAAATAGAAAGAGACAAAAGAAGAGTGGCTAGAGCTTATAATAAGAAGGTAAGAGTAAAATCGTTTCAAGTTGGTGACTTGGTTTGAAAGACGATTTTGCCTGTAGGCACTAAGAGCCCAAAATTTGGCAAATGGTCACCTAGTTGGGAAGGTCCTTTTAGAATTATTGAAATCACTCCAGGTAATGCATATTTGCTCGCTTCAAGGAGAGAGATTTCATAGGGCTTTAAATGGTAGGTATTTGAAAAAGTACTTCTTAAGTGTGTGGCAAAACGCTTGAAGTGTCGAAAGGCCAATATAATGCATAACACCCTTAGCTCGTTGTGCTTTTGGCCTACTAAAGTTGGCCAAAACGCAGGGGGAATGTGTTGATAGCAAAAAATGGCATTAATGGTCAAGATTATCAAAATATCACTTTTGTAGTTTTACCGAAAATATGCCGAGACCTGGCCCTCTCAAACCGGCCATGTGGGCTCGGTCAGACTGGCCCAACCCGAGTCCCACTCCAAATGACTGATTTTGGGGTATTTTATCCCTAATTAATTTTGGACGACTCGGAACCCGTGTCTAACTCAGATTAGACCCCACAAACTCATGACCCACCTCTATAAATAGAGGCATGGTCGATTGAAGGAGCCCCCCAAAAAACCCTAATAGATCCAATGTATTATCTACCTTGAATCACATATACTTTCTTTTCCCTAGTTTTAGCCTAGCACGTACATATTTTCTCGTTTGCGCTCGTGAATTGTCCGTTTCATCCACGTAACTGATTTCTATCGGTTTTATTGCTTTCTATTGGTAATTCGATATCCTAGCCGAATTACTTTGATCCCTTAGTATTTTTTATAGTACTTCATTACTCCCATCTCCTCCGAGGAGTTTCGTCGTGATTCATCCATGGGAAGACAGTCGTTGGAGCCCGGAGGCCACTTTCTAAGAGCAGTTGGTCCGATGGGTGGTCACCCTTCGGTTTGACCGGCCCGTGTCATTCCATTACCTGACGTGCCGGCATGCTGCGATTTGACCGGCCGCACGAGGACGGTCTGACCGGACCTCGCAGGAGGCCCCAAAAACCCCTCGCGCCGAAGGTAGTTTCACGCTAGGGCTCATCTTCGCATTGGCTTTGGGACTTCCAAAGACCCTTTGGCCAGACCAAGGTTAAACCCTCGGTCCGACCGGCCGATTGGCCGAAGGCCCCTTCGGGATACCTTCGGGCCCCTTAGCATCAGTGCACCTAAGCCCCTTCGGTATGAAAGTCCATATGAATTGGTATATGGACAAGAAGCCGTTCTGCCTGTAGAGGTCAGCAAGATGGCTTATCGGTCAGCGAGTATGAAACTCTTCTGAAGGATAACCTAGAGGAAGTGACCAATAAGAGACTAAGGGCTTTAGAAGCCATAGAAGTAGACAAGAAGAGAGTAGCTAAAGCCTACAATAAGAAGGTTAGACCAAAATTGTTTCAAGTAGGAGATTTGGTGTGGAAGATGATTTTACCCTTAGGCACGAAGAGTCCCAAATTTGGTAAATGGTCACCTAGTTGGGAAGGTCCTTTTAAGATAGCCGAAATCGCTCTCGGCAACGCATACGTGTTGGAATCTCTGCAGGGAGAGTGGTTTCGAAGAGCTTTGAATGGTTGGTACTTGAAAAAGGTATTTCCCAAGTGTGTGGCAAACAACATAAAGGGTGTCGAAAAGCCGATATGGACAATATCGTCTTCAGCACATTGTGATTTTAGTTCACTCAGTTCACTAAAAGGCAGGGGGGCATGTGTTGATAGCAAAAAATGGCATTAATAGCCGAAATTGTCAAAATATCAATTTTGGTAATTTGGGCCAAAAGTAGGCATGTCTGGGGTCAGGCCGAAGCCCTAAAGGATAGAAGTTCCATTGGGTTGGGGCCTCCGAAAACATCTGGCCAGCACACGGCCTTCGGTCAGGAAGCCTTTGGAGGCCCATGCCACCGAAGCTTCGGCCCGAGGAGCAGGCCTTGACGGGCCTAGCCGAAGCCCACTTCGGCAGATATAGAGTTGTATACAATTCTGGCTAAGTTTTTATCTCCATCTGGCCGGATTAATAGCAGATTAGATCAGAGATTAAGCCCTATAAATAGAGAGGTGAGGCCAGCGTAGAGGCCCCCCAACACAAATCAACACAGAGCCCTAGCTTTGATCGCATTTATTTACCTTTACTTTTCTGTACCTCTTCGTGGGTTTGCCTCGAAGCCCTCCGCCGGCCACTTCGGAACAATGGTAACCCTTGCTACTTCGCTTGTGAAGTATCCGTTAATCTACGTAATAAATTGCTATCGCCTTGTTACTTCGCCTGTGAAGTATCCCCTAATCTGCGTAAAAAATTGCTACCTTCGCTACTAGTGCAACACTTAGCAGAATTCGGTCCTCAGGCCGAATTGGTACTTCGAACTCTCTTTGTTGCAGGTTCCCACATGCGGAGCTACTTCGTCGGAGGTGCCCGGAGCTGAGAGATCGGTTTCGGAGGTCGTCAGGACACCTTTCGGTGAGAGTACAAGCTTCGACGATAGGCTTCGCCAGCACACTTCGTCACAACAGGCTTCGCCATGCTCGTACCTCGCTCTTGACGAAGTCACTCGCGCATGGCGTTTGGGCTATTATTTTGCACTTCGCTGTATCAGAGACTTCGCGCCGAACCCTGCCGTTCGGAGGTGATTTTCACGTCCGGAACCGTTCGGATTTCATCTTCGACCGGACCAGTCCGAACGCCGAAGGCACCCTTCGGCGAGACACTTCGCACCAGACGCCGAAGGTATACTTCGGCGACCCCTTCGCACCAGACTTCGAAGCAGACAGGCTCCGACTGGTTTGCTGATTTTATTCTGTTTAATATATTTCTTTCGGCTAATTGGATTATTTTGTGTGATCTGATTGCCTGGCGACTCCACTCCCCTTATCACGACTAAGGGAAGTCGGAACGCGACGTTGGTGTTGTGTCATGCTTAGGAATGTCCCTAAGTATCCGCGCGCTTTTGGATCGTCGAACTAACCTAAGTGCGGGGGCACGTTCTCGTGTCAACACGGCCCACTACCGTTTAGAATTCATTTCTGAATAAAAATAATTATAGAAAAATAGTTTAAAAATTATGAGCTACTTGCAAAGGTTCTAAAAAATTGTAAAAATTCTAAAAAATATAACTTGGTCTTAAGAACATAATGTAATTTTCTCAGATCAAGATTATGATTATTTCTCTAGATTTTTATTTATTTTGACATTTTCAGTTTTATAGAAAATCAAAATAAATCATTTTCTGGGAATTTTTTATATTTCTGGATTTATTTTTACCTTTTAAAATTAGGGGTGTTACAGTTTTTCCATTAAATATCTTGTGCTTAATTAAATAGCTTCAAATCCTCCTCACCTCTGCACCTTCGCACCTCTGTTGCATCCTCCTCGTAAGGTCCTCCTCCCACAATATGTTTGATATGTGTATCAGGATGTATGTGAAAATTTATGTTCTTTTATTTATTTTCACAAGTTTGTTGAGGCTTACTAATAAAATCATTTGTGAGAAATTTTCTCACGGAATTTGTGAATTAGGGATATGCTCGGCATCCCAAGTAATCTACATGTACCAACCTATGTTCCTGATAGTTTCTTAATAAAGATCAATTATTTAGTCAATGACGGGCATCAGCAGGTTTATTCATTGTGTACTGTATATATTTTTTATTGTTTAGTGTGGTAACAAAATAAAGCGAGATTACCTTAATGTTTTAGTATTTATCAAAAAGATGTTGTGATATCAATAACATTTGTGCTGGTGATATCTGTTGACACAGAAATGTGCCCCCGCACTTGGGTCAGTTCGACGATCCAAAAGTGTGCGGATACTTAGGGACAAGCCTAAGCGTGACGCAGCACCGACGTCGCGTTCTGACTAGCCTTAGTCGTGATAAGGGGGGTGGAGTCGCCAGGCAACCAGATTACACAAAATAATCCAATTAGCCGAAAGAAATAGATTAAGCAGAACAAAATCAGCAAACCAGTCGGAGCCCGTCTGGTTCGAAGTCTGGCGTGAAGGGGTCACCGAAGTATACCTTTGGCGTCTGGTGCGAAGTGTCCCGCCGAAGGGTGCCTTCGGCGTTCGGAGTGATCCGATCGAAGGTGAGCTTTGAACAGATCAGGACGCGATGATCACCTCCGAACGGTGGGGTTCAGAGTGATCTGATCGAAGGTGAGCTCCGAACAGATCTGGACGCGATGATCACCTCCGAACGGTGGGGTTGGGGCTAAGCCTCTGATACAGCGAGGTGCAAAACAATGACTCGAGGGCCACGCGCTGGCGTGACTTCATCCGGTGCGGAGTGTGGTCGTGGCGAAGCCTGTTGCGACAAAGTGTGCTGGCGAAGCCTGTCGCCGGAGCCTGCAATCTCGCCGAAGGGTGTCCTGGGGACCTCCGAAACCAATCTCTTAGCTTCGGGTACCTCCGACGAAGTAGCTCCGAACGTGCGAACCTGCAACAGAGATGATTCGTAGTACCAATTCGGCCTGAGGTCCGAATTCTGCTAAGTGTTGCACTAGTAGCGAAGGTAGCAATCTGTTACGCAGATTAGCGGATACTTCACAAGCGAAGGAACAAGGCGATAGCAATCTATTACGTAGATTAACGGATACTTCACAAGCGAAGTAACAAGGATTACCACTGTTCCGTAGCGGCCGACGGAGGGCTTCCAGGCAAACCCACGAAGAGGTACAGAAAAATAAAGGTAAAGTAAATACGATCAAAGCATGGGCTTTGGTTTGGTTTGAGTTGGGGGGCTTCTCACGTCGGCCATGCCAATCTATTTATAGGGGTTTAATTCCTAATCTAATCTGCTACTAATCCGGCCAGATAGAGATAAAGATTGAGCTAGAAACGTATCCAATTCTATCTCTGTCGAAGTGGGCTTCGGCCAGGCCCATCGAGGCTTGCTCCTCGGGCCGAAGCTTCGGTAGCGTGGGCTTCGGCCAGGCCCATCGAGGCTTGCTCCTCGGGCCGAAGCTTCGATAGCGTGGGCCTCTGAAGGCTTCCGAAGCTTCGGCAGCATGGGCCTCCGAAGGCTTCTTGGTCGAAGCCTATGGGCTGGCTAGAGCTTTCGGAGCCCATAGCTCAATGGACTTCAGCCCTGTAGGGCTTCGGACAGACCCTGGACATGTGTATTTTCAGCCCAAATTACCAAAAATTGATATTTGACAATCTAGCCATTAATGCCATTTTTGCTATCAACACATGCCCCCTTGCCTTTTAGTGAACTAGTGAACTAAAATCATAATGAGCTGAAGACGATACCATTTGTATCAGCTTTTTGACACTTTTATGATGTTTCCATACACTTGGGAAATACCTTTTCAAGTACCTACCATTCAAAGCTCTTCGAAACCGCTCTCCCTGTAGGGATTCCAACACGTATGCGTTGCCGGGAGCAATTCCTAAGGGTAAAATCGTTTTCCACACCAAGTCTCCTATTTGAAACGATTTTGGTTTAACCTTCTTATTGTAGGCTTTAGCTACTCTCTTCTTATCTACTTCTATGGCTTCTAAAGCCCTTAGTCTCTTATCGGTCACTTCCTCTAGATTATCTTTTAGAAGAGTTTCATATTCTTCAACCAATAAGTCGTCTTGCTTTAACACTCTTAAGGAGCCAAGATCTACCTCCACAGGCATAACGACCTCTTGTCCATATACAAACTCATACGGACTGACCTTGGTAGCACCGTGCTTTGCAATCCTACAAGCCCATAGCGCCTCGGCAAGCACCTCATGCCACCTTTTAGGAAACTCCTCAATTTTCTTCTTAATGAGCTTAATCACAGTTTTATTACTAGACTCGGCCTGACCATTGGCCGGAGCATAGTAAGGTGAAGAGTTTATCAACTTAATACCATAATATTCAGCAAAGTCCCTTACTTCTCCAGAAACAAATGAACTACCTTGATCCGTAGTAAGAGTTTGGGGAATGCCGAATCTATGTATGATGTGCTTAAAAATAAAATCACGTACCTCATTGTGAGTCATGTTTTTGAGAGGTACGGCCTCGGTCCAATTAGTGAAGTAATCCATTGCCATCAACACGAACCGATGCCCTTTTGAGGAAGGAGGGTGGATTTAGCAGATGAAGTCTAGACCCCATCCTCGAAACGGCCATGGCTTGACAATAGGATTGAGTAGTGAGGCAGGAGCAACCTGAATATTGCCAAACTTTTGACATGCCTCACACCCTCTGTAGTACTTGAAACAATCTTCAGTCATAGTCGGCCAATAAAACCCTGCTCTTTTGAGCATCCAACTCATCTTTTGGGCCGACTGATGAATGCCGCAAAGCCCCTCATGGACTTCTCCTGTAGCCACTTGGGACTGCTCATGGTCTAAACACTTCAATAGCACCCTGTCGATGGTTCGGCGATACAACGTGTCGTCCAACAACACGAATTAGAACGCTTGTCGTCGAACCTTCCGATCAACCCTTTGGCTAGGGTCTCTCAGATAATGGACGAATGGGACTCTCCAATTGCCCTTGCAGGTTTTAGAGGGCTTCGCTGGTCCGCCTTCTAAAAAGACTTCTAAATTACTGACTTCTGTGTGCCCCCTGAGCCATTCAAGCTCCTGCCAAAGCCTGGCCGAGGTGGCCATTCGGAGTGTGCTGGGCCGAAGCTCTTCGGAGGGTTCGGACTCCGGGAAACCTTCTCCGTCTGGGAGGCTTCGCACTATGGGCTCCGGTGTGCTAGATCCTTTGATTGGCAGAGCACTCCGATCCAAGGGCTTCGGCGTGCGGGGGCCTTCGGCGACCCGAGGGGTTCGACCCGAGGTGTGCGCCCGCCCACCTTTACTGGCTTCAACAGTAAGGCTGAACACCAGCTTCTCCAATACAGAAAATTTCCCTCTCCTGACTTGGTAGCCAGATGCCTGTTGAGCCAAATCATTGGTGACTGAATTGGCTTCTCTTGACACGTGAGATATTTTGAAATCATCAAAAGTAGTAACTATGTCTAGACATTTGTCCAAGTAACTATTCAGCAAGCCATTAAAACATTGAGCATTCTTATCTACTTGTTGTACTACCAATAACGAATCACCATATGCGTGAACATGTTTAGCGCCTACAGACTCTATTAATTCAAGTCCTAACAACAAAGCTTCGTATTCGGCTTGGTTATTAGTGGAAGAAAACTCTAGTCGGGCCGAGGCTTCAAAGCGCATCCCACTAGGTGATATGAGAACCAATCCATTGCCTTGGCCACTCTTGCAAGCCGAACCATCAAAATAGATTTTCCATGGTACTACCTCAATTAGAGCAATAGTATCACTCTAGCTAACATCTATGTGATGATCAACTATAAAGTTAGCTACGACTTGGCCTTTCATCGCTCTTAGGGGCTCGTAGGCCAAATCGTACTCAATCAACGCGTAAGCCCATTTTCCGATTCTTCCACTTAGAATCGGCTTTTGTAACATGTGTTTTATAACATCGGTTTGGCAAACGATAACACATGTAGTGGGGAGAAGATAGTGGCGTAACTTAGTGCACGCGTAATAAAGTGATAAACACAATCGTTCCACAAACGCGTACCTGGTTTCAGCGTCCAACAAGCGGCGGCTCAAGAATGTGATGATGTACTCCTTCCCCTCCACCTCCTGGGTTAGCATGGCTCCAATCACGCTATCTTCAGTGGCGACATATAACCGAAACGGAATCCCGGCTTTAGGTGCTCTCACCACAGGCGGTGATGACAAGCACTCCTTGATCTTTTCGAAAGCACTTTGCTAGCTTGCCCCCCAAGTGAACTTGGTTCGTTTTTTAGCCGGAGTATGGGACAAAGGCATCAATCTTGCCGGACAAGTTGGATATAAAGCGACGCAAATAGTTCAACTTGCCTAGCAACTTTTGCACATCCTTCCTGTATGTTGGCGCTGCAACGTTTCTAATCTTTTCAAGTCTCTTAGGATCAATTTCTATGCCTCTCTCATGAATCATGAAACCTAAGAACTTACCCGCCGACACACCAAAAGCACACTTGAGTGGGTTCATCTTCAACACTTACTGTCGCATCCTATCGAAAGCAACCTTCAAATCGGCTAAATGGTTTCCCATAGCGTCCGATTTGACCATGACATCATCGATGTAAACTTCTAACATGACCCCTAACAAGTCATGAAAGATCAAGTTCATAGCGCGCTGATACGTGGCACCGGCATTCTTCAAACCAAAAGTCATGACGACCCACTCGAACATACTGACAAAACCAGGGCATCGAAAGGTGGTCTTATAGACGTCCTCTTCGGCCATAAAGATTTGATTATAACCGGCATTGCCATCAAGAAAACTTAGTACCTTGTGTCCTGAAGCATCGTTGATCAGCATGTCAGCTATCGGCATTAGATACTCATCCTTTTGAGTGGCTCTGTTCAGATCCCTGAAATCAATGCATACCCGTATCTTGCCGCTCCCTTTCTTCTCTACAGGCACAATGTTAGCAACCCATTCCGCGTACCAGCACGGCCTAATAAATTCAGCCTTGAGTAGTCGCTCTACTTCTTCTTTAACTCGGTCATAGACAGCCAAATTAAATCGACGAGGAGGCTTTTATAAGGCCTAAATCCGGACTTGATGGGCAGCCGATGCTCCACGAGCTCGTGGCTTAGCCCTGGCATCTCGCTATACTCCTATGCGAAACAATCGACATACGACCGAAGTAACTTTATTACTTCAACCTTTTCATCGGGCTGCAAATGTTGATTTACAAAAGTCGGCCTTGGGACGCTACCATCACCTATATCAACTTCCTCCAAGGGATCGGCCGATGCAAAACCTTGCCCTAATTTTTCTACTTCGCTAAAGTCTTAGATGGCTTCGACAATACCGTCTTTACTAGACCGATACTGCTCCACACGAGACTTTAGCCAATCTAGATTATTTTTACTAGACATGACTATTAATACAAAAATAGCCGTGCTACTCCAGTCAGCTTTACAGAAACTGGTACAAACCGTCCTGCAGATACGCTAACAAAATCGTAACCCAAAAGATCTCTTCCTAACAGACACTCTACTTTGTTATGGACGGCGTCGATTAATACATCGGCCAATGCTACTTGGGCCCAAGTATCGGCGGGGATGACTTCTACCTCATCGCCATCCCACTGTATCAGGCACTGGTGTAGAGTAGAAGGGATGCAACAGTTCGCGTGAATCCAGTCGCGCCCGAGTAGCACGCTATAGTTACCTTGCATGTCGACGACGAAAAATGCTGTTGGCAATGTCTTGTTGCCCACCGTTAACTCCATAGAGAGTACCCCCTTGGCCACAGAGCTCTCACTGTTGAAGCCGTTGAGCATCAAGTTAGTCTTCATCAGGTCATCTTCACCCCTGCCAAGTTTCTTCAACAATGAGTAAGGCATTAGGTTAACAGTGGCGCCGCCGTCAACGAGCATCCAGGAAATCGACTTCCCATTGATGTGACCCCTGACATAGAGGGGCTTTAGATGGCGAGCCGAGTCCTCGGGCTTCTCGAAGATGGCGTTGCGTGGACCGAGGTTCAATTGCATGACCTCAGCCTCGTCCCATGGTAGGGCGAACTCGGCAGGTAATGTGACGATGTTGATGATCATAGCCTGGGGCGCGGGCCCTTCAGAGATGGGTGAGTAATCGTCGTCGAGCATGTCATCATCGTCGTCGCTCGGACTAGGAGCCGGGTTGATTATCTCAACTGACTTCTCCCTCCATACCTGCTTCGTGGCTTCCCGAGGGCGGATCTCTTTGAAGATAGCGTCGCGCTTAGCCTCAGCTTTGTTCTTGCGCATCTCCTGTGCCCGCAGCCTTTGTAGGCATCTCTTCTGTGATTTGGACATGCCTGGAGGAGCCCAAAATGGCTGAGGCTTGGTGCCGGGTGCTACTGTTCGACTTCTGTTAATTCTGGCCGAAGTGGTACCTTTCCCTTCGGCCTCGGGCACCCCGTGTTCGAAGGGGGCTTCACTGCGAACATCGTCGGATGGACCGGCCTCGTTCGGCCGATCGAACCAAGCTTCGGCGTAGGGCTCGGCCGAAGCATGAAACTTACCTCCGTCAGACCTCGGTGAGAGAGTCTTCGGGATTGGGACTTCCCAAGACCCAACTCTGATGGTTATGGCTTCGGACTCCCTGACTTCGGCCTCCGTGCGCTCACACCCTTCGGTTTCGCTCTGCATGGTTTGATTCGGAGGCACCACAGACAGTCTGTGGATGACGCCCCCTCCACTGCGTCTGTTTGCCCCTGCCATCCATAATACTCCGAAGTAAAACATGGCACAATGTTAAGTTGCGGAGGGTACCCTGACCCAGATACGTACGGAGCCCACGGGGTCCCCACCCAGTCATATGGTGGGGGCATCGGCAGCTCTAGTGGCCTTGCCCACTGTGAGCCAAACTCGTTACCTGGAGGGGGGTTCGGCCAAGTCGAAGGTATCTCAGACCACACCAGCAAAGGGTCCTGCTAGGCCAGAGGTACGTTCAACCAGTGTGGGCTGAAGCCTCCCATCGGAGACGTCCAACACGGTGCGGGGTTCGACCATTGAGGGCCGAAGCTGTTACATGGGGGACCCGACCACTGGGGTTCGAAGTTGTCGTACGGGGGGTTCGGCCATTGTGGCTCGGAACCACCGTGCGAAGCATCAGGCCACTGTGGACCGAAGCCTTCGTGTGGAGCATCAGGCCACTGTGGCCCGAAGCTTTCGTGCGGATCATCAGGCCACTGTGGCCCGAAGCCTCCATGCGGAGCATCAGGCCACCGTGGCCCGAAGCCTTCGTGCGGAGGGCTCGCTGGCTTCGGCCCGAAGCCACCATTCGAAGCTCTTGGCCCCTTCGACTGTTTTAGCTTAGCGCGTGGACCTGCTTCCTTGGCCGTTCTCTGATGTTTGTTCAACAACATATCATATGTCACCTTCGGCCTCTTGCGAGCCATAGCCGAAGGGGTATTAACGTTCTGTTTCCACACTCCCACCTCGGGGTTCTTTGGCACGAGTGTGCGAGTGCGCAGTTCTCCAACAATCACATCTTTCCCTTTAGCTGACTCGGCCTGTTCTGGCCGAATCAACACCTTCCTTTCGCCGAGGTCGATGGCGTTGACTGGAAAAGGATCTTTGTCCAGCTTCATCTTTGGATCATGGTCTATTTTCAATCATCCTTCTTCTATGGCCAATTGTATCTGCCATCGAAAAACATTGCAATCATTAGTATTATGCGAATGTGAATCATGCCACTTACAGTATGGATGCTTCTTTAACTCATCGGCAGGTGGGATGCCCTAACCCTTAGGTAACCTGAGAAGCTGACTTTTTAAGAGAAAATCAAATATTTTATCACATTTAGTTACATCAAACGAGTACTTGACCTCATTGAGTCGATTCTTTGTTGGGGATGGTCATAACTCGGAGCAGGTGACGGGTTTATTCTTAGTGTTCCAGACCCATTAGGCCGCGTACATGTCGGCCGAATCCTCCTCCTCTGACTCCTCTTCATCAGAGCGTTCCATGATGTGGATTTCGGCCCTAGGCTTGCTAAATGTCTTAATAAATTTCTTGTCTTTGGTTCGGCCTTCCTGGACTAGAGCCTGCTGTAAAACTTGGCTAACTTCTAAAAAGTTTTGATTATCTAACTTTTCTTTAAGTTCGGAACGCAACCCGTTAAAATCTAATTCCGCCAAGTACCTTTCGGAAATATCAAGGCTAAAACATCGGTTTCTAGTATCCCTGAAATGCTTGATGTACTCAGAGGCGCTCTCACTAGATTTCTGCTTAACCGATGTCAAATGCGAAAGCCTAAGCTCTGTCTCACCTGTGTAGAAATAATCATGGAATTTCCGCTCTAAATTGTCCCACATGTGGATGGAGTTCGGCGGGAGCGCCGAAAACCAAGTGAAAGCAGTGCCAGATAGCGAGAGAGAAAATAGTCTAACCTTTAGGGCATCTATCCCGCTAACCTCTCCACATTGCGCCAAAAATTGACTAACGTGCTCTAGTGTAGTCTTGCTACCCTCTCCATCGAACTTAGTGAATTCAGGGATCCTATAGCCACGGGGGTAGGGTACTGTATCGAGGTGGTCAGGGTAGGGTTTGCGGTAAACCCTAACTCGTCCCTTGGGCATGAAGCCAGCACACTCCGTAAATAGTGCGCGGACCCGCTCCTCTATATCATCTTGGTATGTTGCTTGTGCGCGCCTCTCATGTGGGGGCGCGACACGCGGCGGGACATCGGCGTGTCGGCCATGGGCGTCTTCCCTACGCGCTATTTGTACAACGTGCTCGTGTCCGGGCGTCTGCGCGTGTGGTGCGGGTAGCGTGGGTATTGGCACAGGTGGCGATGGATGGTATGCAGTATTACTTTGACCGTAGGTGTAACGATTGGTCTCGGCCAAAAGTGGTGAGGCTGGAAACATGATCGTGCCTATGTTGTCGTTAGTCCTACCGTATATATGGTTTGCCGGTGGTGCACTGGCAATGGGAACCGGGGGTGTGGCCTCAGTAAAGTCGAACCTCCTAAGAGTTGCCTCTACCTGGGAGCTGACTGCTGAATCTAAACGGTTGGCTAGTGAAGCGCTAACGGCTTGATCTACTGATGCGGCTATTTTCTGCTCAATTTCTAAAGAAGATAAACGAGGTGATACCGGTGTTACCTGGACCTGAGCGAGGTCGGGGGTGACGATGTCACGCTTGACGAAGCCCGCGCGTGTCTTGATGTAGCCCCCAAGCATCATGTCTTGGAGTGCCTTTAACTTCGCCTCGATCTCTGCTCGGTCTGCGGCGGGGATATCTTCAAGTGTAGGTGACAATATGTTGCGGTTGTCGATGTCTATGCCTCCTACTATGTCCATCGACGGTGTAGACATAGTAGTTGATGTAGATGTACTGGTGGCCGATGTAGAGGTACTCATCATGTTGGCGTAGCCTTCCCCAGCGGAGTCGCCAAAAAGTGTGTTGACACGGAAACGTGCCCCCGCACTTGGTTCAGTTCGACGATCCAAAAGTGTGCGGATACTTAGGGACAAGCCTAAGCGTGACACAACACCGATGTCGCGTTTCGACTACCGTTAGTCGTGATAAGGGGGGTGGAGTCGCCATGCAACTAGATTACACAAAATAATCCAATTAGCCGAAAGAAATAGATTAAGCAGAACAAAATCAGCAAACCAGTCGGAGCCCGTCTGGTTCGAAGTCTGGCATGAAGGGGTCGCTGAAGTATACCTTCGGCGTCTGGTGCGAAGTGTCCCGCTGAAGGGTGCCTTCGGCGTTCAGAGTGATCCGATCGAAGGTGAGCTCCGAACAGATCAAGACGCGATGATCACCTCCGAACAGCGGGGTTCAGAGTGATCTGATCAAAGGTAAGCTCTGAATAGATCTAGACGGGATGATCACCTCCGAACGGCGGGGTTCGGGGCAAAGCCTCTGATACAGCGAGGTGCAAAACAATGACTCGAGGGCCATGCACTGGCGTGACTTCGTCCGATGCGGAGTGTGGTCGTGGCGAAGCCTGTTGCGACGAAGTGTGCTGGTGAAGCCTGTCGCCGGAGCCTACAATCTTGCCGAAGGGTGTCCTGGGGACCTCCGAAACCGATCTCTCAGCTCCGGGTACCTCCGACGAAGTAGCTCCAAACGTGCGAACCTGCAACAGAGATGATTCAAAGTACCAATTCGGCCTGAGGTCCGAATTCTGCTAAGTCTTGCACTAGTAGCGAAGGTAGCAATCTGTTACACAGATTAGCGGATACTTCACAGGCGAAGTAACAAGGCGATAGCAATCTATTACGTAGATTAACGGATACTTCACAAGCGAAGTAATAAGGATTACCACTGTTCCGTAGCGGCCGACGGAGGGCTTCCAGGCAAACCCACGAAGAGGTACAGGAAAATAAAGGTAAAGTAAATACGATCAAAGCATGGGCTTTGGTTTGGTTTGAGTTGGGGGGCTTATCACGCTGGCCATGCCTCTCTATTTATAGGGGTTTAATTCCTAATCTAATCTTCTACTAATTCGGCCAGATAGACATAAAGATTGAGCTGGAAACACATCCAATTCTATCTCTGCCGAAGTGGGCTTCGGCCAGGCCCGTCGAGGCCTGCTCCTCGGGCCGAAGCTTCGGTAGCGTGGGCTTCGGCCAGGCCTGTCGAGGCTTGCTCCTCGGGCCGAAGCTTTGGTAGCGTGGGCTTCGGCCAGACCCATCGAGGCTTTCTCCTCGGGCCGAAGCTTCGGTAGCGTGGGCCTCCGAAGGCTTCCGAAGCTTCGGCAGCATGGGCCTCCGAAGGCTTCCTGGCCGAAGCCTATGGGCTGGCTAGAGCTTTTGGAGCACATAGCTCAATGGACTTCGGCCCTGTAGGGCTTCAGACAGACCCTGGACATGTGTATTTTCAGCCCAAATTACCAAAAATTGATATTTTGACAAGACATGGTTGCACCACTGAGGTTGAAATTGTGAGATGTAGAGGCGGCGGCAGGATATGCTTCCACAAAGGGTGGCCTAAATTTAGTAGAAAAGTTGGCCTAACACAAGGGGACTATGTGGTCAAAACTAGGGTTGACATTTTGGCTCGAGGCTCGCTATCCATCTCAGGCTCGAGCGAGCTAAGATGAGCCTAACTTGGCTCATGCCTTCAATGAGCCGAGCTCGAGCCGCACTCTTGGGCTCGGTAGTTGGCTGAGCCGAGCTGGCTTGCAAGTAGCTCGGTGGCTCAGTCAATATGTGTAGTGCCCTCTCCTAAATGGTTAAATCCCTAACCCTAATCTCCTTCTAGTGCACACTACTGACCACCACCCATCGTCGCTGCTCACCGCCCACCCGTCAGGTATCCCCAATGCTCCCCCGAGCCCCGGTGCTCCTCACTGTCCCTGATGGCCCCCCGCCCCCGTACCCCTGTGTCGGCGTGTGACCGTGCCATCAGCCAATCGGCTAGCCTCCGCCACCATCGCCACCACCGGCGGTCCCCAGTACTGCCCCGGGCCTTGGTGCTCTCTGTCCCCACCACTCCGATCGCCTGTGTCGGCATGTGGCCATTCCCTTGGCGACTCCACTACCCCCACCGCTGTAGTCAAAGAGAGGTGTTGTTGTACCTGAGCCAAGCTGAGCTAGCTTAGGGCTCGCCCGAGCCCTGTTTTTAGCTTAGTGTACTTGTTGAGCCAAGCCAGGCTCGGCTCAGTCAACGTGCGGCTTGACCAAGCCGAGCTCGAGCTGGCTCGGCTCATTGCCAGCAATAGTCATAACAATGGGACATGTCCCATTGACAATTATGACTAAAATTTACACTAACTTTGGTGATTAGAAGACTCCAATGGCTATCAAACTAGAGGACAATGATAGTGGTATACATAGAAAACTGACATTACTTACTACACAAGCATGTTTTGTTTATGTTCTTATTATGGTTTCATTATAAATGTTAGGAGAGAGAAAGGGGAAGTTTGTAGCCAGGGAGGTCAACACTGACCAAATGGGCCAATTGAAGCACATCTATTATTTGAGCAAACCAATAGATGTAACTCCACTAAGGAAGGCTCTCCTACAAGACATCTCAACAGGTTTATCCACCAAGAGTCGGTTATATGTCTGCACAATAAATAACGTGATCATCTATAAGAAGTCGGTGATAAGTTATTTACACACGATTAGACCGCTACTGACCTGCTCGTCATGCCCTACAAGGACTACTTGACATCACAACTATCACGCTTTTGCTTTAGTGGTTGGCGTCCTACCCTGACCGAGCTCCCGGGGACCCCGCTTGGGGCCCTATCATGGCCGTCTCTAAGGTCATCATCTAAGGGCCCCGGCCTTCGAGGGGCTCCGCTCTGGATCCTTCGATGGGCAGTCAAAAGGCTATCCACTGAAGGCCTCCGGCCTAGGGTGGACTCTGCACTGGACCTCGGCTAAGACCCGAGGGCTAAAGCCCTTGGGAGCCTGCCTTCGGTTCTGAGGCCAGCTCGATATGCCCTCGCCGATCGCTTCGCGGCTCCTCGCCTGCCCTTCGTACCACGTGGTCGTACGCTACAATACTCAAGGCGACCATTAATCTCGCCCGGACTACTGCTAGGATTATTTCCCCCAACACTCACGTCACATGTCCGATGATAAAAATTGGTTCTCCTTCCTTACACATGCATCTCGAGCTAAAAGTGTTACTTTTGGAGATGCTTATTCAACTTATGTTGTTGCAAAAGGTATAGTAAAGGTAAATGAAAATTTTATGTTTAAGGATGTGGCTCTTGTTGAAAACTTGAAATATAACTTGCTTTCTGTTTCACAAATGATTCATGAAGATCTTGAGGTATGCTTTAAGAAAGATGAATGCAAAGTGTTAGATGCTTCACGGGATCTTATTTTTAAGATTTCTCACTTTGGGAAAGTTTTTAAAGCTGACTTCGATAATTCACCCTCTAATAAGCTTAGATGCCTAGTTGCCAATATTTCTAAAGATATATTCTTTTGGCGTCATAGACTTGGACATGTTGGTTTTGATCATTTAACTCGTGTTTTTGGTTTAGATGTTATACATGGTTTTTCTAAGCTTAAGGGTAATAATGATACTATTTGATCTCCTTGTAGACATGGTAAAATGTGTGTATGTTCCCATCCACCTCTAACCATAGTCATGACAAATGCTCTAGGGCAGCTTCTACATCTTGACACTATTGGACCATCTCGTGTTCAGTCTTTTGGTGGTAAAAGGTATGTACTCATAACTGTTGATGATTTCACTAGATATTCTTGGGTTTTCTTTATGGCATCGAAAGATGAAGCCTTTGATCATTTTATAAGTCTAGTACGTAGATTATCTCTTGATCACCCAGGTTCTCTTAGAGCTATTAGAAGTGATAATGTATATGAATTTAAAAATTCCTTCTTTGATCTTTTTGTGCTGAAAAAGGAATTTATCATCAATATTTTCTCCTTATGTACCACAACAAAATGGTGTAGTTGAGAGAAAAATAGAACATTGGTTGATATGGCTAGAACTATGCTAGATGAACATCAAACTCCTAGAAGGTTTTGGGCATAAGCTATATCTATTGCATGTTATGTTTCAAATCGTGTGTTTTTTAGATCAAAACTTGGTAAAACTCCTTATGAGCTGCGATTTGGACATAGGCCTAATGTTCTTCATTTTCGTGTGTTTGGATGCAAATGCTTTGTATTGAAACATGGAAACTTAGATAAATTTGAAGCTAGGTCAACTGATGGCATTTTTATTGGATATCCTGCTCATTCACGTGGGTATCGTGTTCTTGTTTTAGAGACTAACAAAATAATAGAAACATGTGAAGTTACTTTTGATGAGGCTAGTCCCGGCACTAGTCCAAGTGTTGTAGGTACAAGTGCATATATTCAGGGGGAGAGCATATTTGTGGATGATGAAGAAGATGATGAGGAAGACAATGTTGTTCCTACTGTTGTTCCAACTAACGTCTCTGCCACACCTTCCACTACATCAGCTACAGTTGGACATCCTCAAGCTAGTTCATCTACTCAAACTGAAAATGAACAAGAAGGAGTTTCTGAAGATTCTGCTCCTCGACATATTAAAAGGAGGCACCCGCCTGAACAAATGATCAGAAATCTTAATGAGCGAATCTTGTGGTCTAGGTTTATTGATTTTGACTAACATGCCTATTCTCCTTTTGTTGTTTCTTTTGAACCTAAATATGTCTCTCATGCATTAATTGATGAATCATGGGTCAATGTCATGCATGAAGAATTAGAGAATTTTGAGCGTAATAAAGTTTGGAAACTTGTTTCACCACCTCCTCAGCATTCTATAATTGGAACTAAATGGGTGTTTAAAAACAAACAAGTGAAGATGGTGTTGTTGTTAGAAATAAATCTATGTTGGTTGCTCAAGATTTCTCTCAAATAAAGGGTTTGGATTTTGATGAAACATTTTCTCCTGTTGCTAGATTGGTACCATTAGAATTTTGTTATCCTTTTCTGCATCTAAAGGTTTTAAAATTTATCAAATGGATGTAAAAAGTGCCTTTTTGAATGGCTATATAGATGAAGAGGTTTATGTTAGGCAATCACCTGGTTTTGAAAATCCTAAGTATCCAGATCATGTTTTCAAATTATCTAAATCTTTATATGCTTTAAAACAAGCACCTAGAGCATGGTATGATAGTTTGAAATCCTTTTTATGGGAAATTGGATTTTCTATGGGAAAAGTTGACAAAACTCTCTTTGTACTCAAGCAAGGCAATGATAAATTATTCGTTCAGATCTATGTGGATGATATTATCTTTGGTGGTTCATCTCATGCTCTAGTGTTAGAATTTTCAGAAAAAATGCGTATGTAATTTGAGATGAGCACGATGGGAGAGTTGACATTCTTTTTGGGACTACAAATAAATCAAACAAAAGAAGGTACATTTGTGCATCAAAGAAAATATACAAAGGATCTTCTACGTCGATTTGGGATGGAAAATTGTAAACCTATTATGACGCCCATGGGAGCTACTTCAATACTTGATCCCGATGAAGATGTGTCGGACCGAAAGTAGCGACCAGAGGGGGGGTGAATGGGCGCCTAAAAAAATTCTTACGAATCAATGGCCTTTTCCCAACACCCAACGCACCTCAACAGACAACTAACAGAAACCAAAACAGTCCATAGGTCCAAAAAATAATCTAGCCTAGAAACAACCAATGACCTAGAAATAAGGACACCAAAGCAGTGCTTATAGGCAGATTAACAAAGCATTTAAAACATGGGCGTATCAAGCTTCATAAAAGTAGATCATCACCAAGGTTTAATATGAGTGCACGTAAAACGAGGAATCTTACTGTTCAAGGTTGTCTCATGTTCGATACTCGTCGAAGCCTGTGCGATGTGGACGTGCGAAGTGTGTACCTGCCGAAGCCTGCTTCAAAAAATACAGTACCAAAACCGAAGGCTAGACTTCAAACCGTGCATACAAAGACGAGTGAAGCCTGTTATGTTCGTTGTGGGAACCACACAAGTACTCCAAACCTAGAACTCTTCACTGCTGTCGAAGTCTATAGAATGAAGTCTACCTTCGCAGTGCACTTCGCTAAAGCAAAAATAAAAGTTCAAACAACTAGCCTCGAACTCCAAAACAAACAAAGGAAACAATGAAAACTTCAGGCTATGCTTGTGCAAGGTTCTGTTTGGACGGAGACTTCGCACGAAATGATGGATGATAGACAGCGAAGCCTGCTTCGACAGAGACAAAAAAAATGCTAGAGCCTTCGCTCAGCCAGAAAAATAGATGCGCAGAACTTCGAAAGACAGACCTAGCGAAGCCTATGCTCCGAAAAACAAACAGCGAAGTCCTTGCAAAGCACCGAAGTCACACTGCTGTGCGAAGCATCACGGAGAGCGTTCCGAAGATGTTCTCACAGCTAGCGAAGCCTGTGGCTGTAGCGAAGTATACTTCTGCCTCGAAAAGAGTGCACTAAAATAACTCAAATACCACAGAACTAGACACTAGGTTGTCAACTAGCAAACACAGCTATGCTGCAGCTATGCTGACATGCTGCTGGCTAGCTGAGCTATCTACCGAAAACAGCCTAAGGCAGGAGGTAAAAGCTAAGCCCAGAGAAAAAAGAACAACCGAGAATCACCAGAGAGGATATGAACTATAGCCTATCGCATAGCCTGCGAGCTAGCCTACAAACAGTAAATGCTCTCAATTGAATAAAATAAGCAATAGGAGAACAACCATTCGGTGGGAAAGAACTGCGCAAGCAGGAGAGATATCGATGGTTTCGAGAGATAAAAACTTTCTACAGCAAAACAAAAACAAGCGATCTAGTAGGACACGCAAAACGAGGCGGTCAAAAACCTGAGAGACGAAACACAAGCTCAGTTGGCTTGCGATGAACAGCGGTGGCGTGCGCAGGAAGATGAACATCAAAAGTGACCTAATCTCTTTGTATTAGAAAAGTGATTTCAGAAAGGGTGACCCTAACCCTAGGGATTGGGGCCCTATTTATAGGCAGCCCAATAGCCTAGGAAAATACCAAAAGACCCTTAGGTTTTTTACAGACGCTGAAATAAAAAGGAAAAGACCAAACTACCCTTAGGATAATTTTATAGACTCGATTGACTGACTGTGGGCCTAAAATAGTAAACTCCTAATTACAGATGACTTATCCTGAAGTGGAGCTTTCATAGCGACTACCGCTTCACCTCAGAACGGTCCGATCCGAGATCAGCGGTTGTCAGTTTTGCGCCGAAACTGACAAAGCGTCCACCGACTTTGCACCAGGTACCCAGATTGGGCCGGCCCGATTCCGTAGCTCTCTCATCCCAGCAATCGCTCGCCGCCCATGTACCTGACTCAATCCTGGTCAACAGCCCAGTGGATCCTCTGCTGCTCCTAGCCTATGTACCCGGATTGGGCCAGCCGGATTTCGCGGCCCCTCTGCCCAACAGTCGCTCGGTGCCCGTGTACCTGAGTCACATGCGGCCCAGACACAGCAGGTATTCTCCTCTCTTTGTGTCCTCTTGACTTCTGTTTACAATGACTCATAACATCTGGAACCATGAGGCCCATACTCTTAGCATGGCTCCTCAATATGGTGAGCCAGTAGATCAAAAGAAGTATATGAGTATAATTGGTTCACTTTTATATCTCATTGCTTCAAGGCCAGACATACATTTTGTTGTGTGTTTATGTGCTTGTTTTCAAGCTTCCCCACGTGCTTCACATCGACAAGTTATTAAAATAATTATAAGGTATGTTCATGGCACTAAAGATTTTGGTATATGACTTTATGCTTCCTCATGTATTAGTTTGAGAGCTTTTTCTGATGCTGATTTTCGATGTTGTAGAATCCAAAGAAATAATACTTCTGGTGCACGTTATTTTTTAGGAAATTCACTTATTGCATGGTCCTCTAGAAAACAATCTTCTGTTGCTCAATCTACAACTGAATTTGAATATGTGGCTGCTGCTAGTTGTTGCTCTCAAATTCTTTGGATAATAGCTACACTTAAAGATTATGGTGTTACTTTAGAAAATGTTCCACTTTTTTGTGATAACAATAGTGCTATTTGCATTGCTAAGAACCCCGTACAACATTGTAGAACAAAGCACATTGATATTAGATTCCACTTTCTCAGAGATCATGTTGAAAAAGGAGATGTGTCACTTCTTCGTGTGGATACTGAACATCAATGGTCTGATATTTTCACAAAACCTTTGGATTCTTCTTGTTTTGCTTATCTTCGGGGGGAACTTGGGGTTATTCATCCAACTAGATTCTTCTGAGGGGGATCTTCAACTCTTTGTACAATATTTTATTGTTAGCATTTCTATAAAAAACATAAAAAATATGAAAAACTAATGAGCATTATATATGACACATATACGACATTTTGAAGGCAATGACTATGCTACAAAGTAGTTGCAACTTTTTATCTATGAGAGTGTAGTGTAGTTTATGTCATGACGATCTAAACGGAATGAAAACTTGAATTAAATCTTGTCATGGTTGAACTTTCTTGGTTATCTTGATCTTGTTTACAATTGTTGAATAAATATTAGTGTTAACTGCAAAGCAATATATGAAAAGATCAAGGACGTATGCATTATCACACTTCTTCTTAACAAGATTGCTTATCATTGCACATTGATATGAACTTGGAGGAAGTTGTGTATGACCGAAACCTTGTCCTTAAGCTTGTGATTGTCTAAAATAGACATAGGCTTGGCTTGGTAGAAAAGTAAGGCTGATAGTGCATATAAACCCTTGCAATTTATTTTTTTGACATTATCAATAAATCAGTTTTCAAGCACAAATAAAATGCAAATACAAAATAATAAATGTTTTCAAGATAGTTTTGAGGAACCTAAATAAGGGAGACCATGACATGCTATAAACTGTTAATTGTACTTGATTTCTAGTTGTGCATAGATTATATTATATTTGTATGGTTATATGGGTACAAATATTTTCTAGCATGGATTGGATAAGAATTGATCATATGTTAATTATTTATGATGCTCATTATAAAAAAATGATAAAACATAAATTAGCAATTGCTTTCTTTTTGAATTCTTGATGAATTCATTGTCAAAGGGGGAGAGTTTTTAATATTGCACACATTGCACATCCACATGGAGTTATTAGGCACATTCACTTTTTTGAGAAATCGAAGAATCTTTTATCTTTCTAGATCTTTTGTTATGGATATTTTCTTCTGGTTTTGATCCTTTTATTCATATAGACTTGTGGAAGTAAATGTCAATATTCAATATGTTTGTTGTGTTGCCAATGTTATCATCAAACGGGGAGATTGTGAAATCATGTGATGAAAAATTTGTTTACATTGATATTAGATTGTAAAGTGATTATCATAATGGCATGTATCAGATGCTTTTGTGTGGTTGTTGATGTGCAAATTTTGGTTGATGCAGAACATGGTTGGTGACAGACTAGAACTAAGGTTCATGAGGAATTGAAGTTTTGGGACTAAGATCAGGGAGGAACTGAGTTCCTAATGGTCAAGGATGTCACATGAGATGTTTGGGCTAAATGACGGTGGAGAAGATATATCATGTGGGAGCATGATGTGGAGTTGTGTGCATTGAGTATGTGTGTATAGCATAATATGCTTGGCAAACAAAGAGGAAAGCGCATGCGGTTGGTTTAGAGATGGCAACGGGTACGTACCCATTGGGTATTACCCGCCCATACCCGCACCCGCCAGATAAAACTTTACCCGCTACAAAACCCGCACCCGCTCACGGGTACAAAAACTTACCCACACCCACACCCGCGCGGGTATTTGTACCCGACGGGTAACCTACACCCGATTTCAGACCCGCCATGAATCATAACTATATCACTGAAAAATGGCATATGCATCTACAAGTAACAACAATTTACACCAATAAATATAGTCTAATAGATCATTGGAGCATATTACTTCCACACTAATATATATATGTATTCGAGTATATATATGTATTTGAGATACTACTATATGGGCCACGAATGGGCTAAATTTGAAGGGAAATGCACATGGGCCTTCGGGTGTATTTACCCGCGGGTAAGCGGGTACGGGTACTATGCACCCGCACCCGCACCCGCTCTACCCGTTGGGTAGAGGTTTTTGCCCAATAAGACACCCGCGGGTGGAGAGATTATTCCATACCCGTCTTCTTATCGGGTAAAACCCGTCGGGTACTCGGGTACCTGTTGTCGTCTCTAGGTTGGTTGCATGCAAAAAGGAGAAAAAAATCTGCATGCAAGCCTTGCATGTGCGAGCACAGGCATGCTTAAATTGGCTGGGCTATTTGGTTCGGTCATGGGCCAAACCGGTTTGAGTGAAGTCCGTAAATAGTCTTCTCGTTTTATTTTTTAGGGTAGAGTTTTTATTGATTAGATTACCTATGAGATTGAGGTTTGAATCTAGGTTTCTTGGTGTCTTCATGGAGAATCACTGTAGGAATTTTTGAGAGGTATCCGGTACGCTTGATCTTTGAAATAAAGTGAATTCTTCGTATGATTAAGTGCAGTAATCTTGTTTCTTTGAGTTTATTCGATATTGCATCTCTTGTTTTTGGTTTTAGATTAATTCATTGGTTCAGGTTTATGGTTGATTTGATTTGGTTAAAACATATCTAAGACATCATAGTTATGATCCGGAAAATTTAGAACATAAATTCCATACGGTTTTTCGTTAATTGAGTAACTAGGGCTTAATCAATTTTCGTCTCCGTTCTGTTCAGCAGTTTTGTTTCATTAATATCTTTTGATCCAGAAGTTCGATCGGCTTGATTCTAGTTGGGTTAGTTCAAAAATGTTATCAACTTGGTTGTGTTAAAATTTCAGATAGGTCAGAGTTATGGATTTTCATCTAAAACATTTTTAGTGATGAAACACAGTTCTGTCCAGAACTGAAAACAGGATTAATTAGGATTAATTTGTGGTTTTGTAATCAGATGTTTAGTGTTTAAATTTTTTATATTCCGCAATAATTCACTCCCCTCTGATTGCCTATCTTAGTATGAATCAGTCCTACACAGACACACACTAGATTAAGCCACATCACAATTTAATCCAGATTGCACGCCACAGATCGTACAATAAAGGTTCGATCCAGCATGTGGGCGCATTGCCGATAGTGAAAGAGCGTGGCGGCAAGGATTCTGGCGACGGCGAGTGACGCCTGGGCAATCTGAAGTTACGACCAGGGGCTCTCAACCCTATATAAAGAGAGGAGAAGGTCTTGGAGAGCAAGCTTTTAGAATGTTTAGACCTAGCCACCAAGAACTCCTCTCCTCCCTTTCTTGATCTCAAAAGTTGAGATTAAGGATTTCCCATTCTCACATGCGGTGCTAGCACTCCATCGTGGGAGGAACTCCATCCTTATACGTGTGAACACTATGGAGGCATTGCACCAATAGAGATGCTCGTAGACTTCATCACATGAACATATACGTCATCTTCACTAATTGGATTGGCGAGGAACAACCGAGACGAATTGAGGACAAGCAAGGACACGCTTCCTCAACATTTTCTTCCACTGCACCTAGCGCATCTTCTACTAGAAGTTATCGATCTATGATCTCACACGCGCATGCTTCTTTGGCTTTGGGGTAAATTTTTAAAATTTTTGGCTAGTGTAGCTTCTCCTTTCCCCAATAGTGGTATCAGAGCCTACATGCGTAGTGTTCATTTTGGATCACTCATGTATGGAGATACATGGTGGAAAAACATATTAGATTTGTTTCTGTCAGTGGCAAATTGGAAGTTCCGATATTGATTGGATGTTCTGATGTCGAATAATGGTTCGATACAGAGAGCAATTGTTGCAACCAGGAATTCCGATATAGATCAGAAGTTCTGGGGGATCGGAAGTTCTGATGCCAGATCAAAAGTTCCGACCCACCCAAATTTGAAGTTTCGAGCCTGTTGAGCTAGGGTTTTTCATATCCAGATTTCAGTAACTTGTAGATTCCTTCCCTAACTTTGTTTTGTAGAGAATGTTGTGACTAACATGGCCTTGGATAAATGTGATGTATGAGATGCATGCAATGAATGTAAAATAAATATGGCATGCGTGTCATGATTATTTGTAGCCCAAGGCTGATTTAAATTTAATACGGCTTGCATATCATTTTTGCGGTGCTTCTACCCATGTAAATAGTATAGGCTATACGAGATAGACTAGTACACTTCATGGAGGCCAGGTGCACGCACTCAATGACGAGAGCCATGGAGATGGAGATCGCCATGTGAAGAGGGCCATGCTTTGTAACAAGTTAATATGATTGCTTGTGATGCTTTCTTATGTTTCTATTATACTATTCTTACATGGTTCATGTGCGCTAGGTACGTTACTGGACTAGAATAGTTTTTCCTCAGAAAATTAAGTATTGATGCTCTTTCCAATAGCTGCACCCACTAAGGATCTCGATCATCGATAGTGGGTCTGCCAAAGCAGGGTGCTATCTTTTATCTTGACCAGTTGGGACAGAAGTTGGACTTCTACATGCATAGTATTGGTTTGCTTAATGGGGCTATCAAAACGATTTTGGTCCTTGGAGCATAGAGTTGGCGTAGAGCATAGGATGCTTCTCCAATGAAAAGAGTCACATACGATGTGATTAGCAAAGTGTTGCTTACCTATGTCACCTAGCTTCTAATAGTGATACCAAAGCTCACTAGGAGTTAGAATGAATATGAATATTGCGCCACTATTAGTTATTAGAGGGAAAGTGACTATTTTAAAATAGTGGAACATCTTTTATTAGATACAAGATAAACATTGCATAATGCTGAACCTTGCATTTAATCTTTTTTATATCATGCAACCTACTACTCCTTCTATTAAGAGCACTCCATTTTTTAATTTGCGATCTATTCTTGAATGTGAGAAATTATCTGGAACAAACTTTATGGATTGGTATCGAAATTTGAGAATTGTTCTTAAACAAGAGAAAAAGGATTACGTTCTAGAGGAACCCAACCGCGATGAGTCAGGAGAGGATGCTTCTATAGCAGACAAGCATGCTTATGAGAAGCATGCTAGTGATTCCGTGGATGTCAGTTGTCTGATGGTTGCCTGCATGTCCTCTGAGTTTAGAAACAATATGAGGAATGTGATATTTACCATATGATCGTAGGTCTTAAGGGCATGTTTTAGAACCAGGCAAGGGCTGAGAGATACAATGTGTCTAAAGCCTTGTTTGGGAGTAGGCTGGCTGAAGGGAGCCTAGTCAGTCCTCATGTGATCAGGATGATTAGTTACATTGAGACCGTAGAGAGACTGGATTCTCCACTGGATCCATATTTAGATATTGATGTCATTCTCCAATCACTCTCACTGAGCTTTGAGCCTTTCATCATGAATTATAACATGGTTGGACTGAAGAACACACTAGTTGAGTTGCATGGGATGCTCAAGATTGCTCAGGAGAGTATCAAGAAAACTCCAAATCATGTGATGATGGTCCAGATGGAGAGAAAAAGAGAAATAGAGAGAAACCAAGGGTTGGTTTTGTAGTCTGTGATGAGTGATTGACAGATGTTATCCTCTGATTCGAAGGGATCCCTCCGAAGGGGTTTGGAGGTTGTGTCACCGAAGAGTTCGGTGGGTCTGTTTGCTGTGGCTGTTGCAGTAGAGTGTGACTATCAGAAGGGTCCGACAATACACGATGATCTGGGTGTACCGAAGGGTTCGCTACTTTGGGCGGTACACCGGAGTATGTACCGGAGGTTGTTTACCCGAAGAGGTCTTTGGGGTACTGGATACACATGTATGTCTGTCTGTGGTGCGTAGGTGACTTTGAAGGCGACGGACGGTTCGCAGCAGGTGAACCTGGGTCAAGCGGAAGGCTTGATGCCAGGCGAGCGGGGAGCTCGGTCACGAAGGCTACGAAGGGGTCGAGGCTGGTCCTCGAGTCAAGGTGCGCCGGGCGAAGGCAGAGAGTGCGGAGCGTGGCTCCGACCGAAGGTACCCCGAGACAAAGGGTAACTCGTTCTCATGCTCATTTCATTGATTCCGCTTTTGTTGCTTCTTTTGAGCCCTTAGATGTTAGTCATGCACTTTCTGATTCTAGTTGGATCAATGTCATGCATGAAGAACTTGAAAATTTTGAGAGAAACCAAGTCTGGACTTTAGTTGATCCTCCACCAAATGTTCATTTTATTGGAACAAAATGGATTTTCAAAAACAAACAAGGGGAGGATGGGACTGTAGTTAGAAACAAGGCTAGACTTGTAGCTCAGGGTTATTCTCAATTAGAAGGGATTGATTTTACTTAGACTTTTGCATCTGTTGCTCGTCTAGAGGCCATTAGGATTTTTCTTGCATTTGCGACATCCTAGGGATTCAAACTCTATCAAATAGATGTCAAAAGTGCATTTCTTAATGGCTTCATAGGCGAAGATGTTTATGTAAAACAACCCCCTGGCTTTGAAAACCCCAAATACCCACACAAAGTCCTTAAACTTCATAAGGCTCTTTATGGACTCAAGCAGGCCCCTCGGGCTTGGTATGATAGACTTAAGTCTTTTCTGCTAAAGTGAGGGTATTTGATGGGATCTA
The DNA here is from genome assembly GCA_019279435.1 of Zizania palustris. Lineage (NCBI taxonomy): Eukaryota > Viridiplantae > Streptophyta > Magnoliopsida > Poales > Poaceae > Zizania > Zizania palustris. The sequence continues at coordinate 34,764,860 of JAAALK010000080.1, forward strand.
TTGATAAAACCTTGTTCTCTCTCAAGCATACAAAGATTTCCTACCAGTTCAGATTTATGTGGATGATATAATTTTTGGTGGCTCTTCTCATGCTTTGGTTGCCGAGTTTGCAGATACCATAAGCAGGGAGTTCGAGATGTCCATGATGGGTGAACTCACATTTTTCCTTGGGTTGCAAATCAAGCAAAGAAAACAAGGTACATTCGTCCACCAGACGAAGTACACCAAGGACCTGCTCAAGAAGTTCGACATGGCTAATGCGAAGCCACTCGCCACTCCAATGGCTACATCTGTAGCATTGGATCCGGACGAAGCTGGAGAAGCCGTAGATAGAAAGGAGTTCCGAAGCATGATCGGCTCCCTACTCTACTTGACTGCCTACGAGGCCGGACATACACTTCACAGTGTGTCTGTGCGCTCGTTTTCAGGCTTCGCCATGGGCTTCGCACCGCCAAGCGGTAAAGCGCATTATCAGGTATCTTAAGCATACCCTTGAATTTGGAATTTGGTATTCTCCGTCTTCCTCTTTGTGTCTTCGAGGTTATTCCGATGCGGATTTTGCTGGGTGTAGGATTGATAGGAAAAGTACCTCTGGTACTTGTCATTCTCTGGGTACTTCGCTAGTTTGCTGGTCTTACCGAAAACAGTCTAGTGTGGCTCAATCAACGGTTGAGGCCGAATATGTTGCTGCAGCTAGCTGTTGCTCTCAGATTTTGTGGATGGTTTCCACTTTGCGGGATTTTGGGTTAGATTATAAGAGTGTTCCACTTTTATGTGACAACACTAGTGCTGTTTGTATTGCAAACAACCCGCTTCAGCATTCCAGAACCAAACACATTGATGTACGGTATCATTTCCTCAGAAATCATAATGAGAAGGGTGATATTGAACTTCAGTATGTTGATACCCAACACCATCTAGCCGATATTTTCACAAAACCTCTCGATGCTTCACGTTTTGCCTACTTGCGTGGGGAACTTGGTATTTGTCACCCTTACAGCATTCTGTGAGGGGGAGCACATTTTCACTGATATGCATATGCTTATTGTGTGTGAAATTGCATTTACATGTTTTGCACTAATATGCCTTGTTTTAATTCATGTAATCATGTCAGCTCAGCTCTATTCAATATGTTTGATACATTTTGTGCATGATTTTTTTTCTTTCAAAATCAAATCATGCTCACTGCTTGTCTTGAATCTAAAATGTTTAGGCAGGACTGCTTTAGCTATCTTTTATCTGCTTGATAGTAAGAATCCTTTTCTCTGGATGCTAAAAATTGCAACTTAAAAAATCATATTGCTTACTTATGGATATTCTTCAAGTGATAAAAAAATTGTTTCTTATCAAAATCCAAAATCCAAAAATCCATGATTTAAATGCTAAAAGTGAAAAGATCTAGGTGGGTTTGTTTGTCGCACTTTTTTATTCTAGACTGCTTACCATTGCACTGTGGTATGAACTGAGATAATTTAGTGTATGCTAAAATCACTGCCTTAAGCTTTGATGGCTTTCTTGCCTATGCTTGGCTTAATTGGAAAGTATAAGGTAGACAAACAAATAACCTCTGACATTATGAAAAGAACAGCAAATTCATTGTCCATCAAGTTTGCTTTCAAACTCCACTTGAACGGGACTTGTCTGTCTAGAGTAGAAATTGACTAGCTTTTCATAGTCCCTGCTTTTACTTGTCTAGTTACTTTGATTGAGTTGTGATGCTTTTATTTCCAAATGATGAGATCACATGATGTCATTATGCTGTTAGATCATATTAAATTGAGCTGAGCACATGAAAATTGGTATTACGGTTGGCATATTTTTTGCTTTATATGTCTTTGCACTTCTACCTATTTCGACGCTTTGCATCTTTTAACTGCTCCTTGATGCTTGCATTGCCAAAGGGGGAAATTTTTTTGAGTTCTCTGCAGAAAGGGAGAAAACAAATCAGGGAGAGTTTTTATCTTGTAAAGGGAAAGATTTTCTGAAGGGGCTTTTACTCTTTTGAAAAAGAGGGATGAAAATCTTTTTGTCAAGTGACATGGTTTGGCTCGTTTTTGAGTTTCTATGGTCACTTGTGTGCTGAAATTTTTCAAATTTTCTTTAACTTGATTTTGGTTGTAAATGCACTCATAAAGTGTGCTCTGGATGGAGGCATTCGAAGGTTCACCCGACAAAGGTCTCAGAAGTCGAGGTGCATCGAAGGCATGGTCTGGGTGAGGTTTGTCGAGGAGTGTGCTCGGGGATAGACACTGCGACGAAGTGCTCACAGAATTCTTCATGCGGAGGCCTTAGACGAAGGAGGGGATTTCAAAGGGTGGTACTCCGAAGGTGGGGCTTCGGAGTGTGATTGTCTTGAAGTACTTCGGCCATTCATGGCTTCGGTACACGGACTGACGGAGTTCGAGCTGGGAGTAGCTGCGAAGCCATGGTGGTCCTCTCCGGAGGTGATGGTGCGAAGGCTCAAGGGCTTTGACAGCTTTGGCTCAAAACCGTCACTGTATCGAAGGCTGACTTCGGTGAAGCGAAGGCCATCAGGCTCAAGGCTTCTCACCGAAGCTACCACACCCCTCGCGTGCGAAGGGGGGCTTCACAAGATTCCAAAACTGCAAAGGCTGACCATGTCTGCTCTGCAAAAGCTGGTGCTGTCTCCTCTGTGAAGCTGTCAAAAGAAGCCTCCAAATAAAGTAGACTACCATCTGTACCCCCTATGTGAGAGAGACAAAAACAGTGTAAACCCTAGGGGTAAAGTAGTCTATTCACAGGGTTGAATAGTGCCTATAAATAGTGGAGGCTGGCTAGGAAACTGTAACACTTTGAGCAGCCATTTTAGAACTCCTGTGCTAGCCGCCACACACTTGTATTCACAACCTATGAGTTCATTTTTGTGTTCCCTATTCAAGCAATGAAACTTTGATTCTGTTTTCATTTACTGTTTGAACTTGTATGCTTGCTTTGCACTGCATGTTTTGATCTCTCTGTGCTTCACTTCTTCCTGGTTTGAGTTTATTGCACTGGAGTGTCTTTGAAAAGTCTATGAGTGATCAGTGCGTGTGAAATGTGTTTTTCAGTGTTCGTTCGCTCTGTGGAAACTAGAGGCTACTCCTCACTGATTACTAGCGAAGCACTGTTCTTGGCTGAAATTGAAGCCTGGTTTCTTCCCTTGCTGAAGTTCTTAGCGCAGTGTGCTCTGTGTGAGTTTAGACCTTCGAAATACGAAGCCTAGTACCAGTTGCTAGTGCTGAGTATCTGGTCGAAGTCTCAGAGGGAAGTCATCTCTTGCGAAGGGTGAAGTGCGAAGTCTGCTCGAAGGCACCTAGTGTGTAGAGCCTGCACTGACTTAGCAGAGTTGAGTTTTCAGTGTTGTGGGTGGAGCGAAGTCTTCTTGACTTCAAACTTTTGCTCTTTTCGAAGCCTGGTTTCGGAGCTATGAAATACCTCCGAACCAGAACTTCGAAGGATGTGTTCGAAGCCTGTTCCGTAGAAGACAGAACAAAAATAGAAGGCTATTTCTAAGCCTGAAATTTTAAAAGCTCCCATTCACCCCCCTCTGGTCACCGTTTCCGGTCCAACAATTGGTATCAGAGCGGGTCCAACGGGATGCTTGCTTACAATGACCATGGCAGGGCTATCAAGCTTCTCTATGCTCTTGATCGTAGCATATGACAATTGAAGATATCCAGCATTGAGGAGTCCGTAGGTTATGACACATTGACCTATGATGAGCTCTTCAGCAAGCTGAAGTCCATAGAGATTGCCAAGGCATCTCTTGCAGTGCACAAAAACTGTTTGCCACAGCCATTGGCACTAGTTTCTAGCACTAGCCGTGGCACCCCTACAGAACCAAGCACATCTGGTACTTGTGTTCTTGCTGGAGGTTTTGCTTTGTCCTCCCTGGTCTCCATCACTAAGGAGCAGGTGGATACTCTCGATGACGAAGAGCTTGCTCTCATTGCTAGAAGGTTCACCCATTTTCACCATGAGAGTCGGGATCAGAGGAGAAGTTGTTTTAGTGGTATTTTGAGTGTGGCGACACCTCTCATATTAAGGCTAACTGTCCTAAGCTCAAGAGGAAAGATGAGAGTGAGCGCCCCAAATACCACAAAAGGAGAGGAAACCCTTTGTGAAGGGCAAGCGCAGCAAGGTGGCTAAGAGGATAGCCAAAGCCGCTTCTAGAGCTTTTGTTGTTGCTCTCAGCGACATCGACACTTCCTCAACTAAGGAGTCGAGCTCTGATGAGGAGGAGGAGTCCCTAAGGAAGGAGGAGAAGAAGGACAAGAAGGGACGAGATTTCACCGAACTTTGCTTCATGGCCGACAGCGATCACAGCGGCGATGAGCTTGTCTCATCTGAGGTACCACTATCCTATGACCAGCTTTCAATTAAATTAGATGAACTGAATGAAGTAGTTCTTGGTCAGGATAGGTTACTTGTGCAAGCCGCTAGAGAAAGATAAGACCTTAGACTTAGGGTAGAATCTGTTTCTACTGATTATGCCATGCTCAAGTCTAGGTTTAATGACACTGAATGTGATTCTTGCAGTATTGTCATGGGTGAGCTTGCTCAGTTGTGTTCTGTGCATGCTCAAACTCTTTCTGAGCTTGAGACTGCACCGAAGCAGCTTTTGATGGTTGATTCTAGTCCTCATGATATAAATGAATGCATGAACTATTCTTTTTTACGTGAAAGCATTGATTTATGTGATAAGCATGTCCATGATTTAGAGGCTAGATTGGAGAGGGCCGGTAGTTCTAATGATGTGCAACCTGTATGTGACACTACTACAAAGCGATACTGTAGCGGCGGGCAAAACTGACCTGTAGTGGCGGGCATCCAGTCCGCCACTGCTCTAACGCCACTGCTATCACGGGTTAGCAGTGGCGGTCGGTGCGCCCGCCACCGTTGTGTCAATAGCAATGACGGGCAGATGAGGTCAGCGCGCCCGCCACTGCTGTTGACACAGTAGTAACGGGCGTGCTGACCTAATCTGCCCGCCACTACTGTTATCAATAGCGGTGGTGGGCAGATGAGGTCAGCGCGCCCACCACCACTGTGTCAATAGCAGTAACAGGCGCGCTGACCTCATCTGCCCGTCACTGCTGTGTATAACCCATAACACAGAATGTTGTGATCCATAATTCACAGTCCCACAAACCAAAACACAGAAATTATATCCTTCACAATTTGCATCATAGGCCTCTAAAAGGAATTGCAGAATCTAATGTTGGCATTCAGCTGGATGAACTTGAGGATTAGTATAGTAGCCTTAGAAGTAATAACAGTAGTAAACTGATCACAGTAATTTGATATCTCGGCTCGCCCATAGGACAAAGTTATTCAGAGCATCTCCGATTGTCTCAATCCCCTCATCAGGCATTGGAAGATCCAAGGGGTCATTAATAAATCTGTCGTTGGTGATCTCATTGACCTGAACCTTGGTATAGTCAGCAGGAATAGGCCGATTGTGAAATAAATCCCCAGGCATAGCAATGCCTCGTGCAGCCTCTTGGGAATGCCCTTTGCGCCCTATCGGTACATGTAGGCTGCATGGTGTGTCCTCTTTAATATAATTTACAGGAAATTTGTCTTGTACTGAGCCAACACTGCTTGGTACGTCGAGTCATACCTCTGGCACAATTATTTGTCCCGCTGCAGCCTGCATTATGTTTGGATTCTCGTTAATAAATTCAAAAAAATGTCGCTCCCACTCTGCACAGCGCTCTGCGGCGTCGTTTGTGCGTGCTTGACGCTTCTTGTATGTGGTACCCTCCTGTTTCTTGAAAGTATTTTTCCAGGGTGCTATAGAAGAGACACCTCGGGTGCACTCTCGATGTTCCTCATTTCCGAGAGCAGATGTAAGCTAGTCATTACATCCCTCGGGCTTGAACTTTCCAGTCTTCTCCAACTAAGCAATTTCCTGTGCTTTCTGGAATACTTCACTAGTCCATGAGTCGGAGAGCATATATTGGCCCTCGAGTGTTTTTTTAGCTCGACCTAGGAGCCATCTCTTAGTGCGCTGATCAGGACCTAAAAACTGTTCAGGTAACCCAGCCGCACGGTTCTCCTCCTCCTTTCTACTCCACTCATCCTCCTTGGCCTTATATCCACCTGGCCCATGTTTATGTGGGAACTTATTCTTCTTATTAAGTTCTTTGAACATGATGCTCTCTTGTTTGACTTCTTCCGAGCAATGCTGCATTTTGAATTCGTTTAATTCATTTGGCGTTATAAAGCCGTAGTCGTTGAACGGCGACTCATCTTTCTGAAGGTATTGTGTGTTCAGTTTAGTCCTAAATGTACGGAGAGCCTTCCCGATAGTCTTCAATGTGGCAGCTTTAGCGTCTTCTAAGCGGTCTTCCGGGAATTTATAATGCGCTTTTATATGCTGCCACAATTCGTTCTTTGTAGCTTCAGGGACAGTCTTCCAATTTTTCCAAACTATCTTACATCGCTCCCTGGCAAGACATCCACAGTCGTTATGCCACTTCGCTGTGATTTCTTTTGGCTTCTTTGGAGCCCCATCAACATGCACTTCTTCAACCTCATAGATAGCTGTATGCAGCTTGTTCTTCTCCCGTTTCCCTCTCCTCTTCGCATTTGCAGAGGATGTTGTGGCAGCGGGCTCAACATCTGTTCGCTCAGCTGACTCAACATCACATGGCTTGATGACATACATGAGATAACTCAATAACAATTTTCATCATAGGCCTCTAAAAGGAATTGCAGAATCTAATGTTGGCCTTCAGCCAGATGAACTTGAGGATTAGTATAGTAGCCTTAGAAGTAATAATAGTAGTAAACTGATCACAGTGTTGTTGAGGCCTCAGCATATTTTGTGTTGTTTTTCAAAATGTTCATGGCTGCCATGGAACCGTGTGCACATCCATTCCCTGTCAGCAACACGAGAAAGAAGAAGCTGTTGACGGGAATGGACGTGTCAAACGGCTTGATGATATACATGAGATAACTCAATAACAATTTGCATCATAGGCCTCTAAAAGGAATTGCAGAATCTAATGTTGGCCTTCAGCCGAATGAACTTGAGGATTAGTATAGTAGCCTTAGAAGTAATAATAGTAGTAAACTGATCACAGTGTTGTTGAGGCCTCAGCATATTTTGTGTGTTTTTCAAAATGTTCATGGCTGCCATGGAACCGTGTGCACATCCATTCCCTGTCAGCAACACGAGAAAGAAGAAGCTGTTGACGGGAATGGACGTGTCACACGGCTTGATGACATACATGAGATAACTCAATAACAATTTGCATCATAGGCCTCTAAAAGGAATTGCAGAATCTAATGTTGGCCTTAAGCCGGATGAACTTAAGGATTAGTATAGTAGCCTTAGAAGTAATAACAGTAGTAAACTGATCACAGTGTTGTTGAGGCCTCAGCATATTTTGTGTTGTTTTTCAAAATGTTCATGGATGCCATGGAACCGTGAGCACATCCATTCCCTGTCAGCAACACGAGAAAGAAGAAGTTGTTGACAGGAATGGATGTGTCCCACGACTTGATGACATACATGAGATAACTCAATTACTATTTGCATCATAGGCCTCTAAAAGTTGTTCTAAAAAGTGGTAATGTGGTATGCAATATTTCTCATGGCATAACTTAGATATAGAAGACTTCACCCAAAATAGAACACATTCAACCAAAATATCTAAACACCTTGCAATGAATTCAAGGGGAAATTTCTGAATCAAAATAGAACACATTCAACAAAATAGAAAAAATAAAATAAAGACAGGCCTAAACTGCATTCCACACTCAACATTTTCTATTTTTATTTGTTCACCAAAAAAGGGTATACAATTCTCATACCAAAATTTTATCCGGACAGAAGCTATAGCTAGGGACTTAATTAAGAGAACATGCATGTTCGTCTGAATCAGGGCATTAATTTCAGAGAAAATTAGAAAAGGGGAAATTTTTAGCAACCCTAACGGGAACGGCGGCGTGCGCTCGGGGACGGGACGGCGGCGCGGGGTCCGGGACAGCGACGTGGGCTCCGGCGGAGTTCGGGGCGACGACTTGATGACATACATGAGATAACTCAATTACAATTTGCATCATAGGCCTCTAAAAGTTGTTCTAAAAAGTGGTAATGTGGTATGCAATATTTCTCATGGCATAACTTAGATAAAGAAGACTTCACCCAAAATCAATGCCAAAATCAATGCCACTTCACAGTACCAAAATCAATTCCCAAAAAAGTGGTAATGTGGTATGACATACATGAGATAACTCAATGCCAAAATCAGTGTTAATCACATAGAGTACCACTTCACAATGGATGAATGGTGCAATCAGGAATCATTTTCAGCTTTTTGACCATATTCAGAATAAAGTGCAAAATTTATCAACTAAAACAGTTTATATTAATATGATTGAAGATGGGCTAACACACATATAAGTTCAGGAAGAACATAGTTAGGACAATCCTCTTTTCAAGGTCAAAAACTCACAACACAATCAAACAAACTTTCAACACACTTAAATTACACTTAAGTAAATCTAGAGACTAAAAGCAGTAGGTAAATGTAGAGACTGAAAGCAGTAAGTAAATCTATCAAACTAGTACAAAGTTTAGCAACCTGAACGGGGACGGCGACGTGCGCTCGGGGACGGGGATGGCGGCGATGGCTCCAAGACGGCAGCGCGGGGTCCGGGGACAGTGACGTGGGCTCTGGTGACAGGCGGAGTTTGGCGCGACTGGCGGCGACGGGTTCGAGGGTGGTGGCGCGGGTTCCGGGACGGGGATGGCGGCGTGCGTCAGGGACGGGTTCTAAGGGTGGCGGCACGGGCTCTCGGATAGGGATGGCGGTGTGCGACGGCTCCGAGGTGGTGGCGCGGGCTCCGGTGACGGGCTTTGAGGATGACTGCGACGGCTCCGAGGTGGTGGCGAGGGGTCCGGGGACACCAACGGCTCTTTGACGGCGGTGACGGGCTTCAGGGACTGACAACGACAATGGCGGCGCGGGCTCTAGGAGCGGCAACAACTGGCGGGAGAAGATTAGGGCTTAGGGTTTTTAGACGGCGGGAGCGAAACATTTATATAGGAGGATTAGCAGTGGCGGGCATGCTGATGTCATCCTGCCCACCACTGCTATTTTCTCTTAGTAGTGGCGGGCGATGACATCACCAGCCCGCCACTACTAATCCGTCCTTCGCTGGTGCTCGACTGCCACTACTAAAAGGAATAGCAGTGGTGGGCTGGTGACGTCAGCATGCCCGCCACTGATTGCACCCGACCGCCACTACTATGAGAGGTGGGGGTTATCTAATATACGTTGCTAGACATGTCGAGAAACACTTTGTAGCGTAGTGGTGCGGGGTTTGCTTTGGTGCCATGCGGTTCAAGGTTCGAACCTTGCTGTCGGCAGGCGGTTTGAGGTTTGAACCTTGCTGCTAGCATCCAAACATTTTTTTTCATTTCTATTCTAATTTTCATGACTTTTTTATTCATGTTTAAATTCTAGTTTGAACTTGATTTTTTTAACAATAAAAATACATCATAACTTATCAAATTTAAAAAATTGGTATTTTTCTGCCTCACTTTACTTTTTTTATTTCATTAAGAAACCTGACTGAGGTTTGAAAGCAAAATCTATAGTTTATTCTTCCTTTGAAATTGAAACTTTTTGTACAATAAAAATACAACACCAATATTCTAATTGCAAAAATTGGTATTTTTCTCCCTTAGTTTACTGTTTTTATTTCATTAAGTGTGTTTTTATGATCAAAGTCAAAATAAGTTCAATTTGAACTACAAGACATGAAATAATTCACCAAAATTTATAGAAAAACCATATTCATGTTTTTGACTCTATAATTAGTTATTATCCAGTAAATTTAAAACCATCATAAAAAATGTAGGTTTCCACAACACTCGATCGACAACTTGTATTTTTATAGTTTTTTAATCCTCAAAAAATAAAATAAAGTCTAAAAAAGATGAGACTTGTCATGTTGTTATGATATGATCGATCCATAGATGTTGTCATAAAAAATAAAATTGTTTCGAGAAAATAATCATGTAGGGCGTTAGGAAACCTAAGATTCTTCGGGGATGAATTAGGGTTTAGAGATGAAATGACTCAGGTTTGAAAGCAAAACCTATAGTTGATTCTTCCTTTGAACTTGAAACTTTTTGTACAATAAAAATACAACACCAATATTCTAATTGCAAAAATTGGTATTTTTCATTAACAGAAATTGGTATTTAAATGCAAAAAAGTCCACGTAGAGGTAGGGATTATCTAGCATACACTGCATACATTGCCGAGAAATACTTTGTAGCTGCAGTGGTGCGGGGGGTGCTTTGGTGCCATGCGGTTTGAGGTTCGAACCTTACTGCGCATTTATAGCTAGATTTTTGTCGCCATTGTACGGACAAAATTAAATGCGAACTCCGGTAGAGCTCGGGGAGGAAGAAGCTACGCATTTATAGCTAGAATAGTAGTGGCGGTCGCAAGTGATGTCATCAATACTTTAGTGGCGGCCATCTTAGCAGTGGCGGGCAGCACCAGCGCCCGCCACTGCTATTGGTACAATAGTGGTGGTCCGGGATGATGTCAGCACCGACCGCCACTACTTTACCAATAATAGTGGCGGGCGCTGGTGCTGCCGTCAGCACCAGCAACTATAGTGGAGGGCATCTAATGGCCCACCACTACAGTGGTCTTGCCCAACGCCACTACAAGTGACGGTTTGTAGTAGTGTGACACTTGCATAACCCTTAAGGACTAGCTAGGCACTGTTAGAGAGCGAGCTGAAAACCTTATGACTGAAAATGAATACCTCCTTTCTATGGTCAACAAATGCACTAAGGGGAAGGGTAGGATGGACTTGCTCTTTGCCAAGACCAAGATGGGTGCTAACAGGGCAGGGTTAGCTCTGGGATTGAGTTTTGAGAGGATTCCTTCAGACAGTGAGAACAAAACTGTTTTTACCGCACCCAATACCTTAGAGAAAGAAAGAGCCCTGTTAGACACTCCATCAGGCAAAAAGCCTACCCGAACTCCAAAGAAAACCACTCATGCAAAGAAAATTCCTCCCAAGAAAACCACACAGTAGAAGCCCAAGGAGCCTGTGAGAATTTCTCCTATGACCCATGAGAGTGCCCCTAGGAGAGTTTTTCATTGTTCCTACTGTCAAAGGGCGGGTCACTTGGTTGGGTTCTGTTTTCGTCGCATCAAGGATGCAGCGACGCTCTCAGGTGATGAGTTTACAGGACATGCATTACCCATCTCTAGGTATGCATGAGTCTGAGTTTTACTCACGTCCTATTTTCGAGGCTCCTCTTACTTTCCGGAGAGGTTTTGCTCCTCGAGGTGTTCACCATGTTCCATATGGTGATAGACCCCATGTGAGTAGCTTTGTACCTCGACAGGTTAGGAGACCTCAGTCATGCATTTGAGTCACAAGCATGTAGGTAGACCTCGCACTGTGCATCATTCTGATTATCCTGTGCGTAGACAGTATATTTTTACTGTGCCTACTACTCGTATCACTCAGTGTTGGATGCCTCGTCATGTTTTCACTCACCCTAGCACTGAGCGATCGAGATTTTCTTATCATGTGTAGGCACCAGACCAAGGCTTCGAGGGCACATGGATCATGGACTCCGGTTGTTCGCGCCACATGACCAGAGATGCAGCATGGTTCTCCAGCCTCACCTCAACCAAGCAAAAGGAACATATGACCTTCGGCAACAATCGAAGGAGTAGAGTGAAAGGTAAAGGTGTGGTAAGAATCAACTCAAATTTCACTCTTAAAGATGTTGCTTTGGTTGAAAATTTGGGATACAATTTGCTTTCTGTATCTCAATTTCTTGATGAGGGCTTCGAAGTGCGATTCCATCACGATACTTCGCAAGTACTCAATTCTAATGGCGTTGTGGTCTGTAAGATCTTTAGAGTTGGGAGAGTTTTTGGAGCTGATTTTTCTAAGTCATCTGGTTCTTCTCATTGTCTTGTTGCAAATTCGACTTCTAAGCTTTGGAAGTGGCATAGGAGACTAGGGCATATGAGCTTTGAGTTGCTTGCTCGTCTGAGTGCACTAGGTCTGATCCGAGGATTGCCCAAGCTCAAGTTTGAGAAGAATTTAGTTTGCGCTACATGTCGACATGGAAAAATGATCGCCGCTTCGCATTCGCCAGTCACCATGGTGATGACTGAACAACCCGGAGAACTTCTCCACATGGACACTGTAGGTCCTTCTCGGGTTAGTTCTTTAGGCGGCAAGTGGTATGTGCTAGTCATTGTCGACGATTTATCCTGCTACTCTTGGGTCTTCTTTCTTGCCAGCAAGGATGAAGTGTTCTCACACTTTCGGATTATGGCTTTGAGACTTTTCACTGAACTCCCTGGTGCATTGAAATTCATTCGAAGTGATAATGGCACCGAGTTCAAGAACAGTCTCTTTGTTGACTTTTGCATGGAGCATGGCATAGAACATCAATTCTCTGCTCCGTGGGTTCCTCAATAGAACGATGTTGTTGACAAAAAGAACCGCACTTTGGTTGAGATACCTAGGACGATGCTCGATGAACACAGGACCCCTAGAAAATTCTAGGCTGAGGCCATGAACACTGCGTGTTACATCTCAAACCAAATCTTCTTGCGCTCAATTTTGAACTTAACATCTTATGAGCTGTGTTTTGGGAGCCAACCCAAAGTTACTCATCTTCGAGTTTTTGGTTGTCGATGCTTTATCCTGAAACGTGGAAATTTAGACAAATTTGAGTCGCGATCTTTTGACGAGATCTTTTTTGGTTACTCATGGTCATTCTTATCGTGTTTACAATTTAGAGACCAACACTATCATCGAGTCATGTGATGTGACTTTTGATGAATCCACCTCCTCTATTAGTTCCACTTTTGAACAGGCAAATGAACACGACATGGAGCAGAACATTCGAAGAATAGATCCCAAAGATTTCGAGGATGAACCCCTACTACCCTCGACATCAACCCCCAAAGCTGACCCCGCTTCGACCACTTCGGCACAAGGTCCCGAAGTAACTACCTCGACATAGGTCATCTTGGACCACTCCAATGCACAAGTTGAGGGGGAGACTGCATCCCGCTGCAAGGCTCCACATCATGTTCAAAGGATGCATCCTCCCGAGCATATCATTGGTGAGCTAGATCAAAGGGTAACTCGTTCTCATGCTCATTTCATTGATTCCGCTTTTGTTGCTTCTTTTGAGCCTTATATGTTAGTCATGCACTTTCTGATTCTAGTTGGATCAATGCCATGCATGAAGAACTTGAAAATTTTGAGAGAAACCAAGTCTGGACTTTAGTTGATCCTCCACCAAATGTTCATTATATTGGAACAAAATAGATTTTCAAAAACAAACAAGGGCAGGATGGGACTGTAGTTAGAAACAAGGCTAGACTTGTAGCTCAAGGTTATTCTCAATTAGAAGGGATTGATTTTACTTAGACTTTTGCATATGTTGCTCATCTAGAGGCCATTAGGATTTTGCTTGCATTTGTGACATCCTGGGGATTCAAACTCTATCAAATGGATGTCAAAAGTGCATTTCTTAATGGCTTCATAGGCGAAGATGTTTATGTAAAAAAACCCCTGGCTTTGAAAACCCCAAATGCCCACACAAAGTCCTTAAACTTCATAAGGATCTTTATGGACTCAAGCAGGCCCCTCGGGCTTAGTATGATAGACTTAAGTCTTTTCTGCTGAAGCGAGGGTATTTGATGGGATCTGTTGATAAAACCCTATTCTCTCTCAAGCATGACAAAGATTTCCTACTAGTTCAGATTTATGTGGATGATATAATTTTTGGTGGCTCTTCTCATGCTTTGGTTGCCGAGTTTGCAGATACCATAAGTAGGGAGTTCGAGATGTCCATGATGGGCGAACTCACATTTTCCTTGGGTTGCAAATCAAGAAGTTTGACATGGCTGATGCGAAGCCACTCGCCACTTCAATGGCTACATCTGTAGCATTGGATCTGGACGAAGATGGAGAAGCCTTATATAGAAAGGAGTTCCGAATCATGATCGGCTCCCTACTCTACTTGACTGCTATGAGGCCGGACATACACTTTGTAGTGTGTCTGTGCACTCGTTTTCAGGCTTCGCCATGGGCTTCGCACCGCCAAGCGGTAAAGCGCATTATCAGGTATCTTAAGCATACCCTTGAATTTGGAATTTGGTATTCTGCGTCTTCCTCTTTGTGTCTTCGAGGTTATTCCGATGCGGATTTTGCTGGGTGTAGGATTGATAGGAAAAGTACCTCAGGTACTTGTCATTTTCTAGGTACTTCGCAGGTTTGCTGGTCTTCCCGCAAACAGTCTGGTGTTGCTTAATCAATGGCTGACGCCAAATATGTTGCTGCCGCTAGCTGTTGCTCTCATATTTTGTGGATGATTTCCACTTTGCAGGATTTTGGGTTAGATTATAAGAGTGTTCCACTTTTTTGTGACAACACTAGTGCTATTTGTATTGCAAACAACCCGGTTCAGCATTCCAGAACCAAACATATTGATGTACGGTATCATTTCCTCAGAGATCATTATGAGAAGGGTGATATTGAACTTCAGTATGTTAATACCCAACACCAGCTAGCCGATATTTTCACAAAACCTCTCGATGCTTCACGTTTTGCCTACTTGCGTGGGGAACTTGGTTTTTGTCATCCTTACGACATTCTGTGAGGGGGAGCACATTTTCACTGATATGCATATGCTTATTGTGTCTGAAATTGTATTTACATGTTTTGCACTAATATGCCTTGTTTTAATTCATGTAATCATGTCAGCTCAGCTCTATTCAATATGTCTGATACATTTTGTGCATGATTTTTTTCTTTCAAAATCAAATCATGCTCGTTGCTTGTCTTGAATCTAGCATGTTTAGGCAGGACGGCTTTAGCTATCTTTTATCTGCTTGATAGTAAGAATCCTTTTCTCTGGATGCTAAAAATTGCAACTTAAAAAATCGTATTGCTTACTTATGGATATTCTTCAAGTGATAAACAAATTGTTCCTTATCAAAAATCCAAAAATCCATGATTTAAATGCTAAAAGTGAAAAGATCTAGGTGGGTTTGTTTGTCGCACTCTTTTATTCTAGACTGCTTACCATTGCACTGTGGTATGAACTGAGATAATTTAGTGTATGCCAAAATCACTGCCTTAAGCTTCTGATGGCTTTCTTGCCTATGCTTGGCTTAATTGGAAAGTATAAGGTAGACACACAAATAACCTCTGACATTATGAAAAGAACAGCAAATTCATTGTCCATCAAGTTTGCTTTCAAACTCCACTTGAACGGGACTTGTCTGCCTAGAGTAGAAATTGACTAGCTTTTCATAGTCCCTGCTTTTACTTGTCTTGTTACTTTGATTGAGTTGTGATGCTTTTATTTCCAAATTATGAAATCACATGCTATCATTATGATGTTAGATCATGTTAAATTGAGCTGAGCACATTAAAATTGATATTACGGTTGGCATATTTTTTGCTTTATATATCTTTGCACTTCTACTCATTTCGATGCTTTGCATCTTTTAACTGTTCCTTGATGCTTGCATTGCCAAAGGGGGAAAATTTTTTGAGTTCTCTACAGAAAGGGGGAAAACAACTTAGGGAGAGTTTTTATCTTGTAAAGGGAAAGATTTGCCAAAGGGGCTTTTACTCTTTTGAAAAAGAGGGAGGAAAATCTTTTTGTCAAGTGACATGGTTTGGCTCGTTTCTGAGTTTCAATGGTCACTTGTGTGCTGAAATTTTTCAAATTTTGTTGAACTTGATTTTGGTTGTCAATGCACTCATCAAGGTGGAGATTGAGAAACCAAGGGTTGGTTTCGGTACTTTGGGCGGTACACCAGAGTGTGTACCAGAGGTTGTTTACTCGGAGAGGTCTCCGGGGTACTGGATACACATGTATGTCTGTATGTGGTGCACAGGTGACTTCGGAGGCGACAGACGGTTCGCAGCAGGTGAACCTGGGTCAAGCGGGAGGCTTGATGCCAGGCGAGCGGGGAGCTCGGTCACGAAGGCTACGAAGGGGTCGAGATTGGTGCTCGGGTCAAGGTGCGTCGGGCAAAGGCAAAGAGTGCAGAGTGTGGCTCCGGCCGAAGTACCCCGAGACAAAGTCCTCAGAGGCGAGACACTTCGAAGGGTACTCCGAAAGGAGTGACTTCGGAGTATGGTGGACAAAGTCCTCAGCAATGAGGCAAGGCGTTCGAAGTGTGCTCCGGATGGAGGCATCCGAAGGTTCACCCGACGAAGGTCTCAGAAGTTGAGGTGCATCGAAGGCATGGTCTGGGTGAGGTTCGTCGAGGAGTGTGCTCGGGGAGAGACATTGCGATGAAGTGCTCACAGAATGCTTCATGCGGAGGCCTTAGACGAAGGAGGGATTTCAAAGGGTGGTACTCCGAAGGTGGGGCTTCAGAGTGTGGTTGTCTTGAAGTACTTCAGCCATTCATGGCTTCGGTACACGGACTGACAGAGTTCGAGCTGGGAGTAGCTGCAAAGTCATGGTGGTCCACTCCGGAGGTGATGGTGCGAAGGCTCAAGGGCTTTGACAGCTTCGGCTCAAAACCGTCACTATATCGAAGGCTGACTTCGGTGAAGCGAAGGCCATCAGGCTCAAGGCTTCTCACCGAAGCTACCACACCCCTCACGTGCGAAGGGGGGCTTCACAAGATTCCAAAACTGCAAAGGCTGACCGTGTTTGCTCTGCAAAAGCTGGTGTTGTCTCCTCTGCGAAGCTGTCAAAAGAAGCCTCCAAATAAAGTAGACTACCATCTGTACCCCCCTGTGTGAGAGAGACAAAAACAGTGTAAACCCTAGGGGTAAAGTAGTCTATTCACAGGGCTGAATAGTGCCTATAAATAGTGGAGGCTGGCTAGGCAACTGTAACACTTTGAGCAGCCATTTTAGAACTCCTGTGCTAGCCGCCACACACTTGTATTCAGAACCTGCGAGTTCATTTTTGTGTTCCCTATTCAAGCAATGAAACTTTGATTCTGTTTTCATTTACTATTTGAACTTGTATGATTGCTTTGCACTGCATGTTTTGATCTCTCTATGCTTCACTTCTTCTTGGTTTGAGTTTATTGCACTGGAGTGTTTTTGAAAAGTCTGTGAGTGATCAGTGCGTGTGTAATGTGTTTTTCAGTGTTCGTTCGCTCTGTTAAAACTGGAGGCTACTCCTCACTAATTACTAGCGAAGCACTGTTCTTGGCTAAATTCGAAGCTTGGTTTCTTCCCTTGCCGAAGTTCTTAGCGAAGTGTGCTCTATGTGAGTTTAGACCTTCGAAATACGAAGCCTAGTACCAGTTGCTAGTGCTGAGTATCTGGTCGATGTCCTCAGAGGGAAGTCATCTCTTGTGAAGGGTGAAGTGCGAAGTCGGCTCGAAGGCACCTAGTGTGCAGAGCCTGCACTGACTTAGCAGAGTTAAGTTTTCAGTGTTGTGGGTGGAGCAAAGTCTTCTTGACTTCGAACTTTTGCTCTTTTCGAAGCCTGGTTTCGGAGCTGTGAAATACCTCCGAACCAGAACTTTGAAGGGTGTGTTCGAAGCCTGTTCCGCAGAAGACAGAACAAAAACAGAAGGCTATTTCTAAGCTTGAAATTTTAAAAGCTCCCATTCACCCCCCTCTGGTCATCGTTTCTGGTCCAACAATTGGTATCAGAGCGGGTTAAGATCACCAGTTGACCTTAACCGGTTTTGTGATCTATTGGCGACATGGACAGCGTTAGTAAAATACCTCTGTTCGATGGGACAGATTTTGCATACTGGAAGGTGTGCATGGAGGCTTACTTGCTAAGCCAAGGAAATGCAATTTGAGAGATTGTGGACTCACAATACTCCATCCCTGAAACTCGCACCTCTCAAACACAGAAGGATCAGTATAATGCCAACTCCAAGGCTAGAAATATATTGTTCATTGGTTTGAGTCGTAGTGAGTTTGATAGGGTTCAGCACCTAAGGACAGCTAGGGAAATTTGGACTACACTCACTATTTTTCATGAGGGCTCTACACAGATTAAGGCCAAACGCCAAAGCACATACAATCAACAGTATCAACTATTTATGCAGGCACCTGGTGAATCCATAGATGCCATGTTTTCTCGCTTTGATGCGATAGTGAATAACTTGCGGTCCAACGGGACGCTTGCTTACAATGACCATGACAGGGCTATCAAGCTACTCTATGCTCTTGATCGTAGCATATAGGAAGTGAAGATATCCAGCATTGAGGAGTCCGCAGGTTATGACACATTGACCTGTGATGAGCTCTTCAGCAAGCTGAAGTCCATAGAGATTGCCAAGGCATCTCTAGCAGTGCATAGAAACTGTTTGCCACAACCATTGGCACTAGTTTCTAGCACTAGCCGTGGCACCCCTACATAACCAAGAACATCTGGTACTTGTGTTCTTGCTGGAGGTTTTGCTTTGTCCTCCCTGGTCTCTGTCACTATGGAGCAGGTGGATACTCTGGATGACGAAGAGCTTGCTCTCATTGCCAGAAGGTTCACCCGTTTTCACCATGAGAGATGGGATCAGAGGAGAAGTGGTTTTAGTGGTTGTTTTGAGTGTGGCGACACCTCTCGTCGGCGTTTATTCACTGTCACTACCTTCAGGACTAGTTTTGGAGTTGAATAATTATTATTTCATTCCCGCCTTAGACAAAAACATTATCTCTTCTTCATGTTTAGAGAAAGATGGTTTTTAATTCGTAATAAAGAACAAGTGTTGTTCAATATTTTCGAATGGCATGCTCTATGGTGTTTGTCCATTAGTGAATGGATTATATATTCTGAGTCTTGAAGATGCACACGTTTTTAACATTAGTTCTAAGAAACAACGACTCAATGATTTGAATCGTACCTACATCTAACATTGTCGTTTGGGTCATATAAATGAGATGCACATGCAGAAGCTCCATAGTGATGGACTTTTGGAGTCATTTGATTTTGAATCATATGACACATGTGAGTCTTGCTTACTTGGAAAAATGACAAAGACGCCTTTCATTGGATAGAGTGAGAGGGCAAGTGAACTATTGGCCATAGTACATACTGATGTGTGTGGTCACACGAGTCACACGACCAGTAATGGCTTTCAGTACTTTATCACTTTTATAGATGACTTTAGTAGATATGGTTATGTCTACTTGATGAGGCATAAGTGGGAATACTTCGAAAAAGTTCAAGGTGTTCCAAAATGAAGTACAAAATCATACGGGCAAGACAATTAAATTTCTATGATCTAATTGTGGAGGTGAATATTTTAGCCATGAGTTTAGTGATCATCTGAAGCTGTGTGGAATTGTTCCACAACTGACTCTACCCGACACGCCCTAGTAGGATGGGGTGTCCGAGCGGAGGAACCGTACCTTGTTGGACATGGTTCGGTCTATGATGAGTCATGTTGATCTTCCATTATCCTTTTGAATATTTGCTCTAGAAACTGTCACTTTCATAATAAATAGAGTTCCATCTAAGTCGGTATAGAAGATGTCATATGAGATGTGGTCTAGGAGGTGTCCCAGTTTGTCCTTTCTAATGATTTGGGGATGTTAGGCATATCTCAAACGTTTGACATCTGACAAGCTCACTCCTAAGTCTGACAAGTGCTTCTTTGTGGGGTATCCTAGGGAAACCAAAGGATATTATTTCTATAATAGAGAAGAGGGCAAAGTGTTTGTCGCTCGGAATGGTATATTCCTTGAGAAAGAGTTTCTCTTAAAAGGATTTAATGGGAAGACGGTGCATCTCGAAAAGGTTCGAGATCCACTAGAAGGTGTTCCAGACCCCACTGAATAACAACATGATTCACAAGGTGTTACAGAGTCCGTTGTAGAGACACTATAGCCCCACGAAAGTCCGGGAGGGTGAGTCACGCACTAGAGTGGTACATGTTTTTGACCACTCGGCAGCGTGACATGTTGTTGTTGGACAATGATGAGCCCAAGACCTATGCGGAAGCAGTGATTGGATCAGACTCTGAGAAATGGCTTGGAGCCATTGGATCCGAGTTGGAGTCCATACCAGAAAACCAAGTTTGGATCTTCAAGAAAATGATAGACATTGATGTAAATGTTCACATCTATAAGGCACGATTGGTGGCAAAAGGTTTCAGACAGATTCAAGGTGTTGATTATGATGAAACATTTTCACCTGTCACCATGCTTAAGTCTATTCGGATCATCCTAGCAATTGTCGTATTTTATGATTATGAGATATGGCAAATGGATGTGAAGACATCTTTCTTGAATGGAAACCTAAGTGAGGATGTGTAAATGACACAGCTTGAAGGTCTTGATGATGCGGGAAATGTTGGGAAAGTTTGTAAGTTGTAGAAGTCCATTTATGGGCCGAAGCAAGCTTCTCGTAGGTAGAATCTTCGTTTTGATGAGGTAGTCAAAGGGTTTGGTTTCATCAAGACCGAAGAAGAGCCTTGTGTTTACAAGAATGTGTTTACGCTAAAATCTGACGACGAAGCGCCAAACACACGAACGTTGATCCGCTGATCCAAATGCGTGTGGATACTTAGGGACAACCCTAAGCGTAACACAATGCCGATGTTGTGTTCCGATGACCCTTAAACAATGGTAAGGGAATAACGGAGTCGCCAGGAAATGAAAAATCTTAAAGCAAAACTATTCAATTAACCGAGATGTAGATTAAAATACCCAATCGGCCAAATTAGGGCCAGTTGGACCAAAGCTTATCCAGCAGTCAGACCGGCCTAAGAAAGCCTGTCAGACTGACATTACACCGCCGGTCTGACCGACGGTGCGAAGGTTCTTGTCGAAGGGTGACCTATGGTGTGTACTGCGAAGGGGTCCGAAAAGACCTCTGGCCTTCGGTCGGTAAAATTGGGGAAGGCCTCCGGTCATACCGTAGATGGCCAAAGGGGAACCGAAGGGCACTCTAGCGCAATATGCGAAGTGGGACCAGAGGGGTCTCCGACCTTCGGCCTTCGGTCGATCAGACTGAAAGGTAACTTCCATTCAGACCGGACAGTGGCCGAACGGGGGCACCCAAGGGTACTCTGGCATCGGTCCAAGGCATTCCCGAAGCCTACCGTGAAGCCCGGTCAGACCGGCAGTATGCCGCCGGTCAGGCCGCTGCGACCGACGACCTCTGGAATTTGGTCTTCGAGGGTCCGATGACCTTCTTTCCATGGATAATTCGCAACCAAAGTTCTTGGCGAAGAAGATGAAGTGAAAACGCTGCAATAACTCCAAAAGATCAAAGGCAATTCGGCCTAGAGACTGAATCACCGGTAAAAACCGATAAACGATAGAAATATGTTACATGGATGAAACGGACAACACATGAGTGAATCGACAAGGACTTACCATGATTACGATGTGGAGGATGGAGAGCTTTCAGTTCAAACTCATGAAGATGGACATTAGAACTAAACCTAGGGCAGGGAAAGTAGATTGAATGTAAATACGATTCAAGGTAAATAATAGATTGGATCTATTAGGGTTTTGGGGGGTCTCCTTGAATCGGCCTTGCCTCTATTTATAGAAGTTGGACATGAGTGTGTGGGGCCTAATCTGAGTTAGATTCGAGTCCAAGTCATTAAAAATCAATTAGGGATAAAAATACCCCGAAATCAGCTAATTGGACTCGGACTTAGGTTGGGGCCGGTCTGACCAAGCCAATATGGTCGGTCTGACCGGGCCTACATGGCCGGTTGGACCGGCCTTTGCCAGGTCTTGGCATATTTTTGGTCTAATTTAACAAAATTGATATTTCGATAAATTCAACCATTAATGCCATTTTTTGCTATCAACACAAGGCTAGTGGGACCTCACTTGTGTTTCTAGTTTTATATGTGGATGACATATTACTGATCGGAAATGACATTCCTTTGTTGAACGCTGTCAAGACTTCACTAAAAATAGTTTTTCGATGAAAGATCTTGGAGAGGCAACACACATTTTGGGCATAAAGATCTATAGAGATAGATCAAAGTGGCTAATTGGATTAAGCCAGAGTATGTATAGTGACAAGATTTTGAAACAGTTCAAAATTGCGAGAAATGGCCGGGACGAAGCGAGGACAGGCAATGACGCGCTTCCTAAACATCGTCTTCCACTGCACCTAGCGCATCTTGTGCTAGAAGGTACCGATCTATGATCTCACAAGCACATGCTTCTTGGGTTTTGGGGCAAATTTTTGAAATTTCTGGCTAGCGTAGCTTCCCCTTTCCCCAACACTCCAATCACTCCACCATTCCTCTTCATGCTTTCTGCCTACTGTTCACTCTTGCCCCCTGAGCTCACTGCCATCTACTTATGGCACCACTTGTGATCACCTGCCGTTCGCCGTCTTCTTCTTCACCGATCCCGCATGACGGCAATGCCAATGATGTCCACCATCAACGTGATCCCTGAGGTAAGCTTTCGGCATTCTCCTCTTTATGTTGTTCTTCGGTCCTTCTTAGTTCATCTGTCGCTTCTACTTATTGTTCCTCTTTTCTTTCACTATTTCTTTTTGTTTTCTTCTCTGTAGAATCTGCAGAACCAAGTTTTGATCCCCATAGCCACCCATCTCTCTTATTACTATCTAGGCCCTTTGGATAATCCTGATCCCACAAACTTCATCAATGTCGAAACCTATCGAATCCCCTTTAAATACTCCCCAATGGTTTTCTCTGACCAGGACTATAGTTTCGAGCCTTTTCATCCTCCTCTTTCTGGTTGGCATGATTGGTACCTCAGGGTATCAGCCACCTACCGTGCTGACTGGGAAGAGTCTAACATTGGGCACTGCATTGACCTTTCTGTTGCCGAACCATATCAAAATGAGCCGATGTTGGCCGCCTCTTACTATTTTTAGTCTAATGCCTTGAACGCTTTCACTTTTGGTCAAGGGCTGATGAGTCTCACTTTGCTTGACGTCTTCTTGACTTGTCTTGACATCGACTCATCGGCCAACACATTCTTCTTCCGTTCCAAACCAACCCACCATCTTAGCACCAAATCTAATAATAGACTTGTGGCTTGTATCGAAATGCTTTGCAACAGATCCCACAGACCGGTCCTTATACCATCTCGGGTGCTACCAACCAATGCACTCGCTTACACCCGAAAACCCACCTTTACCATTAGCTTAACAATTTTCCAAACATTGCTTGCATCTTTTAGAACCATGAGAAGAGACAAATTTGGGACATATAGAAGAATAAAGCAGCCATTCTAGTTTACGACTCATTAGTAGCAATACTAAGCAAGTGTTCCAATACTTGGGCACTAACTAATATTGTAGTATTCAGGCAACAAGGGAAAATGGATCAAAAGCATGGCTTGGGTTTGCACAACAAGGTCAATGGATCTAAATAAATATAATTGTAGGTTTTAATTGGACTAATGCAATTAATTCATATGTGTTAGAGAAATAACTAATTTGAAAACATGGGTTCAATATGTTCAAGGCATGGGGTGTCACTTGCCATGCTCAACAAAATACGAAGACGGATCCTCAATAAAAGACTCACGCTCCTCGAGAGCTTCAAACTCTAAAAGTAGGCAAAATGAGGAATGTACAATTAAAAGGAGGAAAATAAATAGTATAACTCATGAAATTAAATTAGTTCATGTTGTAGATAAAATTATGAGGGTTAAAATGTAATTTGAATGGATGAATTTGGAGTTAGGATGTGAAAGATATAAATTTTTGAAGTTTTAATCAATTCTGGAATTATTTTTTAACTGAAAAATAGAAAAAAGTCTACGGTGAACTGCGCACATGTGCCATGAACCGAGTGGTTGAGGGCCATTGGATCCTGATCGGATGGTACAAAGCGAGGCGAGAGGGTTAAATGAAAACAGATGACCTAGATTAAAACACAACGAATCAGTACACATATACGTAGTAGATTAAACCATGTCGTGATTTAATCTAGACTGCATGCAACAGATCGTACGATCAAGGTGTTGACGCTAAAACATGTCGATTAAGCACCAACGGACACTGAAGTTAGTTCGTCAATCCAAAAGCGCTCTAACGCCTAAGGGTGGCACACAAAACATCTCGAGACGCTGACAACGCATTCTGATGACCCTTGACCGTGACAAATGAAATAAATGGAGTCGCTAGGAAATTAAACAATACAAAAATATTATTTAACTAACCAATTTGTAGGGGAAGCAATCAAACCGGCCAACCTAGGGCCGGTTGGACTGAAGTACAAAGGGCGGTCAGACCGGCCTAGATGGGCTGGTCAGACCGACTATAGGCCGCCAGTCAGACCGTCAAGTGCCGACAAGCAGGATGACGGATCTGGCACGGTCCGATCAGACCGACCGCCTACCGCCAGTCCGACTAAAGTGCCGATCAGCAATAATGTCGTGTCGCCGGCACACTAGATGACTAATCCGACACACTCCGGTCAGAACAAACGCTTGTCATCGGTCAGACTGAAGTAGTAGTAAGTATTGGCCTCATGTCACTGGTCAGACCAAACCCAAGCCATCGGTTAGACCGATAGCCCAGGGACAGACTGTTTAGGACTGTGGCAATCGTCTTGCTGTAGATGTCTTGTAGCAGAAGTTCTTGGTGAAGAAGAATGGATGGAAACACTTCAAAAACACTAGGAAATCAGAGGCAATTCGGCTAAGAGATCGAATTACCGATAAAAACCGATAAAACGATAAAATCCGTTACGTGTATTGAACGGACAATTCATGAGAGAATCGACAAGGATTATTGTGATTATGACGCAGCGGTTGGATGGTTTACATCGCAAACCAACAAAGATGGATGTGGTAGCAAATCCTAGGGCAAGGAAAGTAGGTTGAAAGTAAGGAATGATTCAAGGTAAAATAATAGATTGGATCTATTAGGGTTTCGGGGGGGTCCTTGAATCGGCTTTGCCTCTATATTTATAGTGGTGAGTATTGATGTTCCTGGGCTCTTAATTGCCTGAACCACGCGTCCAAACTGTTATGATTTGATTTGGAGATCAAAACAACCCAAAACAAATTAAACCGGATCGTATTCAAATTGGTTCGGTCAGACCAGCCTTATAGGGTCGGTCAGACCGAAGTGGGGCTGGTCAGACTGGCGATACATGGCCTGTTAGACCAGCCTGTAATAGGACTTGCATATTTCGGCTAGAAGTACCAATTTTGATATTTCGACAATTTTGACCATTAATGCCACTTTTTGCTATCAACACAAGGTTCGATCCTACACGTGGGCATGTTGTCGGTGGTGACGGAGCGCAGTGGCAAGGATTCTGGAAACGGAGATCGGCGGCTAGGCAATCTGAAGTCATAAACAGAACCAGGATAACGTGGGGTCACACTGGTACCTAAGGTGAAGTCTGGTGACGATGGACGGTGACCGGTGGTGAGTAGAGGTGGAGGGATCTCCTCGGGTCCATGACTCCAGCGAGATCCAGTGATGGGGTCGATGCCGAGAATGGGGAGGTGGTGGCGGTCATGGTGGTGCGGGTGGCGAGTGCTGGCGGGGTCACCGTGGTGAGGCGAGGAGACTATAGCTAAAACAGAGCGACAAATGGTTTTGTGGAGATCACCGGCGACAAGGCGGCAACAGGTGAGGCTAAGGGTGTAACAAGTTCGAGGGATTGAGGTGGAAGGTTTTATAGCGGTGGCGGAGTCGGAGATCACGGGCGAATGCGTTAGGGTTTGTGGCAGCGGTGAGGAATTTGTTGATTCTTGTGGGATTCCGGCGGTACTACGGAGGAGATGACAGGTGGGGCTTGCGGGTCAATGATGGCAATGAGCGTGCGAGGCTGGCAGACGGGGGCCACGCGACAGAGAGGGTTGGGGCGCGAACGCTGGGAATATTGGTGCCGACAAGTGGGACCCACTTGTCAGCGAGAGCAAAGAAACGGGTTGGGCTGCGGATAGAGATTGGAGGGAGGCGGCCCAACAAAATTTTAAATTCATTTTTCTATTAAAATAATTATTGAAATTCATTTGTAATTTCTATGCTTGTTACAAAGGTCCTAAAAATTTGGAAAATTTCCTAAAATATTTTTTTGACTTGGAGAATTTAACAAAAAATTCCAAACTCAAAATGTGAATTATTTATTAAGTTTTTAATTCTTTTCATTCTTTTCACACTTTAAATAATTCTTTTCTCATTTTTTATTTTCTCAAAAAAATATTTGACAAAAATTCAGGGTGTTACATCTAGTATCCTTGGCTTGCACAATGGCACAACTATTTTCACGATAGAGGTCCATTGGATTGGACGAAGTAAGGACAACACCCATCTGAGAAACAAAAATTCTGATCCAAACAGCCTCTTTCATAACTTCAGAAGTTGCTATGTACTCGGCCTTCATTGTTGAATCTGCAACTGTTTTGTGCTTGGAACTCTTTCAACTCACCACACCGCTATTAAGGAAGAACACAAATCTAAATTGTGATTTTCAATCATCCTTGTCAATTTGGAAACTAGCATCGATGTAACCATTTATAATGAGCTCATCTGCATCTATGTAGTCTAGGAACATACCCTCAGTTATTCTCAAGTACTTGAGGATATTCTTTACCATTACACAGTGATGTTCAATTGGGTTTAATTGGTATCTGTTCATAACACTCAGAGCATAGGAAATATCTAGGCAAATACAAAGCATGGCATACATGATGGATAGGATTGCTGAAGCATACATGATCACACTCATATTCTCTATCTCATCAGGTGTTGAATTACATTGGATCTTTCTGAGCGTAACACCATGTGAAATTGGTAGGAAATCTTTATTGGAATTCTGCATATTAAACCATTTCAATACCTTGTAAATTTACATGCTTTGTCTTAATCCAATTAGCCTTTTTGGAATATCTCTATATATCTTTATACCCAATATGTTTGTTGCTTGTCCAAGATCTTTCATTGAGAAACTTTTCCACAATGAAGATTTAGCACCATCAAGCATTAGAATATCATTTCCAATCAACAATATGTCATCTACATATAAGACTAGAAATACAAGTGCATTCCCATTAGCCTTTTTCTAAATACAAGACTCTTCTTCATTCTTGTTGAAACCAAACTCTTTGATCACTTCATCAAAACAAAGATTAGATGGACTTTTGTAGCTTGCAAATTTTCCTAGCATTTTTTGGATCGATAAAACCTTCAGGTTGTGTAATGTACACATCCTTGTTTAGATTTCCATTCAGGAAAACCATTTTGTCATCCATTTACCATATTTCATAGTCATAATATGCAACAATTTCTAGATGATCCGGATAGACTTTAGCATTGTGATGGCAAAAAATTTTCATCATAATTAATACCTTGAATTTGCGTGAAACATTTTCCACCAATCGTGCCTTATAGATGTGACCATTTCCATCAATGTTGATCTTTTTCTTAAAATCCATTGACACTCGATAGTTTTGACACCATCAAGTGGATCAATTAAGTTCCAAACTTGATTCTCTCGCATAAATATGGTCCCATCACCATATGTGAGTAGGTCTTAGGTTCATCATTGTCCAACAATAATATGTCGCATTGCCTTGTTGTTAATTACATAAAATGCTGAGGCGCACGACCAATCCATTCTGAGTGACATGGGGCTGGTGTGTCAACAATAGGTTCCGCAACATCTTGTATATCGAGTTGTGGTTAATAGAAGCTGAAACACTTTCTAGTGGTTCTCCAATATCATCGAGTCACAGCATGCTCACACTAACACCTTCTGAGAGAAACTCTTTCTGAAGAAAGACACCATTTCAAGCAACAAATACTTTATCCTCTTCCCGGTTATAGATGTAATATCCTTTGGTTTCCCTAGAATAGGCCACAAAGAAGCATTTATCAGATTTGGGCATGAGCTTATCAGACGTAAAATGTGTTACATACGCCTCACAACCCAATATATTTGAAAAAGACAACTTGGGACACTTCCCAATCCATATCTCATATGGTGTCATATCCACAGATTTAGATGTAATCCTATTTAATATGAAAGTAGAAGTTTCTAGAGCGTATCCCCAGAAGGACATTGGAAGATTAGATTGACTCATCATTGATCGGACCATGTCTAACAAAGTGTGGTTCCTCCACTTGGACACCCTATTCCATTGAGGCATGCCTACTGGAGTTAGCTGTGAAACAATTCCACGTTGCTTTAGATGATCAATAAACTCATGGCTCAAATATTCACCTCCACCATCTGATTGTAGAAATTTAATTGTCTTGCCTATATGATTTTGTAGCTCATTCTAGAACTCCTTGAACTTTTCAAATGATTTCGACTTATGCCTCATTAAGTATATATAACCAAATCTACTAAAGTCGTTGGTAAAAGTGATGAAGTATTGAAAACAACCTTTGGTTGTAGAACTCATTGGCTTGTATACATTTGTATGTACACGAGCCAACAATTTATTTTCCCTCCCACTTTGACCAGTAAAAGGCATCTTAGTCATTCTACCAAGTAAACAAGACTCGTATGTATCAAATGATTTGAAGTCAAATGACTATAGAAGACAATCTTTATGGAGCTTCTGCATACGCTTCTCATTTATATGATCTAATGACAATTTCGAATAAAAGTGGGATTCAAATCATTAAGTTGAGGCTTCTTCGTATTAAGATTATAAACATGTGTATCATCAATATTTAGAATATATAATCCATTCATCAATGGAAAAATACCATAGAGCCTATCATTCGAAAATATCAAACAACACTTTTCTTTATTATCTAGGAACTAATAACTATCTTGTTCTAAACATGAAGAAGAGATAATATTTCTGCACAAGATAGGAATGTAATAACAATTATTTAATTCCAAAACTATCCTAAGGGTAGCGATAATGAATAAACACTGGTGGCCAATGCAACAACTTTTGACCATTGCCCACGCAAATATCCAACTCGCCTCTTGTATACTTCATTATCCTATTTAGTCCCTACAATAATTTTCATGTATGAATCATTGATCTGATATCAAATACCCATGAATAACTTGGACGAGTAGAAAGATTAATTTCAATAATATTTATACCTAAAGTGAAAGTCTTATTTCCCTTCTTTTTCTTCAGTTGTTCTAAGTACAACTTGCAATTGCTCCACCAATGACCAGTCTTATGGCATTGGTGGCAAGTGTCATAAGTAGGAGGGCTAGTTTAGGACTTTCCAACTGGGTAGACTTGGAGCTTGGGATCTCATATGAAGGTTTAGCCTTGCCCTTATGTTTCCTCTTCTTGCTATTCTTTTGAACCATCATCACATGACTAGAACTCTTCTTAATGCTATTCCCAGTAGTCTTTAGCATCCCATGCAATTCAGCCATGCCTTTCCCGATATTGTTCATATGAAAATTCAAAATGAATGATTCGAAGCTCATAGGGATCAACTAGAGAATGACATCTGTAGCCAACTCTTCGCCAAGGGGAAAACCATATTTTTATAGGCTCACAATGTAACCAATCATTTTGATCACATGAGGACTGACTGGGCTGCCTTCTACCAACCTACATGCAAACAAAGACATTGAGGTGTTGTACCTCTCGGTCTGTGATTGGTTTTCAAACATGCTTTGAGTACCACGATCATATCGTAGGCATCCATGTTCTCATATTGCTTCTAAAGCTTAGAGGACATAGTGGCAAGCATAAGACAATTAACATCAAGTGAATCGTTGGCGTGCTTCTCATATGCCCTACGATCCACGACAACTGCATTATCAGCTGGTTCATCTAGATGGGGCTCTTCTAGAACATATTCCTTTTTATCTTATTTCATAACAATTCTCAAGTTTCTATACCAATCAATAAATTTTGTTCTAGAAAGCTTTTCCTTTTCAAGAATTGATAACAAATTAAAACTGGAAGTGTTACTAGAAGTAGGTGACATAATCTACAATAGAAAATATAAGTTTTAGCAATATGCTATGTGAATCTTCTATTAAATAAATATACTCTACTACACGATATACAATTGTTTTCCCTCTTACAACATGTAGCAGGACAAGATCCCTATTCAACTAACTTCTAGTGAGCTTTGACATCACTGCTAGAAAATTAGTGACATAGGTAAGTAACACTTTGCTAATCACATCCCTATGTGACTGTTATTCATTGGAGTGGTATCCAATACCTCGATACCCAACTCAATGCCCCAAAGCCTAAAACTATTAGGATAGCTTTGTCAAGCAAACCAATACTATGCTTGTGGATGTCCGACATCCACCCTAACTAGTTAAGATAAAAGATGACACCCTACTTTGGCAGACCTATCATACAATGATCAAAAATGTATGATAGGAAACTATTCTAACGTAATAACAATTCCTATCGCAAACAAAACATGAAAGAATAGTATGATAGGAACATAAGTAAATATCATAGGCAATCATATTAACTTTGACATAGTATGAACCTCTTCACATGGTGATCTCCATCGCCATGGTTCTTATCCTTCAGGTCATCACGCTTCAAGCCTTCATGATCTTAGATGAGTCTATTACATATAATATCACTATACAAATTACTAGAGAAGAAGCATCATATGTAGTCACGCAGGTCGTACAACAATAGAACAATTTTTGGCTGTAATTAACCATGACACGTAGGCCATGAAAATTACATACATACATCATATACATCACAAGGCCATACTAGTCACAACATTTTCTGCAAAAAAGAGTTAAGCGTAGAGTTTAAGCGTGACTGAAATGCAGACTCAGAACTTCTGGCTCGAGGCCTAGAACGTCCGGCTCAAGGCCTGGAACTTCCAAAATCAACCTCCCGTATCAAATTTATTTTGGCCCGGAACATACTAAAATAACCTTCTGTATCGAGATTATTTCAGCCTAGAAGTTCTAGCTGGAGCCCAGAACTTCTGAAAATCCGATGGAAGAACAATAGATCTAATATATTTCTACCACATATCACCAATATGTGAATGATCCAAATTGAACACTATGCAAGAGGCTTTAATAGCACTGTTGGACACCGGGTAGGATATGCTAGCTCAAAAACAAAACTTTTCTCTACCATGATAACCTAGGAATCATGCGAGTAATGGGATAATGGGTCATTACCTCTAGATGAAAGATGCATTAGGGTGGCAGAAGAAGAGCAGAAGAAGAGTTAGGGAAGCGTATCCTCGATCAACTCTGCCTAGCTCTATCAAATTGTTAGCAGAGAAGACATGCAACACCAAGATATCCACACCGAGAAGATCATCACCGCAATCGTAGCAGTGCCTCTATGGTATCCACACATATAGGGACGAGATCACCTCATGCCAGTATGCTAGTACCACGCATGATGCTATACTAGGGGAGATGCAGCCCTAGTAGATGTGTTGACACGGAAACGTGCCCCCGCACTGGGTTAGTTCGACGATCCAAAAGTGTACGGATACTTAGGGACAAGCCTAAGCATAACACAGCACTGACGTCGCGTTCCAACTACCCTTAGCTGTGGTAAGGGGGGTGGAGTCGCCAGGTAATCAGATCACACAAAATAATCCACTTAGCCGAAAGAAATATATTAAACAAAACAAATCAGCAAACCGAGCGGAGCCTGAATGATTCGAAGTATAGTGCGAAGGGTGTCGCCGAAGGGTACCTTCGGCGTCTGGTGCGGAGTGTCTCGCCAAAGGGTATCTTCGGCGTTCGGACTGATCTGGCCGAAGATAAACTCTGAATGGATCTGGACACGACAATCACCTCTGAACAACGGGGTTCGGTGCGAAGTACCCGATACAGTGAGATACAGATTAATGACTTAGGCACAACGCGCGAGCGTGACTTCGTCCGGAGCGGAGTACGAGCGTGGAGAAGCCTGTTGTGATGAAGTCTGCTGGCGAAGCGTGTTGGCACGCGATCGAAGCAGGGATCTCACCAAGGGGTGTTCTAGCAACCTCCGAAACCGATCTCTCAGCTCCGAACACCTTCGGCGAAGCAGCTTCGAGCGTGGAAACCTGCAACAGAGTAGATTCGAAGTACCAATTCGGCCTGAGCACCGAATTCTGCTAAGTGTTGCACTAGTGGTGAAGGTAGCAATCTTTTACACAGATTAGCGGATACTTCACAGGCGAAGTAACAAGGTGATAACAATCTGTTACGTAGATTAGCGGATACTTCACAGGCGAAGTAACAAGGTGATAGCAATCTATTACGTAGATTAACGGATACTTCACAAGCAAAGTAACAAGGATTACCACTGTTTCGAAGTGGCCGTCGGAGGGCTTCTAGGCAAACCCACGAAGAGTACAGAAAAGTAAAGATAAAGTAAATACGATTCAAAGTTAGGGATTTGTGGTTGATTTGTGTGGGAGGGCCCTCTGAACCGGCCTCACCCCTATATTTATAGGGGATAGACCTCTAATCTCTAAATCTAATCTATTATGACTCGGCTGAATCATGCGTAAAGATAAACACTTAGCCATAATTGGATCTAACTCTATCTCTGCCCGAAGTGGGCCTTCGGCCAGACCCACTGAAGTCTACTCCTCAAGCCGAAGCTTCGGCGGAGTGGGCCTCCGAAGGCCTCCTGGCCGAATGCTGTGGGCTGGCTGGAAGCTTCCGGAGCCCATAGCCCAGTGGTCCTTCGGCCCTGTAGGGCTTCGGCCTAACCCGGGACATTTGTATTTTCGGCCCAAATTACCAAAATTGACATTTTGACAATCTTAATCATTGATACCATTTTTTGCTATCAACACATGACCCTGCCTTTTAGTGAACTAAGTGAATTAAAAGCACAACTGGCTAAAGACGATACCTTCCATATCGGCCTTTCTACATCTTTTAAGTTGTTTGCCACACACTTGGGAAATACCTTTTCAAGTATATGCCATTCAAAGCTCTTCGAAACCGCTCTCCTTGCAGAGATTCTAACACATATGCATTGCCAGGAGCGATTTCGGCTATTTTGAAAGGGCCTTCCCAACTAGGTGACCATTTACCAAACTTGGGACTCTTAGTGCTTATGGGTAAAATCGTCTTCCAAACCAAGTCACCTACATGAAACGATTTTGGTTTAACCTTCTTATTGTAGGCTTTAGCTACTCTCCTCTTGTCTACTTCTATGGCTTCTAAAGCCCTCAATCTCTTATCGGTCACTTCTTCTAGATTGTCTTTCAAAAGAGTTCCATACTCGTCGACCGATAAGCCATTTTTCTTTAACACTCTTAGAGAGCCAAGATCTACTTCTACAGGTAGAACGGCTTCTTGACCATACACCAACTCATCTGGACTAACTTTGGTAGCACCGTGCTTTGCAATTCTACAAGCCCATAGTGCCTCGGAGAGCACTTCATGCCACCTTTTAGGGAACTCTTCAATTTTATTCTTAATGATATTAATCACTATTTTATTACTAGACTCGGCCTGACCATTGGCTTGAGCATAGTAGGGCGAGGAGTTTATCAACTTAATACCATAATATTCAGCAAAGTCCCTCACTTCTTTAGAAACAAATGAACTACCTTGATCTGTAGTGAGAGTTTGAGGAATACCGAATCTATGTATGATGTGCTTCAAGATAAAGTCAAGTACCACATTGTGAGTCATGTTCTTGAGAGGCACGACCTCGGTCCACTTGGTGAAATAATATGTTGCCATCAACACGAACCGATGCCCTTTTGAGGAAGGAGGGTGAATCTGGCTGATGAAGTCTAAACCCCAACCTCGGAAAGGCCATGGCTTGACAATAGGGTTAAGTGATGAAGCAGGAGCTAATTGAATATTGCCAAACCTCTAACATCCTTCACACCCTCTGTAATACTTAAAACAATCCTCTGTCATAGTCGGCCAGTAGAAACCCGCTCTTTTGAGCATCCAACTCCTTTTCTGGGCTGACTGATGAGTGCAACAAAGTCCTTCATGGACTTCTCCCATAGCCACTTGGGATTGTTCATGGTCAAGACACTTTAACAATACTCTGTCAATGGTGCGGTGATATAGTGTGTCGTCTAGCAACAAAAATTTAAATGCTTATCGCTGAACTTTCCGATCAACCCTTTGGCTAGGGTCTCTCAAACACTGGACAATTGGAGTTCTCCAATCGCTCTCATGGACTTATGAGGGTTTCGCTAGCTCATTCCCTAAAAAAATGTCTAGGCTACTGATCTCGGGGTGCCCCCCGAGCCCTTCTTGCTTCTGCCGAAGCCTAGCCGGACTGGCTGCGCGGATCGTATCAGGCCGAAGCCCCCTGCCGGAGGGTCCAAGCTCCCGGAAACTCTCACTATCCCGAGGACTTCGGCTTGCGGCCTTCGGCGTGCCAGACTCTTCGGTGGGTGGAGTACTCCGGTCTCAGGACCTCGCCGTGCGGTAGTCTCCGATAGCTGGAGGGGGAGGGTGCGCTTGTCCAAAGTTACTGGCTTCGATAGTGAGACCAAACATCGGCTTCTCCCGTACAGAAAATTTTCCTCTCCTGACTTGGTAACCAGATGCTTGCTAAGCCAAATCATTGGCAACTGAATTGGCCTCTCTTGACACATGAGAAATTTCGAAGACATCAAAAGTAGCAACTATGTCTAGGCACTTATCCAAGTAGTTGTTTAGCAAACCATTAAAACATTGGGCACTCTTAGCCACTTGTTTCACCACTAGAAGGGAATCACCATGTGCATGAACACGTTTAACACCCATGGATTCCAACAATTCAAGCCCTAGCAGTAAGGCCTCATATTCAGCTTGGTTATTGGGAGAGGGAAATTCTAAACGGGCCGAAGTTTTAAAGTGCGCTCCACTAGGTGATATGAGAACTACTCCAATACCTTAGCCATTTTTGCAAGCTAAACCATCAAAGTAAAGTTTCCACGGTACAACCTCAATTAAAGCAACATTGTTACTCCAACTGACATCTATGTGGTGGTCAACTATAAAGTTGGCTACAATTTGGCCTTTCATAGCTTTTAGGGGTTCATAGGCCAAATCATATTCAATCAAAGCGTAAGCCCACTTTCGATTCTTCCACTTAGAATCGGCTTTTGTAACATGTGCTTTATAACATTGCTTTGGCAAACGACAACACATGTAGTAGGGAGAACATAGTGGCGTAATTTGGTACACGCGTAGTAAAGTGATAAACATAAACATTCCACAAACGCGTACCTGGTCTCGGCGTCCAGCAGGCGGCGGCTCAAGAACATGATGATGTACTCTTTTCCTTCTACCTCCTGGGTTAGCACGGCCCTGATCACGCTATCTTCAGGAGCGATGTACAACCGAAACAGAATCCCAGATTTGGGTGCTCTCACCACGGGCGGCGATGATAAGCACTCCTTGATTTTCTCAAAGGCGCTTTGCTGGCTTGCCCCCCAAGTGAACTTGGCCTCGTTCTTTAGACGGAGTATGGGGACAAAGGCATCAATCTTTCTAGACAAGTTAGATATAATGCGACGCAAATAATTCATCTTGCCTAGCAAATTCTGCACATCTTTTTTGCATGTCGGTACTGCAACATTTCTAATTTTCTCAAGCCTCTTAGGATCAATCTTATGCCTATTTCATGAATCATGAAACCTAAGAACTTACTCGCCGACACACCAAAAGCACAATTGAGTGGGTTCATTTTTAAGCCATAATGCCACATCCTATCAAAAGCAACTTTCAAATCAGCTAAATGGTTTCCCATAGCATCTGATTTGACTACAACATCATCAATGTAAACTTCTAACATAACTCCTAGCAAGTCATGAAAGATCAAGTTCATAGCACGCTGATATGTGGTGCCAGCATTCTTCAAACCAAAAGTTATAACGACCCACTCGAATAAACCAACAAAACTAGGGCATCGAAAGGATGTCTTGTAGACGTCCTCTTCGGCCATAAAGATTTGATTATAACCAGCATTGCCATCAAGAAAACTTAGTACCTTGTGTCCTGAAGCATCGTTGATTAGCATGTCGGCTATTGGCATCGGATACTCGTCTTTCGGAGTGGCCTTGTTCAGATCTCTGAAATCAATACATACTCGTATCTTGCCGCTTCCTTTCTTCTCTACAGGCACAATGTTAGCGACCCATTCTGCGTACCTGCATGGCCTAATAAATTCAGCTTTGAGCAGTAGCTCTACCTCTTCTTTAACTCGGTCATAGATGGCCGAATTAAAGCGACGAGGAGCCTATTTATAAGGCCTAAATCCGGACTTGATAGGTAGCCGATGCTCCACGAGCTCGCGGCTTAGTCCCGACATCTCGCTATACTCCCATGCGAAACAATCGACATACGACCGAAGCAACTTTATTACTTTGGCCTTTTCATCATGTTGTAAATGTTGGTATACAAAATTCAGCCTCGGGATGCTACCATCACCTGTGTCAACTTATTCTAAGGGATCGGCCGACACAAAACCTTGCCCTAATTTTTCTACTTCGCTAAAGTCATCGATGGCTTTGGCGATACCGTCTTTAGTAGACCGATACTGCCCTACGCGAGATTTTAGCCAATCCAGATTACTCTTGCTAGACATGACTACTAATATAAAAATAGTCGTGCTACACCAGCCGGCTTTATAGACACTAGTACAAAACGTCCTCCGAACACGCTAACAAAATCGTAATCCGAAAGATCTCTACCTGACAGGCACTCTACCTTGTTGTGAACGGCGTCAACTGACACATCGGCCAATGCCACTTGGGTCGAAGTGTCTATGGGAATGACTTCTACTTCATCATCGTCCCCCCACTGAATTAGGGACTGGTGCAGAGTAGAAGGAATGCAGCAGTTCACATGAATCTAGTCGCACCCGAGCAGCACACTGTAGTTACCTTGTACATCGACGATGAAGAATGTTGTTGGCAATGTCTTGTTGCCTACTGTAAACTCCATGGAGAGCACGCCCTTGGCCTCAGAACTCTCGCCGTTGAAGCCGTTGAGCATCAAGTTGGTCTTCTTCAGATCATCCTTGTCCCTGCCAAGCTTCTTCAACAGCGAGTAAGGCATTAGGTTAACCGTGGCACCACCGTTGACCAGCATCCGGGAAATCGGCTTTCCATCAATATACCCTTGACGTAGAGAGGCTTTAGATGGTGAGCCTGAGTCCTCGGGTTTCTCAAAGATAGCATTGTGCGGGCCGAGGTTCAACTGAGCGACCTCGGCCTCGTCGTGTGGCAGGGCGAAACTCGGTGGGTAGCGTGACGACGTTGATGTCCATTGCCTGGGGTGCGGGCCCCTCGGAGATAGGCGAGTAGTCGTCGTCGAGCATGTCGTCATTGTCGTTGCTCAGACTAGGAGTCGGGTTGGTTATCTCAACTAGCTTCATTCTCCATACCTGTCTCGTTGTCCGGCCGTGGGCGAATCTCTTCAAAAATAGCGCCGCGCGTGTCTTCGGCCTCCTTCTCGCGCATCTCCTGTGCCCGTAGTCATTGTAGGCGCCTCTTCTGTGATTTGGACATGCCTGGTGTTGACGTAAAAGATTACGCTAACAGGTTTCTAGAAGTTAGAAACTAACAAATGAAGTGTTTGTGAAGTAAACTATTTCGAGCCTCCGAAGTGGATAATAACTCAAAACAGTTGAAGATGTGTATTGAATAACTTGGTCTTCGATCCTCATTACAGGGTAAAACTGGGGGTATTTATAGGCCCAAATATTAAGGAAAAGATCCTTTTACCCCTCTGTTACAACCGACATGATGGAAACTATTCGGTACCCTTAATAGGGCTAAAATGGTAAAAGGCTAATCTAATGAGAAAGAAGATAAGTCTTTCATCCTAGCTAGCAGGAAAGCTCTCGGAAGAGTCCAAGTTCGAAGATATACTTCGAACTAGAGTTCGCCTTCATACTGCGAACTTGATCCAAGGTACTCCCGGAGTTAGATGCTGGAAACCTTTGATTCAATCATTTGTCTGTCTTGTTATAACAATAACCCTGAAGATGAAGTATTTTCCCCCAACAGTAGCCCCTCGAATACGCTTCTCCTCTAGATCTGTAACGTTAGGAAAGCAGTATACGCAAGAAAAATAATCATGCGCAGGGGTTAACAGATTTAGTCAACCTCCGACATATGCGTAGATTCAAAGCTTCGAATCAACTTCTAAGAAAATTATATTCGAACTATTTTTAGAATTAACTTAATAAGTTTGAAAGCTTTCTTAGACTTAGAAGAAATAGCCGTTGCCTTTTTCCTTTCAGCGGAAGTTACGCGATGCGCTAACTTCGCAAGGGGTAACGGTCAAGAATGCGAAACGGCTTTCGTGCAACCAAGCCCTAGCCTCCAAATTCCTTCTCTAGCAATCCGTGCGATCTCATGGCGAAGACAGGCTTCAAGGTCCCTGGGGCGGCTTCAGCCCTTGATCGGCAGCAGGCTGCGGTGGCAGCGGCATCAGCGACGGCGACTCCGGCGGCAACAGTGGCAGCACCAAGGGTGGCACCAAGAAGAAATCCCCAAAATGTTTGTCCTCACGATCTCCTCCCGGCGTCTTCTAAGTATCCAGACCAGTCTTATCAACTGGGGCCATCAACCTGCAAAAGGGAGTCGCTCGCAGCAGCAATAGAAGGGAAGATTAGCTCGGAAATCATAATTCGCAAAACTAGAAAGGAGGCCATTCCTTCGCCAAGGCCTGGAGAAGTGGTAGTCTTCGAAGCTTTTTTTGAAGCTGGGCTGGGACTTCCGGCAGTCGACTTCCTGTCGGAGGTATTGGATTTATTCCACGTCACCCTTCCCCAACTCTCTCCGAACGCAATAGCGTGCCTTGCCATCTTCGAATGGGCGTTGCGAGTTGAGGCTGTGAAGGTAGAGCAGAGATCTTCGCAGCACTGCACAGGGCATCTTGCCAACCCAAGACCTTCGTAGGCCCTAGAGGTGAAAAGATGGTGGTGGCATTCGGGAGCATCAACTTTCAGCTTCGAGATGAATATGCTCTAAGATTTCTAGCGAAGGCCATCAATTCCAGATGGTACACAGATTGGATCCTCCAGTGGTTTTATGCCGAAGTTGGGGCAAGCAGCCGTCTGGCCGGACCCTTGCAAGACATAAACTTCCGAAGGGAAGCCCTGGTTCACCCAGATCCCAGCCAGCTCGAAGCTCGCCTCAGCTTGCTTCAAAGAATTAGTCGCCGCCTGAGCATGCGAGACCTAGCGGAGGAATTCATCAGACTCCAAATTCCTCCTCTGATGGCCAACTGGCCTATCACCTTCGAAGAAGACCCGGAGGGCGGACTCCGGAAAATTTCTTCGAACTCAAGCCCTGCAGGTAGCTTCGAAAACAATATGTTTTGTATATGGTTATGTAATGAAATGACTAATACCAACTTATCTTTCAGCTTCTCAAGCCCCCATGACTTCGAAGCTAATTGCTCGAGCTTCGGAGAAGATTCTGGGAGTCCCAACTCCGGCTGAGAAGGAGTGGAGAATGAAGCTAGTGGGTAATTGGGAGCGGCTCAACCGAGTATGGGGGGTACTCGGAGTTGCTCCCCCTCCTCTTCCGGATTGGGTGCCTTCAGAGCAAGGGACGAAGAAGAGGAAAGCGGAAGCTGGAACTTCAGCTCCTGTTAAGACTCTGGCCAAGAAGGTAGCCCGAAAGCCAAAGAACGTGGCGCCTTCAAGTCTGGTGGCTTCGGTCTCAGATTCCTCTAAGAACGAAGGAAGACTCCTTGTTAACCTGATTGACGAGGATTAAAACCAGGCGGGCACAAACACTGGTGCCGACGCAAACGTGCCAGATGTTCCGAGTAGTTCCAAACAGGCCGGGACTTCGGCAATCCAACCAGACTTGCCGCATGAAGCCCCTATGACTGAAGGCGGAGTCGAAGTTGCTGCTGAGCCAGCTCCGATTTCGGATGAAGCAATGAATGTAGCTCCAAGAGAGGCTCTGACAGTTGAACCTTCGGTCCTAAACTTTGAGTCCGACGAAGACTTCGGGGTAGCTTTTGACCCTCCAAGCAGCCCCACGCTCACCCGCCGACAAGACTTCGGAGGTAAACTTAGCACAATCCCTTTGTTCCTTTTCCCTGCAAAATTATGCAATATATAATACCTTTGTCTCAGCAGGGTCCGCTCCTATGGAAGTGGTTCCTCCCAAAGATACGGTTCCTAGGACCTCAACAACTTTGGAGCCAATTCCAGAAGTCACCCAAATGGGACCTGGAAAAGGTAAAGGCAAAATGGACCCCTTTCCTGCTCCGAATTCAGGATTAACTCCATCTGAATCAACAGACGGGGGTCAATCTACGGAGGGGGGCCAATCTACTGAAGTCTCTGAGGACGCAGCCCAACGCTCCGACCCCTCGTCGAACGAGGATGACCAGAGGGCTCTGTCTATGCTCCCTCTCCTAGCTCTTTCTTGGAGCGAAGGACCGGACTTCGAACTTTGCTCGAGCCTTTGGATTGACCTAATAGCGAAGTCGGGGAGACAGACTTAGTGGCCATCCTTAGCGAAGCCGAGGGTTCGGAGCTCAATGTCGCCTTGGAACGGCCAGCGTACCAGGCACGAAGTATCTGCAAAACAAAATTAATCTCTTACAAATAATTTCTCACCTTGCTTTTTCCTCTTCGTAGCAAATAGTCTTGGCTCGAGCTGCGGCTGTCTCGAACGAGCGCGGAAGCCTTCGCCTTCAGGAGAAGATTACTGCCCTCGAGAGGAATCTTAACATCTCCGAAGGTCGGGTTTCCCACTTAGACGAAATGGTTTCAGCAGAGCGGAGGGCCTAGAAAAAATTTGGAGGCTGCGAATAAAAAGCTCGAAGCGGAACAAATTGTGCTTCGAACAGAGATAAAAAAAAATGCGGGCAGAGCACGCTACGGTGGGGGCTGAGCTAGTCAAGCTCCAAGAAGAAAAGACTAAAGCTACAGGAGGAGGCTAGCAACTTGCTTAGCCAGAAGAGTTCTCTGGCTATGGAGGCAACTAGGCTGTCCTCTGTGGTGGATGAGCTGACTTCATCAAAAGACGCTTTAATTGAAGATAAGCTGAAATCGGAGAAGGTAGCTGCGGAAGTCATGAACCATCTTCTAGGTGTTCTGGCAGTACTTCAGTACTACTGGGACATTACCTTCGAATGACAACGTCCCCCTGCCGCGAAGGCTAAAAATGATCCAAGGAGCTGTGAAGGAGATGAAGACAACAGGTATTCGGTATGGAGAGCTCTCCAGCCAAGTAGCTGCTCTTGGAGTACTTCGCTACTATGAATATCTAGGGTTATCGATAATGCCAGACTCGGGGGTGGCTCCCATTACCTTCGATGAAAACCAGCTTCTTAATCCTTCTGAAGACGTGGCCACAGCTTGGCAAGCCTTCCAAGCTTCGTGGAGAGCCGAAGCTCGCACTGCGATCAAGGCTTGGATCGATGAAGGACAACGCCAGAAG
Source organism: Zizania palustris (assembly GCA_019279435.1). Lineage (NCBI taxonomy): Eukaryota > Viridiplantae > Streptophyta > Magnoliopsida > Poales > Poaceae > Zizania > Zizania palustris. The sequence continues at coordinate 34,806,120 of JAAALK010000080.1, forward strand.
CAAGCTTGGTCTCAAGCCTCGAGCAGCCAGCCTCCGCCGAACCCGCAGGTCTAGCTTTGTTTTAGGATCCCAACTATGTAAAAACTTATTCTTTCATACATTATGAATGAAAATTTACTTATCATGTTTTTAGGCTTCTCAACCCCGTATGGATGATGTCGAAGTGTTAAACATTACCGAAGAACTCCTCCTGCTATGGGCTACCTTCAATCTTTTAAAACTTCATAAACGACCTCGATTTTTGATTCCTCGAGATAGTTCCGGTGCAATTGCGCCCGAAATATGTAAAGATATATTATCTTATACTAAGGAGGAAGAAGAAGAGGTTAACTTGGAAACTTCGTCTTCTGAAGACATTGCATGGTCCGAGGATGAAGGTATTGCTGAAGCTCAGGGGAAAAAACCTGAAGAACTTCGAAGCTGGGAAAGGAGCCCCGAACGACTTCGAACTTGGGCCGAACTTCAACAAGAATAGAAAGATTTAGAGCTTCGAAGGGAGGTAGAAGAGTTAAACGCAAAGTTGTTAGAACTCCTGGCTCTGGAACTAGTCGTTCTGAGTTTAGTGGTAACTCTAGAGATCGAAGGGGTCTTCGATTCCTTCTCGGCATAGACACCAATTTTTCTTAATGTAATTGTAATTTGTTCGAATGATAAATATCGATTTTTAAAATTGTCTCCCTACTTCCCAGCCACCCTTTGGGTGTAAGCAACTTCGAACTATAGTCAAAGATGGTTAGGCGCAAAGAAAAACTTAGGAGCACAATTTTGGAGGCTCGGAGCCCCTCAGCAATTTAAAGATTGATTAAAATCTTATAAAGTGTCTTCGACTACATGGAGTCTGAAAACTGGTAACTTAGTACCTTTTGTTTTGAAAGAAGTCACCTCGGACAAACTTTCCGGACACTTTAGTGTCCCAAACGATTGGTCACTTTGGACTCTTTTCACAGATATTCGAAGCTCATCAGCTCAAACTCTGTTTTGTTTTGGCCTCCTTCGGCTCTTTTTGCGAATGCTATCAAAACGGTGGTTTGGAATTCGCAGTGGTCTCCTTGGACTCTTTTTACGGATGCTTTCAAGCTGAAGCTTGGAATCCGCATTATTTGGTCTCCTTCGACTCTTTTTACGGATGCTTTCAAGCCGGTGGCTTGGAATCCATTTTTCAGTGACTTTCCCACCTCGTCGGAAGCTTCGAACCAGTGGTCCAAAGTTCAAAAAATGATTCAAATTAATGACACTTCCCTCCGAGGCAACTTCGTTCTTCCAGTGCGTCCACTAGAAGCAGGAAGTGTTGGGGGGTAGGCATTATCTGAACCATGAACTTTATTAATTCAGAAGGTGTTTACAAATGATTACAAAGAGCCCCTATGCGAAATATCGCTTTAAGTGCTCCGCATGCCATGTATGCGTTAGCTCTTCACCTTCTAAAGTAGCTAACTTAAAAGAACCAGGGCGTCCTAAACGGAGAATTATATATGGACCTTCCGACTTATTCCCTAGTTTCCCTGGTGCTATAACACTTCGCACAACAAGTTGACCCAGCTTAAGTTCGATAAGCTTGACCTTTGGATCAAACCAAGTCTTCGTCTGCTGTTGATACTTTGATAAATTGGTGACAGCTCGAAGTCTTGTTTCTTCTGTTAAATCAAGCGAAGTTTGCCTTTCTGCTTCTATTTCCGGTTCAGTGCTACGAGGGATCCTCCATTAAGCTCCGTCAGCGTCATAGCTTTGTCTCCGAATAATAGTCTGAAAGGAGTGAAACCTGTAGACCTTGTCTAAGTTGTCCGAATGGACCATAGAATTTTCGGGAGCTCTTCGTTCCACAATCCTTTTGCCAATCCCACTATTCTTCGATTCAGCCGTGACAAGATATTACCATTGGCTCTCTCCACAGCTCCATTAGACTGAGGATGTCGCACTGCAGCAAAGCATAATTGGATGCCTAGATCTTCACAAAATTTCCTGAAGGGTTCTGCATCGAATTGTGTTCCATTGTCAACTGTCAGCTATCGAGGCACTCCTGAACCGGCATATGATATTTTTCCAGAAAAATTTTTGCACATTATTCGAAGTGATAGATGCTAGGGGCTCTGCTTCGACCCACTTGGAAAAATACTCAATTGCTACCACTGCGAATTTCAAATTTCCTTTTGCTACTGGGAAGGGGCCAATAAGATCCATGCCCCATCTGGCCATGGGCCATACTGGAGCAATGACTTGAAGAGCTGTTGGCGGGCGATGACTTCTTCGTCCCATCGACTAACAACCTTGGCAGGTGCAGACTAAGTTCTCCGCATTAGCTACTATTGTAGGCCAATGAAGCCCCTAACGAAGTGTTTTTCCTGCCAAAGCTCGAGGGGCCAGATGGCTACCACAGAGTCCTTCATGAATTTCTCGAAGAATTTCTTGACCTTCGGGTTGAGATATACATCGGAGTAGAGGGGAACATATTCCGGCCTTGTACAAAATACCATTGATTATATGATAATTTCGAATTCTAAGCTTCAACCTCGAAAGTTGCGGCCCTTCAGACAAATTTGCTTCTCCTTGCAATAATTCCGTAATATAACTTCACCATTCTGTACTTGAAATGCAAAAGACTTCCGCAGAAGCGATCTATGGCACCGAAGGTGTACTGAGTTCTTCGTAAAATGCCTCTTCTGAATGTCCATAGCTCCGGCTGCAAGCTTTTGTCAAGATATCAGCTTGCACATTTTCTGCTATGGGTATACTTCGAATGGAAATCCCTTTAAATGCCGCTTCAATCTTACGGATCTCCTCTAAATATTTTTCAAGCTGTGGATGCCGAACTTGAAAGCTCTTGTCTACGTGCCCTGCTACAATTTGAGAATATGTCTTAATAACAACTCTTGTAGCTCCTAAAGCACGTGCCTTTCGAAGTCCTAGCAAAATTCCTTCATACTCCGTTGTATTATTGGTAGACTTAAAGTTGAGTCTTGCGGAGTACATTGCCTTTTGCCCTGAAGGTGAAATTATCACTGCTCCGACTCCTGCTCCAGATGCTTGGAAAGCTCCATCGGAGTAAATGGTCCAAATTCCTTCACTTGGATTCTCCAGAGCCCACGCTGCAGGGGGAGTCCACTCTGCCACAAAGTTCGCCAACACTTGTGACTTAATTGATGTCCTTGCCACGAAGGATATGCCGAAGGGTGCTAATTCAACGGCCCACTTCCCAATTCTTCCTGTGGAGTCCTTACTTCGGAGCATATCTCCTAAGGGATATGAAGTTGGTACAATCACATTGTGTGTCAAGAAATAATGCCGTAACTTCCTCGAAGCCATTATCAGAGCATAAGTGAACTTCTCAAGCTCGGAATATCTTGTTTTTGCTCCGGACAATGCTTCGGACATAAAATAGACTGGATTCTGTACCAACTTTCCATTGAAATCAACCTCTCTAACAAGAACTGCACTGACAGCAGAGCCAGTAGCTGCAAGGTAAAGGAGTAGGGTTTTGTTCGCAACAGGCACCGTGAGTGTAGCGAGGTTACTGAGATAATTCTTAATATCATCTAAACTTTTTTGACACTCCGGTGTCCATGCAAAATCTTTGGACCCCTTTAATGCTTTGAAAATGGGCAAACTTCTCTCCGCAGACCTTGCCAAAAATCTGCTAAGTGCTGCAAGACGACCAGTTAGCTTTTGCACTTGCTTTAAATTCTCCGGGGGAGCCATCCTTTGCAACGCAGTTATTTGAGTGGGGCTAGCTTCGATCCCTCTACTTGAAACTAGATACCGTAACAATTTTCTAGCCTGCGCCCCGAAGATACATTTTTCGAGGTTAAGACGGATCCCACATGCCCGAAGGCTATTGAATGTTTCTGCTAAGTCTAGGCTATGTTGTGCTTTAAAGCACTCTTTATTACAATATCATCCATATAGGCCTCTACATTGCAGACTATTTGATGACCTAGAACCTTAGCAATTAACCTCGAAAAAGTAGCCCCGGCATTTCTTAAGCCAAAGGGCATTCTTACATAACAGAAGACTCCTGAAGGAGTTACAAAGCTTGTCTTGATTTCATCTTCGCGCTTTAGCCAAATCTGATGATAGTCAGAGTACGCGTCAAGGAAGCTTAATAACTCTGAACCAGCGGTGGAGTCAACCAATTGATCAATTCAGGGCATGGGATAGGGGTCATGGGGGCATGCTTTATTCACAGATGTAAAGTCAATACACATGCGCCATTTCTCGTAAGATTTCTTTCTAACAAAGACTGGGTTGGCTAGCCACTCCGTATGGGCTACCTCTCTGATAATCCCAGCTTTCAACAATTTTTCCACTTCATCTTTAGCAAGGATAGCCCTCTCCGTAGATAGCTTTCGGAGTCCTTGATGAACAGGCCGAGCTTTCGGGTTCACAAGTAAACTATGTTCAATAATATCCCGACTGACTCCGGTAATGTCTTCATCAGACCAAGCAAAGACATCTAAATTCTCCTCAACTACTTTCTCTAACGAAGTAGCGACTTCTGGAGGCAAGTCCTTGCAAAACTGAAATGAATATTCCCTGCCATCTTTGACAATAACCTTCGTTGCAATCTCCCCTTTAGGGCTTGGCCTTGGGAAGGACTTCTTCGAAGATTCGCCAGGAGCAGAAAAATCCTCCGGGTTACCTTGCACGCTGTTCACCTGTCTCGGGTCAAGAGGAGGGCCATGACCATACTCCGCTCTCCCCGCAGTGGCCTAATCTCCGAAAACAGTGAGCACTCCTGCTTGTGTGGGCATCTTCATACACAGATAATTATGATGCGCCACAGCTCCGAATTGATTCAACATGCCCCTTCTGAAGATAACATTGTATGCATACAAAGCATCTGCCACATCAAAAATTACTTCTTTCGTCCTGGCCAATAGCCCCTCTCCGAAAGTGACCTCCAGGCCTATTTGACCGAGGGCATCAAGAGGGGGTCTTGCAAAGCCTTGCAGAGGATGAGCTGCTGGGAGAAGATGCTTCCTAGAGATGCAGAGTTGATCAAAAGCTTGGACGAAGATAATATCCGTTGAACTCCCTCCGTCGATCAGCACTCTCCGGACCTCAGTCCTTGCTATGTCGGCAGTGATAACAAGTGGGTCTACATGTGGAAATTTTATGCCAGCTGCATCATCCGCAAAAAAAGATATTGGCACATGGGACCATTCAGGCATAGCAGCTGCAGACGAAGAAGTTCCAATATGGCCCACTTCTCGGACATATTCCCTTCTCTGCCTCTTTGACATGCTTCTGAGGGTTCCTCCTCCAGAGATGGGGAGGACTACTCTTTTCCCTTGATCTTGACTGTCTTCCTGGTTCGGAGGTGGCATAACATTGACCTCCGGAGGCCTTCTCGTAGGGTCGAAGATCTCTATACGTGCCACTGCCTGGACAGGCTCCGGACGCACCTCAGTCGGAACTCGGTCAGTAGTGCCTCGACCCGAAGTTCTTTCCATGTACTCGCCTCTTAAAGCGAGTATAGACTTACACGCATCAGTTGCGTGACTTCGATTCTCACCATGCACACAGCAGAAGAAAGCCTGGGTCTTACCAGCCAGGCTTCCCTAGCGGCCTCCAGTCGCTGGTCTTGCTTCCTGAAGGCTGCGGAGTTCTTGGGGCAAATTTCTGCGGGGGTGCAATGTTCAAGACTTCTGAACGAGGATGCTTTTGCCCCCGATGCTTGTCATGTTGAACTTCGAAGCTAGGCCCCTGCGGCTGTGTTGAAGTCTTCACTTCCAGCTTGACTTCTTGCATAACTAACGGAGTTGCGGCAGTTCTCTAAAGCCACCCCTCTTCTGACCTTGCATACTCTTCGAAATAAGACATCAACTGAGCAACAGAAGATATATGCTTCCTGTGAAGTTTATCAAGGAGGCCCACATGGGTAACTCCCTCTCAAGCTGCGTCAACTACAGAAGATGTAGTTAGCCCTCGAATTTGCGACTTCGTATGAGCGAAGCACTTGAAATACTGTCTTAAAGTCTCTCCGGGGAGCTGCTTCACCTGGAAAAGACTTCCTGCTGACATTGGGGGTACGAAGGTACCTTGAAAATTGCTTATGAACTTATTCCTCAATTGCTCCCATGTTCTGATTGACCCTGGCTTCAGAGACCAGAACCATCGCAGTGCCACTCCTTCAAGAGCTAGGGGAAAACATTTGGCCATGGTGTCTCGCACTCCCCCGCTGGCCTCAATTGCCAAAGCATAAGAGCGGGAGAACTCCCTAGGATCTTCATCTCCGGAATATTTACAAAGCTTCGAAGTTTTGAACTCAGGGTCGAAGCGCACTTTCTGCAACTCAGGATGCAGCGGAGATTCAGTGTCGAATGAAGCGTTTCTGGGGCTTCGGGATAAGGAAGTTCGTCATCTTCGGGCACTTCGGGGATGATTGGGGTGGCCTGAGAGTGAAGCCTATCTGCGGCTTCTTGCTGCCACCTTGCTACTTCAGCCTAGAGACTGGCCATTTGAGTGGCCATATCGCTAAGACCATCTTCATCTCCTTCGGAAGGTCCTTCCGGGTCTTGAGAACTGTATGCATCAGTTCGAAGTGGAACTTGAGGTGGAAGACGAACTCCGGTTGACCGAAGTATGGATGGAGTTGGGGGAGGAACTCCGTATGCTCGAGGAAGGGGAATCCCTTCCAGGGTCTGAGGTGGAGGAAAAGTCGAAGGTCCTCCGACCTCAGCTATGTTGAAGATCTTGCTCCGGAGGTCCGAGGGGACCTCCGAGTAGGACTACCACCTGAACTCCGCTTGGGAGGCATGGTTTGAGAACTTAGTAGAGAACGAAGTTTTTTGGACTAAGTTCCCCACGGACGGCGCCAACTGTTGACGTAAAAGATTACGCTAACAGGTTTCTAGAAGTTAGAAACTAACAAACGAAGTGTTTGTGAAGTAAACTATTTCGAGCCTCTGAAGTGGATAATAACTCAAAACAGTTGAAGATGTGTATTGAATAACTTGGTCTTCGATCCTCATTACAGGGTAAAACGGGGGTTATTTATAGGCCCAAATATTAAGGAAAAGACCCTTTTACCCCTCTGTTACAACCAACATGATGGAAACTATTCGGTACCCTTAATAGGGCTAAAATGGTAAAAGGCTAATCTAATGAGCAAGAATATAAGTCTTTCATCCTAGCTAGCAGGAAAGCTCTCGGAAGAGTCCAAGTTCGAAGATATACTTCGAACTACAGTTCGCCTTCATACTTCGAACTTGATCTAAGGTACTCCCGGAGTTAGATGCTGGAAACCTTTGATTCAATCATCTGTTTGTCTTGTTATAACAATAACCCTGAAGATGAAGTATTTTCCCCCAACACCTGGCGGAGCCCAAGATGGTTGCGGCTTGGTGCCAGGTGCCACTGTCTGGTTCCTATTAGCTCTGGCCAAAGTGATACTGCCCACCTTGGCCTCGCACACTCTGTATTCGTAGGAGCCTTTGTTGTGGACCCCAGGCAATCGGACTAGCCTCGTTCGGCCGATCGGACGAGGCTCCAGTGCGGGCTTCGGCTGAAGCAGGGGACTCACCTCCATCAGACTTCGGTGAAGGGGCCTTCGGGATTGGGACTTCCTGAGACCCTACTCTCACTGTGATAGCTTTGGACTCCCTGTCCTTAACCTCTTCACGCCCGTATTCTTCGACTTCGCTCTGCACGAGCCGATTCAGAGGTACCACGGATAGCCTATGGATGATGCCTTCCTCTGCTGCGTCTGTTTGTCCCTGCCATTCATAACACTCCGAAGAAAAGCAAGGTATAGCATTAAGTTGTAGAGGGTACTCCGGTTGTGATACATATGGAGCCCACGGAGTCCCCGCCCAGTTGTACGATGGAGGCATCGATGGCTCCAGTGGCTTCGCCCACTATGGGCCGAAGCTGTTACCCGAAGGAGGGTTCGGTAGAGTCGACGGTGTCTCGGACCACATCAGTGAGGGGTCCTGCCAGGCTGGAGGTACGTTCGAACAGTGTGGGCCAAAGCCTCCCGTTGAAGGGTTCGTCTAGAGTGGTGCGGGGTTCAGCCATTGGGGGCCAAACTCGATCCGCATAGGGTCTGGCCACTAGGGGTCCGAAACTACCGTACGGGGGTTTTCTCCATTGAGGTCTGAAGCCACTGTACGGAGTGTTAGGCCATGGTGGCCCGGATTCCCCGTGTGGAGGGTTTGGCCATTGCGGTCCGAAGCCAGTCATGAGGAGGGCTCGGCCACTGTGGTCCGAAGCCACCCTCCGGATGCCTTGGGCACTTCGGTTGACTTAGTTTCTTAGCGCGGGGGCCTGCTTCCTTGGCTTTTCTTTGGTGCTTAGTTTAACAACATCTTATATGTTACCTTCGGCTTCTTGCGAGCCTTAGCCGAACGGGTGCTAATATTTTGCTTCTGTACTCCCACCTCGGGGTTCTTAGGTATGAGTGTGCGTGTGCACGGCTCTCCCACAATTACCGCCTTCCCTTTAGTCGACTCGACCTGTTCTGACCGAATCAATACCTTCTTATCGCCAAGGTCGACGACATTAACGGGTAAAGGATCTTTTTCCAGCTTCATCTTTGGATTGTGGTCTATTTTCAATCGTTCTTCTTCTATGGCCGATTGAACATGTCCGTCGAAAAACATTGCAGTTGTTAGTATTATGTGAATGTGAGTCATGCCACTTACAGTATGGATGTTTCTTCAACTCATCGGTAGATGGAATGACTTGGCCTTTAGGCAACCTGAGAAGCTAGTTCTTTAAGAGAAAATCAAATATTTTATCACACTTAGTTATGTCAAATGAGTACTTGACCTCACTAGGCCGATTATTCGTGGGAGACGGTCGTAACTCAGAGAAAGTGATAGGTTTACTCTTAGCGTTCCAAACTCATTTGGCCATGTACATATTGGCCGAATCCTCCTCTTCTGATTCCTCCACATCGAGTGTTACATGACGTAGATTTTAGCCTAGGCTTGTTAAACGTCTTAATAAACTTTTTATCTTTGGTTCGGCCTTCCTAGACCAGAGCCTGCTGCAAGACTTGGCTAACCTCTAAGAAGTTCTGGTTGTCTAGGTATCTCTTTAATCTAGGAACGTAACCCACTAAAATCTAGATCTGCCAAATCCCTTTCTGAAATATTAAGGCTGAAACATCGATTTCTAGTATCCCTAAAATGCTTGATATACTCAGAGACGTTCTCGTTAGATTTCTGCCTAACCGATGTCAAGTGTGAAAGCCTAAGTTCTATCTCACCTATGTAAAAGTAGTCATGGAATTTTTGTTCCAATTCATCCCATGTTTGGACGGAGTTCGGCGGGAGCGCCGAAAACCAAGTGAAAGCGGTGCCGGATAGGGAGAGAGAAAATTGTCCAAGTTTTAGAGTGTCTGACCCGCTAGCTTCTCCACACTGTGCTAAAAATTGACTAACATACTCTAGTGTGGTTTTGTTACCCTCACCGTCGAACTTAGTAAATTCGGCGATTCTATAGCCGCGGGGGTAGGGTATTGTATCGAAATGATCGGGATATGGCTTCCGGTAAACCCTAGCCCGACCCCTAGGCACGAAGCCGGCGCATTCCCTAAATAGTGCGCGGATTCGCTCCTCTAGGTCATCTTGGCCTGCTGCTTGTGCACGTCTCTCGTGCGGGGGCGCGACACGCGGTGGGATATCGGCGTGTCAGCCATGGGCCTCTTCCCTATGCACTAGCTGTGCGACGTGCTCGAGCCCATGCGCCTGTGCATATGGTGTGGGTAGCACGGGCAGGGCTGGTACCGGAGCAGGTGGTGGTGGTTGTGTGTGGTACACGGTGCTAGCTTGGCCATAAGCATAATGACTAGTCTCGGTCACGGGTGTCGAGGCCAGAGACGTAACGGTCTTGCCAGTACTACCGTTAGTTCTGCTGTACACATGATTTACCGGAGGTACACTAGCAATAGGGGCTGATGGTATGGCCTCAGTAAAGCCAAACTTTCTAAGTGTCGTCTCTACTTGGGAGCTAACTTCCAAATCTAAACGGTTGGCTAGCGAAGCGCTAACGACCTGGTCTACCAATGCGGCTATTTTTTGCTCAATCTCTAAAGAAGATAAACTAGGCGATACGGGTGTTACCTGGATCCGAGCAAGGTCGGGGGCAATGATGTCGCGCTTGATGAAGCCTGCACACATCTTGACGTAGCCTGCAAGCATCATGTCCTAGAGCGCCTTCATCTTTGCCTCGATTTCTGCTCGGTATTCTACGGGAATGTCTTCAAGAGTGGACGTCATGATATTGCGGTTGTCGATGTCCGCGCCTCCCATGGTGTCCATCAGCGGTGTAAATGTAGTAGTCATTGTAGACGTATCGGCGGCCGATGTAGATGTACCCGTCATGTTGGTGCCTCTTTTCCCCAGCGGAGTCGACAAAAAGTGTGTTGACACGAAAATGTGCCCCCGCACTTGGGTCAGTTCGACGATCCAAAAGTGTGCAGATACTTAGGGACAAGCCTAAGCATAACACAACACTAACGTCGCGTTCTGACTACAATTAGGGTGGAGTCGCCAGGTAATCAGATCACACAAAATAATACAATTAGCCAAAAGAAATATATTAAATAGAACAAATCAGCAAACTGAGCGGAGCCTGATTGATTCGAAGTATAGTGTGAAGGGTGTCGCCGAAGGGTACCTTCGGCGTCTGGTATGGACTGTCCCGTCGAAGGGTATCTTCGGCGTTCGGACTAATCTAGCCGAAGATGAACTCCCAACGGATAAGGACACGACAATCACCTCCGAACAACGGGGTTCGGTGCGAACTCTCTGATATGGTAAGATACGGATTAATGACTTTGGCACAATGCGCGAGCGTGATTTTGTCCGGAGTGGAGTACGAGCGTGGCAAAGCCTGTCGTGATGAGTGTGTTCTAGCAACCTCTGAAACCGATCTCACAGCTCCGGACACCTCCGGCGAAGCAGCTCTAAACACGGAAATCTGCAACAGAGTAGATTCGATGTACCAATTCGGCCTGAGGACCGAATTCTGCTAAGTGTTGCACTAGTGGCAAAGGTAGCAATTTGTTACGCAGATTAGCGGATACTTCACAAGCGAAGTAACAAGGTGATAACAATCTGTTACGCAGATTAGCGGATACTTCACAGGTGAAGTAACAAGGGGTTAGCAATCTATTACGTAGATTAGCGGATACTTCACAAGCGAAGTAACAAGGATTACCATTGTTCCAAAGTGGCCCTTAGAGGGCTTCCAGGCAAACCCACGAAGAGTACAGAAAAGTAAAGATAAAGTAAATACAATTCAAAGCTAGGGCTTTGTGGTTGATTTGTGTAGGGGGGCCCTCTGAACCGGCCTCACCCCTATATTTAGAGGGGCTAGACTTCTAATCTCTAAGTCTAATCTGTTATGACTTGGCTGAATCACGCGTAGAGATAAACACTTAGCCAGAATCGGATCTAACTCTATCTCTGCCTGAAGTGGGCCTTCGGCCAGGCCCGCCGAAGTCTGCTCCTCGGGCCAAAGCTTCGGCGGAGTGGGCATCCGAAGGCCTCCTGGCCAAAGGCTGTGGGCTAGCTGGAAGCTTCCGGATCCCATAGCCCAGTGGTCCTTTGGCCCTGTAGGGCTTTGGCCTAACTCGGAACATGTGTATTTTTGGCCCAAATTACCAAAATTGACATTTTGACAATCTTAATCATTGATGCTATTTTTTTCTATCAACAAGATGCAAAGAGGTGGAGGCTAGGGTTAGGGCAGGTTCAATAGCCTCTACGCCATTGCCCCTCCTCTTCTTATATAAAGCCCACTAATGGGCCTATAATCAATATTAAAGCCCACTAGTTCTAATCTACACGTTTGTCCCGGAAGTTCCGATCGAGGCGCGAAACTTATGAAAATAATATTTTGTATCATATTTATTTCGATCTAGACGTTCTGGTACAATCAGAATTTTCGAACCCGGAACTTCTGGTGTAACCGAAAGTCCCGAAAATAACATCCTATATACAATTTATTTTAACTCGGTTGTTCCAGCCAAAGCCTAGAACTTCTGGTTCATTCAGAATTCATCTCTCAGACATGCCTCAAAGTTCTAGTTCAATCAGAACTTCAGTTTCCTCTAAAACTCATTATTAGGGTAGGGTAGGAAGTTTCGGTCCAACCAGAATTTCCGTTTCCCCCAGAACTTGTCTCCTGAGCATAGTACCATCAATCTCCCACTTGCACTAGAGTCAATTCTTGCAAGCTTTAAATATCATCCCCTTAAGTATGTAACCCAATAGGTTCATACAGAAATGGATGTCACCCTAAAACCCTTTTCAGATAACAAGTCAATAGAAGTACATAGCAGCACATACTAACCCCCGAATACCTACAAAATCATATTTTTTAACCTTGATGTACTCAATCACCAATTCCTTTACCACACTACATCAGTCAAGATCAAGTCCAGATTTGTGACACACTTCTGATAGCTCGATACTTCACTTGATCAAATAGTGAATTCATCATGATTAACTCTTTAATCATAGTAGCATGTCCATGCACTTTCCCAATCCAACTATATCAAGGGGCCTAGAGACGTCTCTCCCATTATTAGGAGGGATAAATTTCATCTTGATCGCTCAAATTCGATGACACGTTTTTGTTGACGCCAAGATTTGGTAGAGTCCAAGGTCCACCAAGAATGCTACACGGTCAAAGGAACTCAAAGGAGGTCCGGTCAAAGTTGATCAAAGAAGCCCGTCCATGATGCATACGTGACTATATAAGAAGAGCCGATGGAGATAAAATAGAGAAGAAGATAAAGATTATCTAGATTCGGTTAGGATATGATACCTGGACGACAAGTCTCTTACTATAAATATGTACCGCTTAGCTAGGTAAAACACACACCTCTGAGGAGCCATGCTGAATAGCGTGGGCCTCATGGCTCTAGATGTGATGAGTCATTGTCAACGATAGTCAAAGAGGACTGAAAAGAGAGAGAAGACCTGTTGCGTCTGGGCCGCGTGTGACTCAGGTACACGGGCAGCGAGCGACTGTCGAGCAGAGGGGCCGCGAAGTCGGGCTGGCCCAATCCGGGTACATGGGCTAGGAGCAGTAGAGGATCCACTGGGCTGTTGACCGGGATTGACTCAGGTACACGGGCGGCGAGCGATTGCCGGGCTGAGGGAGCTGCGGAATCGGGCCGGCCCAATCCGGGTACCCGGTGCGAAGACGGTGGACGCTTTGTCAGTTTCGGCGCAAAACTGACGACCGCTGATCTCGGATCTACCGTTCTGAGGCGAAGCCGTAGCTGCTACGAAAGCTCCGCATCAGGACAAGTTACCTTTATTTAGGTTTTTACTTTTTTGCCTTTAGGCCCACAGTCTGTCAGTCGAGTCTGTAAAAAACCCTAAGGGCATTTCGGTCTTTTCCATTTTTATTCAGCGTCTGTAAAAACCCTAGGGGTATTTCTGCATTTTTCCATTTAATGGGCTGCCTATAAATAGGCCCCAATATCCTAGGGTTAGTGCACCCATTTTTAATACACTTTCCAGATTTCTGAAATTTGTGGGTCATTTTTCTTTCCTCTTCACTGTTCTTCCGCCGCCGCCAGGATTCACTTTCCCCTTTCACCGAGAGTTTTTCGTTCACTCGGCGCATCTCGTCCGGGCTTCAATAGCCGTCGTGGTCGCTTGGCCACCAGGACCCGTGGCTGGCGTGCGAATAGCACTTGAGTGCCTCTCTTCCGTGCGGCGTGCGCAGCAGGAAGGCCACGTGAAGCCAGCAGCTAGGCTGCATAGTGCTAGCGATTGCAAGGCTCGGCGAAGAAACCAGAAGGGGCTGGTTGGTTTTCGACAGGACTTCCAGGCGCACGCAAATCAAGGCTTCGGCATGTGACCAGGCGAAGGAAGCAAGGAAAAATCACATTGCACGGTAAATCCTGTTTGCCTCGTTTTGCGTGCATTTGCTATTACTTTGTTGTTGTTAGTCCTCTGTTTAATCCTTTGTATCGTGAGTACTGTAGCTACGAACAAGAAGTACTGTAGCGTGAAATACTATAGATTCGTAGTACTGTTGCAGCATTTTTCTAAAGCTCCAGGGTTCTGTTTCATTCAACGAATCAAACCAAACCATGATTAGTACTAATTACGTTTCTCGATTTGCGTGCTAATGAAATATTCATGTGTTGCCTTGTTTCACGTACTGATAGTACTATTTCAATATCTTCCGAAACATCCGATTGCATGTGATGGCATACTGCTAAGAATTAATTTTTCCATGAATATATTTCATCTGTTGATTTAATCTTTGTGATGTCATTACTTCTGTTAGTTCATCTGTTGTTTTGATAGATGATATTGATTCTAGTGTTTTAATCTGTGCACTGTTTTATTTCGGTTAGAACATCACAGTTTACCATCATGTGTGTTGATTTGATTTAAAGCCTGTGAGTTAATTAATCTGCTGAACCTACCATTAAGCACTGTGGTGGTGTCTTTTCAATTAGGACACCGATTGTTTTTTAGGCTAGATTATTTTAAGCACATGCGATCTGTTTGCTTCAGAGTTTTTTTTGTTCGTCGAGGTGCGTTGGGTGTTGGGAGTAGGCCATTGATTCGAAAGAATTTTTTAGGCACCCATTCACCCCCCCTCTGGTCGCTACTTTCAGTCCTACAAGTGGTATCAGAGCTTGGTTAGGGTTTTTCCATACCTTAACCGGTTCTAAACACCGGTAGTGATCATGACTTCTCCTGGCAAGGTCCCGTCCTTGGAAGCTTATGGCTATAATTATTGGAAGACTCGCATGCGAGCCTATCTCATGAGCCAAAGCTCGGACATCTGGGACATTTGCGTTCACGCTACGTTTGTTGTATTGCCAGTTGCTGAGCAAGGTACTCCTGGTATCATTGCCCAGCATCTAAACAATAGTAAAGTTGTGAACATTCTGTTTTCTAGTTTAGGTCCCACTGAGTTTGAGCGTGTGAGCCATCTCTCCACTGCGAGAGAGATCTGGGCTACCCTCAAGGCACACCATGAGGGAACAGCACAGGTCAAGGCTCGGCTCTATCAGACCTACCGGCGTGAATATGAGAACTTCACACAAAAGCCGGGTGAATCTGTTGAAGCGTTGTTTGGTCGTTTTCAATCGATCATAAACAAGCTTCGGGACAACAAGGTTGATGGTGCTCAGTTAGTCTCAGATCATGAGCAGGCGCTCAAGGTTCTCCATACCTTGGACCCAAAGATCTGGGAGATCAAGGTATCCTCTATCGTTGAGAGTACATCTTATGATACCTTGACCATTTCTGAGTTGTTTACCAAGCTGAAGGCCACCGAGGTAGATATCCAGTTGAGATCAAATCTCACTGGCTCTGGATCAAAATCTCTGGCTCTTGCTACACCTTCTGTTGATCCCTCTTCTGTGAGCTGTGCTGGGTTCTCTTTGATGTCTATCACTGAGGACCAGCTTGAGTCTTTGGGAGATGATGATTTGTGTCTGTTTAACAACCGGGTGCGTCGTGTTTATGACAAAAGGATGTTCAAAAGACACGGCACAAAGACCGGATGCTTTGAGTGTGGTGATCCAGGACACTTCATCGCCGACTGCCCCAAGCGCAATGGCCACAAGAAGGGCACCAGTGGTGGCTTCCACGACTCCGGCAAGCACGACAGCTCCTCCTTCAACAAGGGCAAGCCAAAGACTAGATTCTTCAAAAAGGCCCTGAAGGACTACCGGCGAGAGAACAAGAAGCGCGATAAGGCCTTCTTCACTGAGATGGAGAAGAGCTACTCCAAGCGGTCCACGTCTTCTTCCTCTTCATCGAGCTCAAGCGATGAGGAGATCAGCATCTGGAAGGGGAAGGACAAGGACGATCCAGCGGGCCTTTGCTTCATGGCTTTCGGGGACAGACCGAAGAGCCGCTCACATCAACGCCGAAGATCCCGCAAGAGCTTCTGCTCAATGGCTCTTGGGGATAAGAAAGAGAAGAGCTCCTCCGATGACTCCGACGACGATGACAATGAAAAGGTATCATCTTATGAACGCGAAATCATTGATTTACTTGAGAGCAATCGTCAGGAGTTGAAATATCGGGAAAAACTGCTTAGGGGGGCCAAGAAGAGGATAGATGAGTTAGAGAGTGAGCTTGTTGTAGCCAACGGCAGAATTGAGAGTCTATCTTCTTCCCCTTGCTTGGGTAATAGCAGTGAGTGCCAGAAGTGTGAGGTGCTTCTGTGTGACCTGTCGACTCTGAAGTCCAGGTACACAGAAAGGGTTGATGAGAGGGACGCTTTGGCCACTGAGCTTGAAAGCGCTCAGCTGGAGATGAAAGATGCTCAAGCCACTGTCGTTGCACCCTGTGCTGATTGCCCATCTCATCTAGCTGTCTTAGCTGAGCTGAAAGCCAAGGGCGATGTGCATTTGGGTGATTTGGAGAGAGTGAGAGTTGAGCTTGCGCAGACTAGGCTAGAGCTTGAGACACTGTCAGTTCCACCCACTGTCTGTGAGAACTGTCTGTCTCTTAGACTTGAGTTGATTAAGCTAAAAGCCGAGAACTCTGTCCAGGTGGATAGCGAGTGTGAGACCTGCTTGTCTCAGGTGGACGTACTAGCTTCCTTGAGAGAGGAGCTAGCTGATTCTCAGAATGAGAACTTTTACCTCCGTTCTATCCTGAGTTGGATCAGTGCCAGAGAGCCACAGCTCGGCATGATGATCCAACAGTTCAAGAGGCAGGATGGTTTTGGGGTAGGATACACCTACACCAAGGCTGACTTTGAGAGTGCAATTAGCCGGGCAGTGGAGTGGAGTAAAATGACTCCTGATCAGAGATATCCCAAGACCCATTCCACTGAGTCTTCCCAGGCTTGTCAGCCCAAGGATGGAGTGATCCATGAACCACCCAAAGCTCCACCCAAGAAACCCATCTGGGTTCCAAAGCCCAAACTCCTCCACACTTCTCTAGACTCTCTTCTTGGACCCTCTCAACCCAAGAAGTCAACACCAATCACCACTAAGCCCAAGAACCCTAAGCCTCAACCACATCTCAAGAAGCCCACCTACCATTGTGAGTATTGTCAGAGAGACGGGCATCTTGCGGAGTTTTGCTTCAGGAGGAAGCGGGTTGAGAGAGCAGACCGTGCTCGTGGTGGTCAGGAGCAGTTCTACCAGCAGGGTGGTAGACTGAGAGTTCCTCGACGCGGGGAGAGGCTGGAGGCCAGGCCGCGTCGTGTAGGTGGTGGTAGAGGAGACGGCTTTCATGCCCGTGCTCCAGATGGTGGTGTTCGTTCCGGCAGAGCTCCAGGCCGTGTTGGCTACGGTCCTGGACCTCGTGGCCGAGGCTTTAGGCAGAACCGAGGATCGCGCTTTGAGCCGCGTTTTAGTCCAAACTTTTCTGATGATTTCTGCTTTCCGTCTTTTGAGCAGATGGCTCGACACTGGTTTAGCTCTTTTGCTAAACCTGGTGCCGGACCATTTGCTCCCACTTACAGCCACTGATTGTGCAGGATCGGGGACTGGAGGACGTTTGGATCATGGACTCAGGGTGTTCTCGCCACATGACGGGACATCGCAGATGGTTCTCCAGTCTCACTCCCCTGAGCTCCAAAGAGTACATCACCTTCGGGAATAGTGGTCAAGGGAAAGTAAGTGGCATTGGCTCAATTCGCATTTCAGACCATTTTTCTTTGAAGAACGTTGCCTTGGTTGGAAACTTGAACTTCAATCTTATTTCTGTTTCGCAACTACTTGAGGATGGTTTGGAGGTGCGTTTTAAGAAGGGCAATTCATCTATGATTGATTCTAAAGGGTCTTTGATTTGCCAGATCTTACCTTTCGGTAAAGTTTTTCGAATTGACTTCTCTAGTTCTTTTGGCCCTTCTCGCTGTTTGATTGCTGGATCTTCTTCTGAGCTCTGGAAGTGGCATAGGAGGTTAGGTCATTTGAGTTTTGATCTGCTAGTCAGGTTAAGCTCTATGGACCTCATACGAGGATTGCCCAAGCTTAAAATGGAAAAAGATCTAGTTTTCCATCCCTGTCGTCACGGGAAAATGGTTGCCGCTTCTCACTCACCTGTAACTCAGGTGATGACTTCGTATCCAGGCGAGCTGTTACACATGGACACTGTCGGTCCAGCTCGAGTACGCTCAGTCGGCGGGAAGTGGTACGCACTTGTGATTGTTGATGACTTTTCTCGATTCTCGTGGGTTTTCTTTTTGGAGTCTAAGGATGAAACTTTTCAATTTGTTCATGACCTGATTTTGAAGCTGAAGAATGAGAACAATGGTCGGATGCGAGCAATTCACTCCGACAACGGCTCTGAGTTCAAGAACTCTCAGTTCGTCAGCTTCTGTAGTGATCAAGGTCTTGACCATCAGTTTTCTTCTCCTTACACTCCCCCACAGAACGGCGTTGTGGAACGAAAGAACCGCACACTAGTCGAGATGGCCAGGACGATGCTCGATGAGCATAGGACTCCTAGGCGCTTTTGGGCTGAAGCCATGAACACGGCTTGCTCTCTGGCCAACCGCATTTTTCTTAGAGCTTACCTTGGTAAGACCTCATATGAGTTGCGGTTTGGCAGACAGCCCAAGGTGAGCCACTTGCGAGCGTTTGGCTGTAAGTGCTTTGTGCTCAAGAAGGGAGGGCATTTGGACAAGTTTGAGTCTCGTTGCTGGGATGGAGTTTTTCTTGGTTATGCATTGCATTCTCGAGGTTTCCGTGTTTGGAACCTCGAATCCCAGCAGCTTGTCAAGACTTGCGAGGTTTCTTTTGATGAGTCCTTGCCTTCTTTAACTCCTTCTTTTGAGCTTTCTGGTGATGGTGAGCTCGGAGAGTCCATCTTCGAGGAAGATGAGGATACTCCAGCTGCTGATGAGGGTGGGCCTTCTGCACCTCCTGCAGAGCCCACACCTTCTGAGACTTCGAGTGAGGACGAGGGCGGACCTCTGATCACTTCTTCCACTTCGATCGAGCCCCCTCAGTCGAGTCCAGAGGTGCCAGCTGCTGACTCCGGTGAGGTGACGTCAGATCACCAAGGATCCCGAGCAGTTCAGCGTGATCACCCCTAAGAGCTCATCATCGGTGATGTGTCTACAAGAACTTTGCGTTCGTCTGTTGACTCTCTTGCTGTGTTTGCTGAATCTGCTTTTGTTGCATCTTTTGAGCCCAGAGACATTTCTCATGCTCTTTCTGACTCGAACTGGATTAATGCCATGCAAGAAGAGCTTGAGAATTTTGTCCGCAATCGGGTTTGGACACTAGTAGAGATGCCACCCGGATGCAACCCCATAGGCACCAAGTGGGTGTTCAAGAACAAGCAAGGTGAAGATGGGGTTGTGGTGCGCAACAAAGCTCGACTAGTTGCCCAGGGTTTTTGCCAGAAGGAAGGTATTGATTTTGAAGAAACATTCGCTCCTGTTGCCCATCTTGAGTCCATTCGCATTCTCTTAGCTTTTGCCGCTTCGAAGGGTTTTAAGCTTTTTCAAATGGACGTCAAGAGTGCTTTTCTGAACGGGTACATAGAGGATGAGGTTTATGTTAGATAGCCCCCCGGTTTTGAGAACCCTAAGTTTCCTCGACATGTTTTTAAGCTGCAGAAAGCTTTATACGGGTTAAAGCAAGCCCCCAGGGCTTGGTATGACCGGTTAAAGCAGTTTTTGTTGGGGAAGGGCTTTGTGATGGGTTCTGTGGATAAGACTCTCTTCTTGCTCAAAGATGCTTCAGATTTTTTAGTCGCTCAGATTTATGTGGATGATATTATTTTTGGCGGTACTACTAATGATCTTGTGTCCAAGTTTTCTGAGCAGATGCACAACGAGTTCGAGATGAGCCTCATGGGTGAGCTCAAGTACTTTCTAGGGCTCCAGATCAAGCAAACCAAGGACGACACCTTCATCCACCAAGGTAAGTACACTCGTGACATGCTGAAAAAATTTGACTTTGGTGGTGAGCTGAAGCCGCAGATGACCCCAATGGGTACATCTGGGGGCCTGGACAAGGACGAGAGCGGCGTCAAGGTCAACGAGAGAGAATTTCGAGGGATGATCGGTTAGCTGCTATACTTGACGGCGACGAGGCCAGACATACAGTTCGCCGTGGGACTGTGCGCGCGCTTCCAGTCTTCACCACGCACGTCTCATCGGCAAGCTGTCAAGCGTATCTTCAGGTATCTTACCTATGCGCCTGATCTTGGTCTTTACTATTCAGCATCATCATCTCTTGCTTTATCTGGCTTTTCGGACGCTGACTTTGGTGGGTGCCGGTTGGATCGCAAGTCGACTTCCGGTACTTGCCAGTTTCTTGGATCATCTCTTGTGTCTTGGTCTTCTCGAAAGCAATCTGGAGTTGCTCTTTCGACCACGGAGGCTGAGTATGTAGCTGCTGCTAGCTGCTGCTCACAGTTGGTTTGGATGATTTCCACTTTGAGAGATTTTGGGTTGTTCTTTCCTACCAGGGTTCCTTTGTTTTGCGACAGCACCAGTGCAATTAGTGTAGGGAAAAACTCATGTCTCCATTCAAAAACCAAACACATTGATGTGCGCTTTCACTTTTTGCGGGATCAATATGAGAAAGGTGTCATTGACCTTGTTCATGTTGATACTCATCATCAGTTGGCTGGCATTTTCACCAAACCCCTAGATCAGTCTACTTTTGAGCGTTTACGAGGGGATTTGGGTGTTGTGTATCCTTTCTAGGATATTTTGCGTCAGTTTTCTTTCTTCTTTACTCTTTTCTTGAGTCTTTTTATGTGTGTTCATATCATACATATTCACATATCACACTTTTGAGCCCGCTTCTGTTATATGATTGAACTGCTTTACTTAGTCTAGCTGGTACATGCTTTTGATTACTTGTCAATGATCATGCTTTGGTTCAGTTCACTTGATATGTCTGATATCTGTCATATGCATGGCTTTTATGCTTTAAACTTGAAAAATGATCACCATTGCTTCTGGTAACTAGCATGTGTAGGCTGAGTGCTTTAGCTATCTGTTACATGCCCTGTAGCTAGTTCCTCACATAGATGTAGATATGCAACTTGGACATCTTTATGCTTTAACATGGAAAATGTGCTATAAAAATGATAAGAATCAAAAATGATGAAAATTCCATTCCTTTTTATGCTTGAGTGGAAAAGATCCAAGTGGGTTTGCTTTGTCGCACTACTTTGTTCTAGACTGCTTACCATAGCACTTTGGTATGAACTAGGACATTGTAGTGTATGCCAAGACCAATGTCTTAAGATTCCGATGGTCCAGTTCTGGCCTAGGCTTGACTTGGTCGGTTAGCATAAGGTTTGACATGCAAATAACCCTTGGCAAAAATGAAAAAGGAAAATGAAAAAGCCTAAAAATTAAAAAGACAACAAGTTTGCTGACGCACTTTGTTTTGGACAATGCTTATCTTGGTAGATATCAGTTAGTTTCTGCATCTCATGCCTTCCCTTGCTTGTTAACTAGAAAATGTGGTGATGCCTTTGTTTGGAAAAACTGAAAAATGCGTGCTAATGACTTTCTTTAGATATCATCTGTTGTACTGATCATGCCATGTGTCTTAGACAGTATGTCTTTTGCTATACTTGCTAGATGTTGTAATTGCAGTTAATCATATCTGAGAAGCATGCTTTCTACACTCCACCTGCACCCCAGTTGCATTCATTGCATATTTTGAGGGGGAGTTGCATTTCAGGGGGAGTCTGCGTCTTAGAGTGCTTGATGAGTTCACTTGTCAACAAGGGGGAGAATTTTTGGTATAAGAGTTTAAGGGGGAGTTTTGGCTTTCTCTGGGATTTGTTTCAGGGGGAGTTTTTGTCCCGTTTGTCCTTACTATTTTGATATCCTTGTTGATGTTTCTGAGACTGCACTCGTTTTGAGCTTTTACCTTTGGTTAACCATAATGACCGTTTCTTGCTTTTGTTCGGCTTTTGGTCATTAGGGTTAAACTTTTACTTTATTTTCTTCTTCTCTGTTTTCTTGTGTTTTGTTTTCGTGTTTCCACAGTTGTTCGCAGGTACTGAAGAGCAGATGAAGAGAAGTGTTGACAATGCACTCATCAAGGGGGAGATTGAGGAGCCATGCTGAATAGCGTGGGCCTCATGGCTCCAGATGTGATGAGTCATTGTCAACGATAGTCAAAGAGGACTGAAAAGAGAGAGAAGACCTGTTGCGTCTGGGCCGCGTGTGACTTAGGTACACGGGCAGCGAGCGACTGTCGGGCAGAGGGGCCGCGAAGTCGGGCTGGCCCAATCCGGGTACATGGGCTAGGAGCAGCAGAGGATCCACTGGGCTGTTGACCGGGATTGACTCAGGTACACGGGCGGCGAGCGATTGCCGGGCTGAGGGAGCTGCGGAATCGGGCCGGCCCAATCCAGGTACCCGGTGCGAAGACGGTGGACGCTTTGTCAGTTTCGGCGCAAAACTCATGACCGCTGATCTCGGATCTGACCGTTCTGAGGTGAAGCCGTAGCTGCTACGAAAGCTCTGCATCAGGACAAGTTACCTTTATTTAGGTTTTTACTTTTTTGCCTTTAGGCCCACAGTCTGTCAGTCGAGTCTGTAAAAACCCTAAGGGCATTTCGGTCTTTTCCATTTTATTCAGCGTCTGTAAAAACCCTAGGGGTATTTCTGCATTTTTCCATTTAATGGGCTGCCTATAAATAGGCCCCAATATCCTAGGGTTAGTGCACCCATTTTTAATACACTTTCCAGATTTCTGAAATTTGTGGGTCATTTTTCTTTCCTCTTCACTGTTCTTCCGCCGCCGCCAGGATTCACTTTCCCCTTTCACCGAGAGTTTTTCGTTCACTCGGCGCATCTCGTCCGGGCTTCAATAGCCGTCGTGGTCGCTTGGCCACCAGGACCCGTGGCTGGCGTGCGAATAGCACTTGAGTGCCTCTCTTCCGTGCGGCGTGTGCAGCAGGAAGGCCACGTGAAGCCAGCAGCTAGGCTGCATAGTGCTAGCGATTGCAAGGCTCGGCGAAGAAACCAGAAGGGGCTGGTTGGTTTTCGACAGGACTTCCAGGCGCACGCAAATCAAGGCTTCGGCATGTGACCAGGCGAAGGAAGCAAGGAAAAATCACATTGCACGGTAAATCCTGTTTGCCTCATTTTGCGTGCATTTGCTATTACTTTTTTGTTGTTAGTCCTCTGTTTAATCCTTTGTATCGTGAGTACTGTAGCTACGAACAAGAAGTACTGTAGCGTGAAATACTATAGATTCGTAGTACTGTTGCAGCATTTTTCTAAAGCTCCAGGGTTCTGTTTCATTCAACGAATCAAACCAAACCATGATTAGTACTAATTACGTTTCTCGATTTGCGTGCTAATGAAATATTCATGTGTTGCCTTGTTTCACGTACTGATAGTACTATTTCAATATCTTCTGAAACATCCGATTGCATGTGATGGCATACTGCTAAGAATTAATTTTTCCATGAATATATTTCATCTGTTGATTTAATCTTTGTGCTGTCATTACTTCTGTTGGTTCATCTGCTGTTTTGATAGATGATATTGATTCTGGTGTTTTAATCTGTGCACTGTTTTTTTTCGGTTAGAACATCACAGTTTACCATCTTCATGTGTGTTGATTTGATTTAATGCCTGTGAGTTAATTAATCTGCTGAACCTACCATTAAGCATTGTGGTGGTGTCTTTTTAATTAGGACACCGGTTGTTTTTTAGGCTAGATTATTTTAAGCACCTGCGATCTGTTTGCTTCAGAGTTTTTTTTTTTGTTTGTCGAGGTGCGTTGGGTGTTGGGAGCAGGCCATTGATTCGAAAGAATTTTTTAGGCGCCCATTCACCCCCCCCCTCTGGTCGCTACTTTCGGTCCTACAACCTCTATCAAACAACTACTCAACGCATCACCACCCTTGGCTTCCCAACATTAATCCCGGTGGGATTCGACACTTGGAGCTGGGCTGCATCATTTTGATATCTGGCGAAGAGGTGAGTCTTGTCACCCCCGATGATCATATCGATTAGGTTAGTGCATTCATGACTACATCAGTTTGATCTATTGAAGCACTGGGTGAAACAGTACGATCGTCGATTTATCACGGTGTATTTGCTAGGTCTTAGGCTGCATCAGATTGATCTCTTCGATTGATGTGATCTAGGTGTGGAAGTTTGAGGCTCCATTGGTTAGGTCTGACATCTCTTGCTATTGTATCTTTTTCATATTGTATATCGTTCATCTAAATAAAGCATGCCCGATACTTTGACATATTATTAAGATCATCGTGATTAGCTATTGTCTTGGTTAGGTCCGATCTAGTTATTGTGATGATTTTATGATATGGACATGTTATCTGGCACATTTTATTTATTTCTATCTGAGTACAAGTTGATAGGTTATCTTTAATTCAATGCCATATCTTATTTGCCATCGAAAAGTACTCATCGGCCCATATGTGTAAACTTCCTATCTCATCAGTCGATGGCATGCTTGCACGATTGCTTCGCCCGTGGTCATCGGCCCTATGACCAATCAACATAATTGTCCGCAATTATCCTATCCTTGTGCGATCATCGGCTCGATAGCCGATAGGATATGCTTCTGATATTATTCTCTCTGTTTCCCTATCAGTTGTAGGGTCAAACTGATTGGCATGTCTTGAACCCCTTTTCTAAGAACGTTGGACCTATACTGGAGTTAAGCAGATCTCCTAGGCCATGCGTGTGTCAAAGTGTGACAAAAAAATGCACCAACATGCTTTTTGGCATGCCCGGTGGGACACCAGACTTCGCCCGTCAGTTAGATGAGACTCGGAACAGTAACACTATTGGAGTAACAGATGGCGGGGTTGGACCAACCCTTAGTAAACAACTCAAGTTCACCCTATGGAGACGACATCGATGAAACGGATGGTAAACTCGGTCAAGGTTTCACCACGGCTGATGAACTTCAAGAAGTAGACATCGGACCAGGTGACAGGCCGAGGCCAACCTTCGTAAGTGCTCAACTTTCCGATGAGATAAAGAGTTAACTAATCACATTGCTATGAGAATATTGGGATTGTTTTGCATGGGAGTATCATGAGATGTCAAGTTTAGGCTGATCGGTCGTAGAACAACGGATGCCAATAAAACAGGGATATCAACCGTTCAAGCAGTCACCTCATCGATTCAAGGTGGAGATATATCCAGATATCAAGGCGGAGATAACAAGGTTGTAAGACATAGGATTCATAAGATCGTGCCGATATGCAGAATGGGTGTCGAATATAGTACCAGTATGGAAGAAAAGTGGGAAGCTCAGGATTTGTGTTGATTTCAGAGATCTGAATAAGGCGACCCCAAAAGATGAGGACCCAATGCCGACCGTAGATTTGTTGGTGGATGCCACATCGGGTCACAAGATCATCAGCTTCATGGACGAGAATGTGGGCTATAATCAGATTTTCATGGTTGATGAAGATATTCATAAGACGAATGTCTGGTGTCCAAGGTCCATCAGGTTATATGAGTGGGTAGTGATGACCTTCGGCTTGAAAAACACTGGAGAAACTTACCAGAGAGCCATGAATAATATTTTCCATGACTTGATCGACATGTTAGTGGAGATATACATTGATGACGTCGTGGTAAAATCAAGGAGCATCCAAGACCACGTGGCTGATCTACGTCAAGTTTTAGAAAGGGCCAGGAAATACAGATTAAAGATGAATCCCAAAAAGTGTGCCTTTGGTGTATTGACAGGGAAGTTCCTGGCCTTTATCGTGCATTTAAGAGGGATCGAGATCTGCTAGCACAATATTGAGGCAATCAAGAATACCCAAACCCTACTGATAAAACTAAATTACAGTCATTGATTGGGAAGATAAATTTCCTCGGAAGGTTCATAGCAAACTTCTCAATGAAAATAGAGCAATTTACTCCATTGTTAAAGTTGAAACCCGACAAGGAATTCGCATGGGGAGAAAAGCAGCAAAGAACGTTTGACAAAATCAAGCAATACCTAAGTTCACCGCCAATATTTATGACGCCGCAAAAGGGGACTCCGTTCAGGCTATATTTTTCGGCAGACAGCGAAGCTATTGGAGCGGTTCTGATTTAGGAGGTCAACAAGAAAGAGCGGGTGATATTCTATCTCAGCAGAAGACTACTAGACATTGAGACCCGGTACCCCATAGTGGAGAAGCTTTGTTTATGTTTGTACTTTGCAGGCACCATATTGAGACATTACTTGCTCTCTACAGAGTGCACTGTAGTATGTAAGGCCGATGTCATTAAATATATGCTATCGACCCCAGTGCTAAAAGGATGTATCAGGAAATGGGTCCTCGCTCTAACCGAATTTGATCTCAGGTATGAATCGGCTAAGGCAATAAAAGGGCAAGCGATAACTGATTTCATAGTTCAACACAAGGCCGAGGTGGTAACACACGTTGAGCCAGCACCATGGACATTGTTCTTTGATGAATCAGTGTGCCGGCACGGATGTGGCATCGGCATGGTAATCATCTCCCCTCTGGGGGCACCATTTGAATTTGCATACACTATCAAGCTCTTCTCCACCAATAACCAAGCTGAATATGAGGTCGTGTTGAAGGCATTGCAATTATGGGTGCCGATACAGTCGAGATTCTCGGAGACTCTCTGCTAATTATGAAGTAGCTATCAGATGAGTATGAGTGCAAGGACGATGTACCAAAAGAGTACCATGATCGCCATCGAACTATAATGGCAAACTTCCGAAGCGTGACGCTCACTCACATCCCAAGCGAGTAGAACTCGGAGGCAAATGATTTGGCCCAAATAGCACCAGGATATAAGTCGATGGCTAGGTCTGTCGAGGTAGAAATCGTGGAGTTAGAAGCCGATGATTGGAGGTATGATATTATTAATTATCTAAAAAACCCTTCAGCATCGGCGCCAAGAAAACTCAGGTATCATGCAACCAAGTACGTCTTGCACAGCGAAGATTTGTACCGTCGGACACAGTGACGTCCCGATTTACCAAATCGGAACATTATTGAATTTCCAAAGAAAAACAATAATACAAGAGGTTCATCATGCGACAACGTACATACGAGCAATCATTCGTGGTGCGCAGACCACATTATTACAAAAGAGTAAAATTAAAATAAATAATAAAAAGCATGACGAACGCCCTCTTCAGGATCTTCTTCTTGACTGGGTCGCTACTCTAGACCATCTTCCTAGTAGGCATCCTCTGAATTATATGTCCAACGGGTATGAGTACAAAAAGTACTAAACAAGACACTGTTGATAGCAAAAAATGGCATCAATGGCTGAGATTGTCGAAATGTCAATTTTGATTATCTGGGCCGAAAATACACATGTCCGGGGGATGGCCGAAGCCCTACAAGGCCGAAGGTCCATTGGGCTATGGGCTCCGAAAGCCTCTGGCCAGCCCACGGCCTTCGGCCGAGAAGCCTTCGGAGGCCCACGCCACCGAAGCTTCAGCCAGAGGAGTCAGACCAAAGTCCTACAGGGCCGAAGGTCCATTGGGCTATGGGCTCCAAAAACCTCTGGCCAGCCCATGGCCTTCGGCCGGGACGCCTTCGGAGGCCCATGCCACCGAAGCTTCGGCCCGAGGAGCAGGCCTCGACGGGCCCAGCAGAAGCCCACTTCGGCAGAGATGGAGTTGTATGCGATTCCAACTTAGTTTTTATCTCCATCTGGCCGGGTTAATAGCAGATTAGATTGGAAATTAAGCCCCTATAAATAAAGAGGCGAGGCCAGCATAGAGGCCCCCCAACTGAAACCAAACCAAAGCCCTATGCTTTGATCGTATTTACTTTACCTTTATTTTCCTGTACCTCTTCGTGGGTTTGCCTAGAAGCCCTCCACCGGCCACTTCAGAACAATGGTAACCCTTGTTACTTCGCTTGTGAAGTATCCGTTAATCTACGTAATAGATTGCTATCGCCTTGTTACTTCGCCTGTGAAGTATCCGGTAATCTGTGTAACAGATTGCTACCTTCGCTACTAGTGCAACACTTAGTGGAATTCGGTCCTCAGGCCGAATTGGTACTTCGAATTATCTTTGTTGCAGGTTCGCACGTTCGGAGCTACTTTGTCGGAGGTATCCAGAGTTGAGAGATCGGTCTCGGAGGTCACCAGGACACCCTTCGGCGGGACTACAGGCTCCAGCAACAGGCTTCGCCAGCATACTTCGTCACAACGGGCTTCGCCATGACCATACTTCGCATCGGACGAAGTTGCGCTCGTGCGTGGCCCTCGCATCATTATTCAGTAGTTTGCTGTATCGGAGATCTCACGCCGAATCCTGTTGTTCGGAGGTGATCATGCGTCTGGATCCGTTCGGAGTCTATCTTTGGCCGGATCAGTCCAAATGCTGAAGCACCCTTCGGCGGAGTACTTCGCACCAGACGCCGAATGTACACTTCGGTGACCCCTTCGCACCAGATTTCGAACCAGACGGGCTCCGACTGGTTTGCTGATTTTATTCTGTTTAATCTATCTCTTTCAGTTGATTGGATTATTTTGTGTAATCTGGTTGCCTGGCGACTCCACCCCCCTTATCACGACTAAGGGTAGTCGGAACGCGACGTCGCTGCTACGTCATGCTTAGGCTTGTCCCTAAGTATCCGTGCACTTTTGGATCGTCGAACTGACCCAAGTGCGGGGGCACGTTTTCGTGTCAACACACTTTTTGGCGACTCCGCTTGGGAAGGCTACGCCAACATGACAAGTACATCTACACCGCCGATGGACATAATAGGAGGCGCGGATATCAACAACCGCAACATCTTGACACCTACACTTGAAGATATCCCCGCAGAAGACCGAGCAGAGATCAAGGCAAAGTTAAAGGCGCTCCAGGACATGATGCTTGGGGGCTACGTTAAGACAAGCGCAGGCTTCATCAAGTGCGACATCATCACCCCCGACCTCGCTCAGGTCCAGGTAACACCTGTATCACCTCGTTTATCTTCTTTAGAAATTGAGCAAAAAATAGCCACATCAGTAGATCAAGCCGTTAGCGCTTCGCTAGCCAACCGTTTAGATTCTGCAGTCAGCTCCCAAGTAGAGGCGACTCTTAGGAGGTTCGGCTTTACGAAGGCCGTACCACCGATTCCTATTACTACTGCACCTTCGGCAAACCACGTATACAGTAGGACTAACGACAGCACTAGCGCAGTCATGTCTCCGGCCTCACCGCTTATGGCCAAGACCAATCATTACACCTACGGTCAAACTAACGCTGCATACCACGCACCACCACCTACGCCGATACCCGCGTTGCCCGCACCACATGCGCAGGCGTCCGGACACAAACACGTCGTACAGATAGCGTGCAGGGAAGAGTCCCATGGCCGACACGCCGATATCCCCCCGCGTGTCGTGCCCCCGCATGAGAGGCGCGCGCAAGCAACATGCCAAGATGACATAGAAGAGCAAGTCCATGCACTATTTAGAGAGTGTGACGGCTTCGTGCCCAAGGGACGGGTTAGGGTTTACCGTAAGCCATACCCCGACCATCTTGATACAGTGCCCTACCCCCACGGTTATAGAATCCCTGAATTCACTAAGTTTGATGGCGAGGGTAGCAAGACTACACTAGAGCACATTAGTCAATTTTGGCACAGTGTGGAGAAGTTAGCGGGATAGATGCTCTAAAAGTTAGATTATTTTCTCTCTCGCTTTCCGGCACCGCTTTCACTTGGTTTTCGGTGCTCCCGCCGAACTCCATCCAAACGTGGGATGATTTAGAGCGGAAATTCCATGATTATTTCTACACGGGTGAGACAGAACTCAGGCTCTCTCATTTGACATCGGTTAAGCAGAAATCTAACAAGAATGCCTCTGAGTACATTAAGTGTTTCAGGGATACTAGAAACCGATGTTTTAGCCTTAATATTTCGGAAAGGGACTTGGCAGAGCTAGCTTTTAACGGGTTGCGTTCTGAAATTAAAGAGAGGTTAGATAACCAAAACTTTTTAGAAGTTAGCCAAGTTCTATAGCAGGCTCTGGTCCAGGAAGGCCGAGCCAAAGATAAGAAATTTATTAAGACGTTTAGCAAGCCTAGGGCTGAAATCCACATCATGGAACGTTCTGACGATGAAGAATAGGAAGAGGAGGATTTGACCGATATGTTTGCAGCCGAATGGTTGTGGAACGCTAAGAATAAACCTGTCACCTGCTCCGAGTTATGACCATCCCCCACAAAGAATCGACTTAGTGAGGTCAAGTACTCGTTTGATATAACTAAATGTGATAAAATATTTGATTTTCTCTTAAAAAGTCAGCTTCTCAGATTACCTAAGGGTCAAGTCATTCCACCTGCCGATGAGTTAAAGAAGCATCCATATTGTAAGTGGCATGATTCACATTCACATAATACTAATGACTGCAATGTTTTCCGACGACAGATACAATCGGCCATAGAAGAAGGACGATTGAAGATAGACCATAATCCGAAGATGAAGCTGGATAAAGATCCGTTTCCCATCAACGCCGTCGACCTCAGCGAAAAGAAGGTGTTGATTCGGCCAGAACAGGCCGAGTCGGCTAAGGGAAAGGATGTAATTGTTGGAGAACCACGCACCCGCACGCTCATACTAAAGAACCCCGAGGTAGGAGTGTGGAAACAGAACATTAATACCCCTTCAGCTAAAGCTCACAAGAGGCCGAAGGTAACATACAACATGTTGTTGAACAAGCATCAAAGAAGGGCCAAGGAAGCAGGTCCACACACTAAGAAGCTAAGGCAGCCGAAGGGTCCGGGGCTCCCAGAGGGTAGCTTCGGACCGAAGCAGGCGAACGCTCCGCACGGAGGCTTCGGGCCACGGTGGCATGATGCTCCACACGGTGGTTTCGAGGCTCAGTGGCCGAACCCCCCGTACAGCGGCTTCGAGCCCCAATGGTCGGGCCCCCTATACAGCAACTTCGACCCCCAATGGTCGAACCCCGCACCATGTTGGACTTCTCCGATGGGAGGCTTCGGCCCACACTGGCCGAACGTACCTCCGGCCTGGCAGGACCCTTCGCTGGTGTGGTCTAAGATACCATCGACTTTGCCGAACCCCCCTTCGGGTAGCAGGTCCAACTCACAGTGGGCGAGGCCACTAAATCCGCTGATTCCTCCACCGTATGACTGGGCGGGGACCCTGTGGGCTCCGTACGTATCCAGGTCAGGGTACCCTCCACAACCTAATGATATGCCTTGTTTTCCTTCGGAGTATTATGGATGGCAGGGGCAAACAGACGCAGCGGAGGAGGGCATCGTCCATAGACTATCCGTAGTGCCTCCGAATCAGACCATGCAGAGCGAAGCCAAAGGGTGCGAGCATGAGGAGGCCGAGGTCAGGGAGTCCGAAGTCATCACCATCAGAGTTGGGTCTCAGGAAGTCCCAATCCCGAAAACTTTGTCACCGAGGTCTGATGGAGGTAAGTCTCATGCTTCGGCCGAACTCTGCGCCGAAGCCTGGGTCGGTCGGCCGAACGAGGCCTACCCATCTGTCAGGGTTCGCAATGAAGCACCCTGCAAACACAGGGTGCGCAAGGCCGAAGGGCACAATACCACTTCGCCCAGAATTAATGGAAGTCGAACAGTCGCACCCGGCACAAAGCCGCAACCATCTTGTGCCCCTCCAAGCATGTCCAAATCACAGAAGAGACGCCTGCAAAGACTACGGGCACAAGAGATGCACGAGAAGAAAGCTGAGGATGAGCGCGACGCTATCTTCGAGGAAATCCACCCTCGACCAGCTACAAAGCAGGTATGGAGGGAGAAGTCGGTTGAGATAAACAACCCGGCTCCTAGTCCGAGCGATGACGACGACATGCTCGACGATGATTACTCGCCCATCTCTGAAGGGCCCGCACCCCAGGTGATGGATATCAACATCGTCACGCTACCTGTAGAGTTCGCCCTACCGCAGGAGGGGGCCGAGGTTGCTCAGTTGAACCTCGGCCCGCGCAATGCCATTTTTGAGAAGCCCGAGGACTCGGCCCGTCATCTAAAGCCCCTCTATGTCAGAGGTCACATCGATGGGAAGCCAATTTCCCGAATGCTCGTCGACGGCGGCGCCACTGTTAACTTAATGCCTTGTTCGTTATTAAAGAAACTTGGCAGGGACGAAGATGACCTGAAGAAGACCAACTTGATGCTCAACGGATTCAACGGCGATAGCTCTGAGGCCAAGGGAGTACTCTCTATGGAGTTGACGGTGGGCAACAAAATGTTGCCAACAGCATTTTTCATCGTCGATGTGCAGGGTAATTATAGCGTACTACTCGGGCGCAACTAGATTCATGCAAACTGTTGCATTCCTTATACTCTTCACCAGTGCCTGATACAGTGGGACGGCGATGAGGTGGAGGTCATCCCCGCGGATACTTCGGCCCAAGTAGCATTGGCCGATGTATCGGTTGGCGCCGTCCATAACAATGTAGAGTGTCTGTCAGCTAGAGATCTTTCAGATTATGATTTTGTTAGTGTATCCAAAGGACGGTTTGTACCTGTGTCTGTAAAGATGGCTGGAGTAGCACGGCTATTTTTGTATTAATAGTCATGTCTAGCAAGAACAATCTAGATTGGCTAAAGTCTCGCGTGGAGCAATATCGGTCTAGTAAAGACGGTATTACCGAGGCCATCGGGGACTTTAGCGAAGTAGAGAAATTAGGACAAGGTTTTGCGTCGACCGATCCCTTGGAGGAAGTCGATATAGGTGATGGTACATCCCAAGGCCGACTTTTGTAAACCAACATTTACAGACTGATGAAAAGGCTGAAGTGATAAAGTTACTTCGGTCGTACGTCGATTGTTTCGCATGGGAGTATAGCGAGATGCCAGGGCTAAGCCGTGAGCTCGTGGAGCATCGGCTGCCTATCAAGCCCGGATTTAGGTCTTATAAGCAGCCACCCCGTAGCTTTAATTCGGCCATCTATGACCGAGTTAAAGAAGAGGTGGAGCGACTACTCAAGGCTGAATTTATTAGGCCATGCAGGTACGCGGAATGGGTTGCTAACATTGTGCCTGTAGAGAAGAAAGGGAGCGGCAAGATACGGATGTGTATTGATTTCAGGGATCTGAATAGAGCTACTCCGAAGGATGAGTATCCAATGCCGATAGCCGACGTGCTGATCAACGATGCTTCAGGGCACAAGGTACTAAGTTTTCTTGATGACAATGCTGGTTATAATCAAATATTTATGGCCGAAGAGGATGTCTACAAGACTGCCTTTCGATGCCCTGGTTTTGTCGGTTTGTTCGAATGGGCCGTCATGACTTTTTGTTTGAAAAATGTTGGCGCCACGTATCAGCGCGCTATGAACTTGATCTTTCATGACTTGTTAGGAGTTATGTTATAAGTTTACATCAATGATGTCGTAGTCAAATCGGACTCTATGGGAAACCATTTAGCCGATTTGAAAGTTGCTTTCGATAGGATGCGACAGTATGAGCTGAAAATGAACCCACTTAAGTGTGCTTTTGGCGTGTCGGCGGGTAAGTTCTTAGGTTTCATGATTCATGAGAGAGGCATAGAAATTGATCCTAAGAGACTTGAGAAGATTAGAAACATCGCAGCGCCGACATGCAAAAGGGATGTACAAAAATTACTAGGCAAGATGAACTATTTGTGTCGCTTTATATCCAACTTGTCTGGCAAGATTGATGCATTTGTCCCCATACTCCGGCTAAAGAATGAAGCCGAGTTCACTTGGGGGCAAGCCAACAAAGTACTTTCGAAAAGATCAAGGAGTGCTTGTCATCACCGCCTGTGGTGACAGCACCTAAAGCCGGGATTCCATTTCGGTTATACATCAGGAGGTAGAAGGGAAAGAGTACATCATCACATTCTTGAGCCACCGCCTACTGGACATCGAAACCAGGTACGCATTCGTGGAGCAATTGTGTTTGTCACTTTAATATGCGTGCACTAAGTTACGCCACTATCTTCTCCCCACTACATGTGTTGTCGTTTGCCAAACCGATGTTATAAAGCACATGTTACAGAAGCCGATTCTAAGTGGAAGAATCGAAAAATGGGCTTACGCGTTGATTGAATATGATTTGGCCTACGAACCCCTCAAAGCGATGAAAGGTCAAGTCGTAGCCAACTTTATAGTTGATCATCACATAGATCTTAGCTGGAGTGACGATATTGCTCTAGTTGAGGTAGTGCCATGGAAACTTTATTTTGATGGTTCGGCTTGCAAGAGTGGCCAAGGTATTGGAGTGGTTCTCATATCACCTGATGGTATGCACTTTGAAACTTTGGCCCGACTAGAGTTTTCTTCCACCAATAACCAAGCCGAATACGAAGCCTTATTGCTAGGTCTTGAATTGCTAGAATCTGTAGGTGCTAGACATGTTCACGCATATGGTGATTTGTTATTAGTAGTACAACAAGTAGCAAATAATGCTCAATGTTTTAATGGCATGCTGAATAGTTACTTGCACTAATGTCTAGACATAGTTGCTATTTTTGATGATTTCAAAATATCTCACGTGTCAAGAGAAGCCAATTCAGTCGCCAATGATTTGGCTCAGCAAGCATCTTGCTACCAAGTCAGGAGAGGGAAATTTTCTGTATTGGAGAAGCCGGTGTTTAGTCTCACTGCCGAAGCCAGTAACGGTGGGCAGGCGCACCCTCTGGGTCGAACCCCTCTGACCGCCGAAGGTCACTGCGCACTAGGGATCCTAGACCGGAGTACCCTGCAAACCGAAGGTGCTAGCACGCCGAAGTCCGTAGGCCGAAGCCTCCTGCACGGAGAGGGCTCCCCGGAGTCTGAACCCTCCGAAGGGCTTCGGCCCAGCACACTCCGAACGGCCACTTCGACCAGGCTTCGGCAGGAGCTGGAATGGCTCGGGGGACACTCCGAAGTCAGTGATTTAGAAGTTTTTCAGAAGGTGGACCAGTGAGACCCTCTGAAACCTGTAAGGGCGATTGGAGAGTCCCAATCGTCCATTATTTGAGAGAACCTAGCCAAAGGGTTGATCGGAAGGTTCGGCGACAAGCGTTCAAATTCGTGTTGGTAGACGACACATTGTATCTCCGAACCATCGACGGAGTACTGTTGAAGTGTTTAGACCATGAGAAATCTTAGGTGGCCACAGGAGAAGTCCATGAAGGGCTTTGCGGCACTCATTAGTCGGCTCAAAAAATGAGTTGGATGCTCAAAAGAGCGGGTTTTTATTGCCGACTATGACTGAAGATTGTTTCAAGTAATATAGAGGATGTGAAGCATGTCAGAAGTTTGGCAATATTCAGTTATCTCCTGCCTCATTACTCAATCCTATTGTCAAGCCATGGCCGTTTTGAGGTTGGGGTTTATACTTCATCGGCCAGATTCACCCTCCTTCCTCAAAAGGGCATCGGTTCATGTTGATGGCGACGGATTACTTCACTAAGTGGACCGAGGTCGTACCTCTCAAGAACATGACTCACAATGAGGTACGTGATTTTATTTTAAAGCACATCATACATAGATTCGGCATTCCTCAAACTCTTACTAAGGACCAAGGTAGTTCATTCATCTCTAGAGAAGTAAGGGACTTCACCGAATACTATGGTATTAAGTTGATAAACTCTTCACCTTACTATGCTCAGGCCAATGGTCAGGCCGAGTCTAGTAATAAAACCGTGATTAAGCTTATTAAGAAGAAAATTGAAGAGTTTACTAAAAGGTGGCATGAAGTGTTTTCCGAGGCGCTATGGGCTTGTAGAATTGCGAAGCACGGTGCTACCAAGGTCAGTCCATATGAGTTGGTATATGGACAAGAGGTCGTTCTGCCTGTAGAGGTAGATCTTGGCTCTTTAAGAGTGTTAAAACAAGATGGCTTATCGGTCAACGAGTATGAAACCCTTCTAAAGGATAATCTAGAGGAAGTGACTGATAAGAGACTAAGGGCTTTAGAAGCCATAGAAGTAGACAAGAAGAGGGTAGCTAAATCCTACAATAAAAAGGTTAAACCAAAATCGTTTCAAATAGGAGACTTGGTGTGGAAAATGATTTTACCCTTAGGCACGAAAAGTCCCAAGTTTGGTAAATGGTCGCCTAGTTGGGAAGGTCCTTTTAAGATAGCCAAAATCGCTCCTAGCAGTGCATACGTGTTGGAATCTCTGCGAGGAGAGCGGTTTCGAAGAGCTTTGAATGGTAGGTACTTGAAAACATTTTTTCCAAGCGTGTGGCAAACAACGTGAGAGGTGTCGAAAAGCCGATATGGATGGTATCGTCTTTAGATTGTTATGCTTTTAGGTCACTTAGTTCACTAAAATGCAGGGGGGCATATGTTGATAGCAAAAAATGGCATCAATGGTTGAGATTGTCGAAATGTCAATTTTGATGATCTGGGTCGAAAATACACATGTCCGGGGGCTGGCCGAAGCCCTACAGGGCCGAAGGTCCATTGGGATATGGGCTCCGAAAGCCTCTGGCCAGCCCACGGCCTTCGGCCGGGAAGCCTTCGAAGGCCCACGCCACCGAAGCTTCAGCCCAAGGAGTCAGGCTGAAACCCTACAGGGTCGAAGGTCCATTGGGCTATGGGCTCCGAAAACCTCTGGCCAGCCCACGGCCTTCGGCCGGGAAGCCTTTGGAGGCACACACCACCGAAGCTTCGGCCCGAGGAGCAGGCCTCGACGGGCCTGGCCGAAGCCCACATCGGCAGAGATGGAGTTGTATGCGATTCCAACTCAGTTTTTATCTCCATCCAACCGGGTTAATAGCAGATTAGATTGGAAATTAAGCCCCTATAAATAGAGAGGCGAGGCCAGCGTAGAGCCCCCCCCAACTCAAACCAAACCAAAGCCCTATGCTTTGATCGTATTTACTTTACCTTTATTTTCTTGTACCTCTTTGTGGGTTTGCCTGGAAGCCCTCCGCCGGCCACTTCGGAACAGTGGTAACCCTTGTTACTTCGCTTGTGAAGTATCCGTTAATCTACGTAATAGATTGCTATCGCCTTGTTACTTCGCATGTGCAGTATCCGCTAATCTGCGTAACAGATTGCTACCTTCGCTACTAGTGCAACACTTAGCGGAATTCGGTCCTCAGGCCGAATTGGTACTTCAAATTATCTTTGTTGTAGGTTCGCATGTTCGGAGCTACTTCGTCGGAGGTATCCGGAGTTGAGAGATCGGTCTCGGAGGTCACCAGGACACCCTTCGGCGGGACTGCAGGCTCTGGCAACAGGCTTCGCCAGCATACTTCATCACAACGGGCTTCGCCACGACCATACTCCGCATCGGACGAAGTTGCGCTCGTGCGTGGCCGTCGCATCATTATTCTGTAGTTTGCTGTATCGGAGATCTCATGCCGAACCCCGTTGTTCGGAGGTGATCATCACGTCCGGATCCGTTCGGAGTCTATCTTCGGCCGGATCAGTCCAAACGCTGAAGCACCCTTCGGCGGAGTACTTCGCACCAAACGTCGAAGGTACACTTCGGTGACCCCTTCGCACCAAACTTCGAACCAGACGGGCTCCGACTGGTTTGCTGATTTTATTCTGTTTAATCTATCTCTTTCGGCTAATTGGATTATTTTGTGTAATCTGGTTGCCTGGCGACTCCACCCCTTATCACGACTAATATAAGGGTAGTCGAAACGCGACGTCGGTGCTACGTCACGCTTAGGCTTGTCCCTAAGTATCCCTGCACTTTTGGATCATCGAACTGACCCAAGTGCGGGGGCACATTTTCGTGTAAACAGACACCGCAAATGCAATAGTAATGCAAGATAATAACAAAGGAAGGAAAATGGCTAATAGTGCAGAAAAGTACATTTTTCAGTTGTTGCATTTAGTGTAGTCAAATTTAATCATGCGGAATAATAAACATGAACATCATAATACCATCTAACTCGAGGAGTATGTTTTCCCTCCTCGCACAACAGTCCTTACATGCCAAGTCATCATGCACATTCATTAAAATAAACTAACTGTAGGATGTCACGCAACCCGCCCTTGACCGTGGGCTTGGCTTTTCGAAAATATTTATGACTCTGATCAGAGGCGTACTACTGTACCCACAAGGCACGCACTCATCCCATATACCAAAGTGCAACGAGATGACCCATACCACGGGAACTCGTGCCAAAACCTCAGCATGAAATGCTCCAGGCGATAACCACCCGCTCTAGGTTTCACCGGCGCGCCGGGCCGCATCCCGGCTAACGTCGCACTCCCTTTTGCGCTATGTCGGTACAAGCCACCTGCAGGTGCGGCTTGACCCATCTCCAAATGGTGGCCTCGGTTTGGAACACCCCATAACTTAGTTAGGACTTACCCACTAGACTTGTGGTTAGTACGGAAGTGTATTGCGACGGATCCCATAGACCGGTCCTTATAGTGCCCCGGGTGCTACCGACCAATGCCCTAGCTTGCACCCGGAACCCACCATGCATACACTATCAACCATAACTCTATCACCAACAGCATTCCAGAGATAAGAATAACGGGGATCATATAGTAGACTCCAATCACTACGACTCATTTTTAATCCTATAGCAATTGTGTCGATACATTGGACACTAGCTAATAGTACTAATAGTATGGTGACAAGGAGTTTAGGCTAGATAACATGGCTTGGGTTGCACATCAAGGTCGGGGGATCCTAATTAATATATTGTAAGGGTCTCATTTGGCTAATGCATGTATATCCTATGTGTTTTAGCGATAGTTTAGTAAAACATGGGTTCAATATGCTCAAAAGATTGGTTTGGTGACTTGCCTTGTCCAGCGAAAGGTGAGGGAGGGACTTCCGGGAAGTACTCCGGCTCCTCGGCGGCGTCGTAGTCTTTTCGACAAAAGTAATAAACATAACATTCAATAAACATTCCAAAATCACACAATATGCATATGGGTTTTGATTAGGTTTAAATTAAGAAAAATAAGTTATTAAGTATATGAATTTTTAATATGGGCTTTTGATGGAGTTAGAGATTTCTAAAAAGGAAATAAAAATGTGCTCTTAATATATTTTAAACTTCCTATTGATTAATAATACAAAGTTCAGATCAACCTACTGTTTCTATTATACAAAAATGAAGAGGATAAAAGTTAAATCTTTCTAAGGTTGCATTATGAACATATATTAAAGTGCATTAGAATACTTTATAAACTAAACATAAAATACTCAAAATAAACCAACTGTTTTTATTGTACAAACATGTAGAGAATAAAATTATGAATTTTCTGGAATTGAAATCGTAAATTTTGGAGTTAAAATGAGCAAGATATGGATTTTAGAAGTTTAAAACTATTTCTGGAAATTAATTTAAATCCAAAAACAGGCGTCGGTCCACGGTGAACCGGGTTCACCATGAACCCGCGCACTGTGCGTGTGCGTCGGATCCAGATCCACCATTGGATCGCGATCGGGCGGCCACGGGCGAGGCGGGGGAGTTAAGTTAACGTGGACGACCAGGATTAAAACACCGAACCGGTACCCGATGGATGGCCCAACTAACAACTACTCGGTGCATCGCCACACTTGGCTTCCCAAGGTTAATCCCAGCGGGATTCGGCACTCGGAGCTGGGCTGCATCGTTTTGATCTCCGACGAAGAGGTGAGCCCCACCACCCCTAACGATCTTATCGATTAGGTCAGTTTCTTCACGGTTGCATCAGTTTGATCTATTGAAGCACTGGTTGAAACAATACGATCGCCGATTTATCGCGGTGTAATGGCTAGGTTTAAGGCTGCTTCAGATTGATCTCTTAGATTGATGTGATCTAGGTGTGGTAGTTTGAGGCTTCATCAGTTAGATCTGACATCTCTTACTATTGTACCTTTTTCATGTTGTATACCGTTCATCTAAATAAAGCATGCTTGATACTTTGACATATTGTTAAGATCGTCGTGATTAGCTACTGTCTTGGTTAGGTCCGATCTAGTTATTGTGATGATTTTCATGATATGGACATGTTATCTAGCTCGTTTTATTTATTTCTATCGGAGTACAGGATGATAGGTTATCTTCAATTCAATACCCTTCATATTTGTCATCGAAAAGCGCTCATCAGCCCATACGTGTAAATTACCTATCTCATCGGCTAACGGCATGCTTGCCCAATCGCCTCGCCTATGGTCATCGGTCGTATGGCCGATCGGCATAATAGCCCACGATTATCCTATCCTTGTGCGGTCATCGGCTCGATAGCCGATAGGCTATGCTACGGATATTGTTCTCTCTATTTCCTTATCAGTTGAAGGGTCAAGCTGATTGATATACATTGAACCCTTTTTCTAAGAACGTTGGACCTGCACTAGAGTTAAGCAGATCTCTCAGGTCACGCGTGTGTCAAAGTGTGACCAAAAAACGCACCAACAGTTTCATAACATACCCAAAAGCAACATTTATAACTACCCAATTACATAATACCATTTGGAAGCCCCTCCTCTTCTTTATATAGAGCCTACTGATGGACCTTTAATCAATATTAGAGCCCAGGAGATGTAATATACATGTTTGGCCCAAAAGCTAATGTTGAGGCGTGAAACTTTTGAAAATAACATCATGTATCGAAGTTATTTGATCCCAAAGTTCCAGTCCAACGGGAACTTCTGAATCTAGAGTCCAAAAATAATATTATGTATCGGTCCAAAACTTCTAATCCAACTAATACATCCAATTCCACTAGAACTTTGGTTCGTCCGGAATTCATCTTTCGGTCATGCCCGAAAATTCTAGTCCAACTAATACTTCCAATTCCTCTAGAACTAGTTACCAAGGTGAGGTTGGAAGTTCCGGTCCAACCAAAACTTTCGATTCTACCAAAACTTGTCTCTTAGGGTGTATTACCTACAAGGGCTAGCTAGCACATGTGACTAGGGTTAGCATGTGGACGGGATAGCCGAATGGGGGATCAGTCATGTGGGGGCTATGGGCTCTTAGTAGCCTAGGTATTTTTGCGAAAACAC
Source organism: Zizania palustris (assembly GCA_019279435.1). Lineage (NCBI taxonomy): Eukaryota > Viridiplantae > Streptophyta > Magnoliopsida > Poales > Poaceae > Zizania > Zizania palustris. Next base: position 34,846,907 of record JAAALK010000080.1, read on the forward strand.
ATATGTTTCTTGTTTTTAGAGCACGCTCTAATTTTTTCAATTTCCTCTCCTTATAGGAAATCTTAGGAAAATGAGGGTGCAAACATAAAAACACAAAACTACGGAAGGCACAACATTGAACCTTAATGTAATTACCGATAAATAAGCGAACTTTTTCACAAAACGCCCATCCGCTTCACCTAAAAATCTCTAGGAGCTCCAATCAATAGCAGTTTTTAATTTATCTAATACCGATAAATAGGAGTATTTTTTAGTAAAATGGCTAGACCACTACGAGTGGCTACGTCGAACACATTGCCCAAAATTATCTGGGAGCTCCAATCGGCACCGGTTTTAATCTATCTAATATCTAATGTTGTGTGGTAGTGACAATTTAACAATTATATATGTCTAGTACGTGTCTTCATCCATTTTTTTAGTATGTGTTTGTGTTGTCCCAGTTGCTTGTTGCATAGCAATGGCCGGTTCTCTTCTTTGGTTGTCATGGCTTCTGGTGTCTCTCCTCTCCGTCTACCTCCTTGAACTCCTTGCGCACTACCGCCGTCAGCTCCCTCCAGGTCCCCGCCCGCTGCCGCTCATCGGCAGCCTCCACCTGCTCGGTGTCCAACCACACCGCTCGCTCGCCAGCCTCGCCAAGACGTACGGCTCGCTAATGTCCATCCGTTTGGGCACGGTCACCACGGTGGTCGTCTCGTCGCCAGAGGTGGCCCGAGAGTTCTTGCAGAAGCACGACGCCGTCTTCGCTCACCGGTCCACTCCGGACACCGTCGTTGACCACGCCAGGAACTCAGCCGCCTGGCTGCCACCCGGGCGGCGTTGGCGCGCACTCCGCAAGATCATGGCGACTGAGCTGTTCGCGCCGCACCGGCTCGACGCGCTCCAGCCGCTCCGGGAAGAGAAGGTGGCGGAGCTCGTGGACCACGTCGCCCGGTTGGCGCACAAGGGCGCCGCGGTGGACGTCGGCCGCGTGGCGTTCACGACGAGCCTGAACCTCGTCTCACGCACCATCTTCTCGCACGACCTGACGAGCCTTGACGACCATGACGCGTCCAAGGGATTCCGTCAACTGATCACCGACATCATGGAGGTTGCCGGAACGCCGAACTTGTCGGACTTCTTCCCGGTGCTCGCCGCCGCCGATCTTCAGGGTTGGCGCCGGCGGCTGGCAGGGCTGTTGGCGCGGCTGCACCAACAGTTCGACGCCGAGGTGGACCACCGCAGGCTGCATGGCCATGACGCCGGGGAACATGAGAAAGGAAAGGACGACTTACTCGACGTGCTACTGAGGCTCGCCGCCCGGGACGACGACACAGCGGGGCTTGACGGCGACACGCTCCGGTCGCTCTTCGCGGTAAGCAGGACAACATATTCAATTATTGCTTATGAAACGTCGGGCAACTCTTGCCATCTTTTGTTTATTGAAGCGGTCTATCGCCGCACGAAATTTCATTACATGCATGATTCCCAGAAAAAAATCTTGGGAGCGCCGGAGTTCGTGAGATCTTGTCGAGAAAACTCCAAACTTTGGACGAACTTTGATTTAATTCGAAGCTAGCTAGTTGTTTCCCCGAAAAATTGTTGAAGCTAGCTAGCTGTTTAGAAACGTTCACTTAGACATATTTTTATTTAAAAATCAAATCATATTAATAATTAGTAAATTTACAAACATATCTAGCGTGTACAAATTATAATAATATTCGTAAGTGATTTCATAACATATTAATTTTGCACCCATTAGAAAATTTATTAGAAAACAATCATTAAAGTTTAATTTTGATGATTTTTCTGTATTCAAAGATACGTATTACAAAAATAAAGGAGTGAATACTATACTATTTTGAGCATATTTTTCAGATAGAGATTGTTAATTTGGTACATATTACTAAGTTCTCCGCACAATTAAGCGCATATATCCATCTTTTCATCTTTTGTTGTTGCCTGCTTATATGTTGTTAAGTAGCTAGAACTGTGGAAGTTGTATGTCCAATATATATAGCCCTTCAACGTAGTCGATTGAAAAAACAAAACTCTGAAATTTTAAACAAATATTATTAGTTATACAAATGCGTACAATACCAATAACTTGTATAAATATATCCTGGCATCCATGTTAGGAGAAAAATATTATGTGCATCCTAATTAGATAGTGTAGAGGCCCAGAGTTAGGGCATGTTTGGGAGGAGAAGGCTAAACTTTAGTGCAAAGAGCTAAAGTTTAGACCTTAAAATAGAAGACTAATTTTAGTCTCTTTTACTGTTTGGAAACATGTGTTAAACTTTAGTAATGAACGTACAAAAACCTTATTTACCCCTCCTTTCACCTTTCTTTTTTTAGCATCTACATGTTTGAGCGCAAAGATGACAATTAATGTAGGAGGGTTACTTTTAGCACTATTTAGCGTCATTTAGCACTCTTTGGAGGGGCTAATGAAAAATGGGGCTAAATTTTAGCACCCAGATTTTAGCCCACCTGTTTGGCTCCTCAAGGGCTAAAATTGGAGCTAAAGTGGGGGCTAATCTTTAGCCCCCTTTCCAAACAGGCCCTTAGTTATACATCCATTAGATGATTCGTGGTGTGAGTGTTGATCCACAATTAATTGATAACGTGCAATAATTGAATTGTAAACACCATTTCATAAATACATATTTATGTTGCAGGACTTGTTTACTGCTGGAAGTGACACAAGCTCTAGCACAATAGAATGGGCAATGGCGGAATTGCTCCAAAACCCATTACCAATGGCTAAAGCTTGTGATGAGCTTGCACGAGTGATAGGCGAAAGAAAACGAGTTGATGAATCCGAAATTGATCAGTTGCCCTACCTGCAAGCTATCGTAAAAGAGACATTTCGACTGCACCCTCCTGTTCCGTTCTTGCTACCACGCAAAGCTAATATGACGATACGAATAATGGGTTACACAATACCTAAAGGTGCAAAAGTGCTGATAAATGTGTGGACTATGGGGCGAAACGAAGACATTTGGCAAGAACCTGAGAAATTCATGCCAGAGCGGTTCCTTGGAAGAACAGTTGGCTTTAGCGGTGGAGATTTGGAGCTCATCCCATTTGGTGCAGGACGTCGAATCTGCCCTGGAATGCCCTTAGCTATCAGGATGGTGCATGTGCTTCTTGCATCGTTATTGATTCATTTCAAATGGAGACTCCCAGATGAGGTCGAAAGGAACGGGATTGATATGACAGAGAGGTTTGGCCTGACCCTATCAAAAGCTGTTCCTTTATGTGCTATGGCCACACCGATTTGAGTCAACAAGGCATGCACTCCGCCAGTAAGAAAATAATAGACTGCTCTTATCAATGGAGAGATTGTAGCAAGCATGGGATAAATAATATTGCGGTGAAAATTGCAATGTGCACGCCCATGTGTGGGATGATTTATAGGTTGAAATCTCGATATCTGCTGTTGTTCCACGACTTAACAAGACCATATATATATATATATATATATATACAAATGTTATTCTATTTCTCGAGGTAGAATAGTCATTCTACTAAAAAATTTACTACTGAGAAAAAATAGTACTCAATTGCTATTCTACTGAGAAAATCTACTACTAAAAGTGGTCGGTGTATAATAGCTATTGTACACACGTGATGTAGAATAGCGCTCCCATTTATATATATATATATATTTACAATTTACCTAGATGTCCATCTATTTATTATGTACTAAATTTGTAATATTTTTTATTACTATTGCCCTTCTAAGCCTTCTCTGGAACATATGTTTCTTGATTAATTTTTGTGTTCGCAGATAGAAACACAATATTTGATAGTAAGATTTAAAGGGACATAATTTTTGTGCAAGATCCGGTTTCTCCGTGATGCTGTCAGGAGCTGGTCCTGGTCCTGGTTTGGCAGGCCAATTTGGTACGTTTTGTTTGAACTTTGACAGTAAGTATGGATAGGATAGGATAGTGACGAGATAATATATATGAGGAAGTTGATTAGACGGAGGTAATGAGATAATTTTTTATCTGATTGTTTGTATATAACCTAGATGTGATAAGTTTAAATTTAGTGGGGCCTACTTATCAAATATATTTTTTAATAAAAACATAATCACATATGAGATCTTATTTTATAGATTAAATTATAATTAATACAATGATACAATTAGATGATAAATTAGATAAATGATTTGGGAGTAAAAATCATTTCAATATTTATAAACGAAAAAATAAATGCATAATAACCAATCGGGAGACGTCATCTCATCCAATATTAAATGAGCTTGTTTCAGAAAATTTTCTTCAATTCTTTTATCCAATATATCGAAAGAATATTTCTCTCGGTGACTATTTATTTTCATCCTCTAACCAAACAGCTAATTAGATAGGATAACCTTATCCTATCTAAAGATATCTGTCACTTGTTAGCCAGTGATCCTGATACCATCAACACACACCTTAGCATTGCCTCCAACAGGCAAGCTATACGTCGACACAACATGTCAGCCTTCAGTGACACAGATACGAACGACACACGTTGTCAGCTTCTTATTAAGACACTTCACCTATCATATTCTAAAAGTCACATCTCCTTTTAGAACTATAATTAAGAAAGATATGTTATTTAAAAGCTTTACAGTTTAAGAACATTGATCACTACTACAAACCGTCACTGTAGTGGCGTTAGGCAAAACCACTGTAGTGACGGGCCATTAGATGCCCGCCACTACAGTTGCTGGTGCTGACAGCAGCACCGGCGCCCGCCACTATTGTTGGTAAAGTAGTGGCGGTCGGTGCTGACGTCATCCCGGACCGCCACTATTGTACCAATAATAGTGGCGGGCGCTGGTGCTGCCCGCCGCTGCTAATATGGCCGCCACTAAAGTATTGATGACATCACTTGCGACCGCCACTACAATTCTAGCTATAAATGCGCAGCTTCTTCCTCCCCGAGCTCTACCGGAGTTCGCATTTAATTTTGTCCGTACAATGGCGATAAAAATCTAGATAAAGAGAGGGAAGGCTTTGTTTTCATTTCTTTTGAAGGATTTCATTCTAGGAGGTAAATCCATGCCGAATCTTACATTTATTTTGTATTTAATCATGTATACAATGAGTTATTAGCGTTTTACTAATTTAGGGTTTGTGAATAGAAATTTTCAAATAATCTTCCATTTAAAGTGTTACCTTCTCCCAAATGAACAAATATGACCCTCCTCACAATTATTCATCACTTGTATATTGATTTACGTCATTTTAATCTCTTTTTTAATTTGATTTATGATTATAGATCTAGAGTTATGTTGTTTGGAGAGAGAGAAACCAATATAGTTAATTTATTTAATAATTTTTTCTGCTTAATAAATAGTTTTAATTAAAGCATTGAGGATTTTTAATTAATGTTGTTATGAGCGATAATAAATCAATATATTTTCAATTTGTAAATTACTAAAATTAACAATAATGAATTTATTAATATTTTTTCAAATAATATATGTTTTAGATCGAGCACAGGTCCTGGATGTACTCGTCCAACGACGGAGATGTGATGGCATATTTTAACAGAGTAACTGAATTTACTGAAGCTGCCGCACAAATATTGAAGGCAACACATGATAACCACTTACTCGTGCTGTTTGAGTGTGATAGGAGCTGAAGAACTTTTTTTTAATTTTGTTATTGTTTAGATATTTTAGACATCATACAAGCTCTGTAAATATTTAGTAAAAGTATGTAATCAGATCAGTGATATGAGTTCTCAACCGAGTTGACAACTAGTCCTATTCTAGGGGTAGGGGAGGTGGTTCATTCAAGACTTCTATCCTCACTTTGATTGGATCAGGTACATCTTCTGATTTATTTCTCAAGATAATTAGTAGCAAACACCCAATTTACAATTTCTCCAAAGTTCTGTCTACAAAATACTCAAATTCAAATTTTAATTTGGAGATGATCATTACAATTCTAGATATTTGTTGGACCGACACAAGCGAATAGTTTTGAGCTAAGTGTGACGGTTTTGAGCCAAAACTATCAAATCCCTTGTCGCTTTTGCACCATGTCTTCGGAGTGGACCACCACGATTCCACGGCTCCTCATGCTTGGCCTTTGTCTGTCCATATACTAAACCATACATGGCCGAAGTCAAGATAAGCCATTCGTATTTTGAAGTGCCTCTTCGAAGTACACCTTCAAAGTGTCTCCCTCTGGATCCCACCTTCGAAGTGCCTCCCATCGGAATACACCTTCGACGTGCCTCTCCACGGAGGTCTTCATCAGCCACCCTTTGAAGAGTCTCCCTCTAGAGTACACCTTCGAAGTTCATGCCTATCTCCGTTCAGTGCTCCTGTGTCTGAGACCCTCCGTCCAGAGAGCCCTTCAAACACCCCTTGGACCACCCTTGACTTCACCCAGCTTCCTTGATCCTCTCGCACCAAGATTCCTACTTAGTCCTGACCCCTTGCTGTTAGACAGCCAAGATGCATCCACTTCATGCACGTCATGAGACAAGCAAACATTTTTTGCAGCACCCTTCGGTACACACCGAATCTTTCGGTAAGTACTCTATTTTGCAAAAACCCTTCGGTGCACACTTCAGTGTAGAACCCAAATACCGACCCCTTCGGAAATGAACCCTTTGAAGCACACTTCGGTGTACAACTCCAAAATACCAAACCCTTCAATAAACCCTTCGTGCACAGATACTTGTCAATCACTCATCACTCAAACTGACCAAGGCACATCTCAATTTGGTTTCTCAATATTCTTTTCTCCTACCTAAATGAATTTATATTATTTCAAATTCAAGATAATTTATTGTCTTCTGATTTTACTGTAGTGTTAGATTAGAATTAGTTGAGGGCTGAGATTTAACATAAAAAATTAGGAAAAATTACTCACATGCTATTATAATTTTAAATAATTGCCTACATACCACTGTCAGTAATTGTGGTAGCCCCCATTTATTATTGACACACCGATGGCATATTGGCAAACCGTAAAATTTTTAATGGCATAAAAGAAATTAACCCAATAAATTAAGGGCTGAGATTTGTTTGATGGTTGTCCATCGTTACGACAACAGTTCACCTATTATATAGTGTCGTTCCGTGGGAACAACAAAAGCCTATGGGGGTGCCCATAGTTTGATTTATGTAGGTAGAAGGGGGAGTCACGATTAGGGACCGATGTTTACCTCAACGGGTGAGGCAAAAGATGGATGAGATAGGGGACTCAAGAAGATTTTAGATAGATTCGGGCCTTCCCGAGGATAATAGCCATACTCTTGTATGTGTATGATTGTAGGAGGGAGTCCTCATAAAGGGTCTCTCAGTGTTCGGATATCGGATTATATCATATCTCTACTTCTAAAGCCTCCACCTAGTCCTTTTATATGAGAAGGACATGGGGGTTATAGGAAGGTAAATGTTGTGCTAATGGATGTAGAAACAACCACGTAATGGTGGGTTATTGGCAAGAATAACCATAATGTTATAATGATAGTCTTGATGAAGGTAATTGTTGCCTTGATGAATTGCAGACCGTTCGTTGGTGTTCAGGCACTCGGACAAGCATCTTTCCCAAGTACGAGATCTAGAGGTCTTGTGGTTCCCTAGAGTCAGTCTTCATGAGTCGGTCGACTACCTGATAGTCACCTTGAAACCACTCGGTAGGGTAACCGGGGTTATATCCTTGACAGCAGCCCCAAGCTTTTTTCGGTGTGCGATCGACTAGGAGAAGATGTAAAGATATCCAAGTGATTTTGTTGTTTATACAGTCTTCCCGATCGGTGCACCGCCCAAGTGCACCTACAAAGTGTAGCCCCCGAGGCCTAAGTTTATTCATGGAATAAGCTTCAGTCTCAAAAATGGCTTCTAAAAACTTTTCTTCGGCATTGATGAGTAGTGGAAACATATGGATCCATTGTCGGCGAAAGGAACCACTCATGTGGGATCGGAATGGCAACTAGAGGGGGGTGAATAGGCGCCTCGACAAATTCTCGCGAATATGATGGCATGTTCAAAACACCCCAACACACCTCTACAAAATTCAAATTTCAAGTCTGAATCGAACAATGCAAATCATAGCAAAAGCGTGTTTCAAAATTCAGTTCAGATCAAATCGGAGTTTGAACAGTCGATCTGTATTGTCAATATTTGAAACTCCGAACTACAGCTGCTATATCAGCAAACGAACAGTCAACCGGAAGGTGTCGATCATTGAACCTCCGATAGGTTTCAAAGATTCAAAAAACTCAGAGATGCACAATTTGAAATGACTTAACAGAATTTAACCCCAATTGAATACTCAATACTTTTGACAAAAACTAGACGATGAATAGTACACAAATTCAGTTTTGATTCAGAATTCAAAGTTCAAATTCAAAACAGATTTCAAATTACAGATTCAATAGAAATCATACACCTCCAAACAGATTACAAAATTGGGACAATTTCTAAATAGTTTTGAAACAATCTGGACGATGAACAGTAAAAACATATTTCAAATTAATTTAGAATTCAAGTTTTAATTTCAATTTCAATTCTGAAAAATTTCAATTCTAATCAATCTCAGTTCTGACTAGCAATGGATTCAAGTTTTAGCTCAATCAACAATATCTGAGATAGGTTCTAAAAAGCAAAACCTATTCAGTCAACTTTGGGTAAATTAGAACTCATATTTCAATTGAAACAAACTTATCGCACAATATCTGAAAACTTCAATACTGGTACTGAACCAGCACAATCAAGATGAAAAGTATTTCATGCTGTACCACAACTGTGTAGTGTTTGTTCAAAAATAATTCAGAATGAGATGCTACCACTACAAGAAAACAGAAAATTTTCGTCGGCTAAAATAACTTCCGTCGGTTTTTCCAAAAACCGACGGAAGTTAAATAACTTCCGTCGGTCTAGACGGGCCGACGAAAGTTAACATAATTTTTGTCGGCTTTTTCTTCTAACCGACGGAAGTTATGTAACTTCCGTCGGTCTTTCTCTAAAACCGACGGAACTTATATCCATCAATTAGGTCTCCCTCTCCCAACCTCGCATCCCTCCTCACTTTCCCCAATCTCCCGTTCGCACTCACGCCGCCTCCGCCGCCTCTCCCCGCCCCGCCGGCCTCCGCCGCCTCTCCCCGCCCCGCCGGCCTCTGCCGCCTCCGCCCGCCTAAGCCCCGCCGGCCTCCGCCGCCTCCACTCGCCTCCGTCCCTCCGGCCTCCGCCCGCATCGCCCCGTCGGCCTCCGTCCACCTCGCCCCGCCGGCCTCCGCCGCCTCCGTCCGCCTCGCCCCGCCGGCCTCCGCCGCCTCCGCCCGCCTAAGCCCCGCCGGCCTCCGCCGCCTCCACTCGCCTCCGTCCCTCCGGCCTCCGCCCGCATCGCCCCGTCGGCCTCCGTCCGCCTCGCCCCACCGGCCTCCGCCGCCTTCGTCCGCCTTGCCCCGCCGGCCTCCGCCGCCTCCGCTCGCCTAAGGCCCGTCGGCCTCTGCCACCTCCACGCGCCTCCGTCCCGCCGGCCTCGGCCCGCCTCGCCCCGTCGGCCTCCGCCCGCTTCGCCCCGCCGGCCTACGCCGCCTACGCCCCGCCGGCCTTGAGGGTTTTTTTCTGTGATTTCTGTGAGATTTTGAAGGATCTGATCATCCATTTCTATGTGTTCATCCTTGAAAATTTATTTTATATGATATGTGCTTTTTATCCATGAATTCATACTATTCATCGTATTAGAACTGTGATAAAAGCTATCAGAAGTTTTCAATCAAATTCAGGTATCTCACACTTGTTTATAGTTTCTGTTCAGAAGTTTTTGTGAGCAGAAATTTTTGTCAGCATAGTTTTGTTCTAATGATTCTGATCATCTTGAGTTGCATGTATGCTAGTCTGAATTAATGTTTATGAGCTGTCTAAGTGTTTATCCAAGGATCTGAGTAGTTCTTTGAATCAGATTAAAGTTGATCTGCTGACTTTGTGCTAAATAGGTTGTTACATGTGTTTAGCTCTGAATTTCTTTGTTTGTCTGTTTGATGAACTCAAACAGTGATTGAGTAGTTTCACTAGTTTGGTTTCATTTCAATCTTTACATCTATTTTTTGTTTTCACTAGTAAAGTTCTTCAAATCAATTAAGTCTATATTATGTTCATTTGACTTCTTTTTCTAGTTCAGTGGTGCTTCAGGATCACTAAAGAATAGTTTTCTGAGAAATTGAGTAGCACGGTTCTATCTTTTCTGATTTCTGTAGTTGCTTTTCATAATATATTCAACATGGTTCTTTAATTCAGTTTTAGTAATTAGTTTCAAACTGAAATCTGTGTTTAAGCAAGTCTAACTTTCAGTTGTTTTGTCTGATTTAAATACTTGTTTAATATTTGTGCCAAGGATCTACTTCATTAAGTTTGAATGCTTGGTACAAGTTCAGTAAGTCCATATTCAGTATTTGGAACTTGTTTAAACTCTGTTATTCCTCTAGTATGGTTTGATGTGCTGTTATTGAGGTTTGGACTTTAGCACTCAAAAAGTACCATTTCAAAGTTGTTGATAAGTTTTCTGTTTTCAGTTCTGAACTGTATGAATTGTTTCCTAGTTCTGTACTGAATGTTTGAACTATTCTGAAAACCATACTTGATCTGATACACAATTTGATGAATTCAGAATTGAGTTTGTGATCTATTGAATGCCATGTTGAGATATTACTTGTTTTCAAAATTTATTTCAAATCCAGTAAAATGTTTAAACCTGAATTCTGTGTCCAAGTAAACTAGACTGATTTGGCTTCCTGTTTTGAAATTCAATATTCAGAATTGATTCCTTGTGCTCTGAAAATTATGTGTATCATCTAGTGTGTACCATCTATCATATCTTGCTGGGAGTTTTGTTTCTGAATTTTTTTTTCTGAAGTGATCTGTAATCAGTAAATAGAGCACAAGAACTAGACTTCCCCATAAACCCAATTTAGGACTTTAGGTGATAGCCTGATATGTGATATATAGATACATGTAATTTTTGTGACATCAAAGAACAATCAGCAATATATTTATGTGACATCCTTTATTTTTTTCTCCTGATATATTGCATTGCATTTGTCTTGCAGGCTACAACTGGTCCTGAAAGATTCAGGAGTTTGATTCCAAGCTATATTAGAGACTATTTAGTTGCTAAATGTATTTTTCTAGCATTGTATTTTCTTAAGTTTTATTATGTCTATCTGTCAAGGATTCAGGAACATGTATTTATTTCAGAAGTTTGAGTTTGATTTTTCAGTTTTCAAAATACACTTGTCATTTGTTGGGTTATCTTGAACAGTTAGAAGTTTTGACTTATTTCTTGTAACACTTGTCATTTGTTACATTTGAATTTGATATATATATATATATACTTGTTGCTATTGTTGTGGTACATGAATATATAACTGCTATTGTTGTAATTTGCTGGAATGTATAGAAAAAGCAAAAAAAAAAGAAAAAAACTTAATTTTCGTCGGCCAAAAATCAGCCGACGGAAGTTAAGTTGATTAACTTCCGTCGGCCATACTTAGCCGACGGAAGTTAGCTAACTTTCGTCGGTGGCCGACGGAAGTTAGCTAACTTCCGTCTACCCGCTTCCGTCGGCCAAAGCCGACGGAAGTTAGCCTTTTGCCGACGAAAGTTAGCTTCTTCCGTCGGGAAAGGGCTAACTTCCGTCGGCTTTGGCCGACGGAAGTTGTCTGGATTGTTGTAGTGTACACAAGATATAGCTAAAATCAGTACACAAACTGTACTCAGATTTCAGAATATAATTTGTTCTGGATAGGAATCACTAAATATGAAAACAGTCTTCAGAGAGTAAAGTTTGTCTGAAACTTTTGCATTCAAACTTTATCTACCAGTTTCAGCTAGTTGAATCAATTCAACACATCAAGATCCAATTGCTTTCAAAATATAGGGCATTTAAATTCAATATCCAGCTTCAGCAGATTCAAGGAATATTTAATTGAAAAGGCTGATTCAACTTGAATGATATACAAAAATATAAATCAAGCTAAGAATATATATGCTTCAGACAGCAGTAGATCAAAACAGTGCTTCAGCAAATCAAGAAAATCACTCCTGAGACAATCTGGATAACAATTCACAATTGCACTCAATTCACTCGGTAGAGGTGTTAAACCAGAAAATGTACTGCTCTTCCTATAGATAAAACACCATGAAGAACATCTTGAAACTTACTGCAATCTTCAAAAATGGAATATTCATAACATCCTCAACAAAAGATGTATAAACTTCTCATATTAGTTCTATAGTGAAAAACACTAGAAATTGCAACACAAAACTCAATCTAGATAAAACATACCTCTGCAGAGCCACTGTTCTGTTTCCCAGATTTGAAACAGTATAGTTTTCAAAAAACTCAATCTCAGATTCTTGGTACAAAAATTTGATCCATACTCATACTCATTAAACTGGACAAGAACTCAATTTCACATTCAGAGACAATCAATATTGAGGATCACAAGTTCAACAAATACACTCAAATCTAAATCATGAGAATCACAATATGCTGTTAACATTTCTGCACACACAAAACTTCTAATTTCCTTTTAAAACAAGTATGAGTTCAATAATCAACAACACTCAGCATATTAATTAAAGGATCAGAATGTATATTTAAAGATGGATGATAAGATCCTATAGAAGATTTCACAAACAACATGGAATCAAAAATATCAAAACAGATTTGTGAACAGGACCCTTGTGAACATCTTCAGAATTTAATTTGCTAGATTCAATCAAAACACATCAATCAGTCCAAATCCAGGAATTAAATGTCTTCAAGTGGGTTCAGAACCCAAATTAGGAACTAATATAACTTCAGTATATCCACAAATATGAATCAGCAATTTTCTCAAACACCTTAAGGGGGTTCAGTTCTAAATAGAAAAAAACAATTCTACTCTAAATCAGACATAGATATACCACTTGGGATCATCAAAAGAATTACACAGACTCACAGAACCTTGATACAAATTTAGAAAATGGAACATTCAAACATGCAAAACAAAATATGTATAAGCATCCACATCAAGTTCTGCAGAAAAAACACAAGAAAACAAGCTCTCAAAAGTGCATCCAGAAGAGAAATACCTCATGCACCAGTGCAATGTTCATCGCTGTAGCAATTCCTGTCGATAATACTGTATCTGATCCGAAAACTCCACCCAACACTGTATCGCATCACATACTGTTCAAAGCAGCATATTTCTCTCCAAATTTTGATTAGAATGGCTGTCCCAAAAAGTTGTTTAGCTACAGGACATCCAAGAGGATAATATCCCCACAGCCAACCACTTCTAGAAGCTACTTTCTACACAAAAACCCTTAGTAATTTCAGAAATATCAATTCTGAAAATTACCCTTTAAACCTAAAGTAAAAATTACAAAATGACTCCTCTTTTAATATATTTTCAGAGCAGAACCACTCTAAAAATACACTAAAAGAATACACTATGAAACTGAAAAATTTAAACTAACACTATACACCTATTTATTGAATTAAACAAACACATTGAAAGTTTCGACGGTTTTCAGTAAAAACCGACAAAGCCTCTCATCTTTTGTCTTCAACGCGTACGCCTGAGATCGCTTTTTGATTCCAACTAGTATCCTTGACCATCCGGCTCTTGACTCCCTGTCTCACCCTGGTCACCCACCACCTGCAGTCGACAAAGTATCTCCTCCGGTACACATAAGACAACTCCACGCAAACCGTCCATCCGTTCTTGCTCGATCTTTTCGTGCACTCTTGAGATCTTCTCCAACTTCGCCCAGCCTCCCTGATCCTCCGGCATCAAGCTCCCCGCTTGACCCTCGATCACCCGCCGTCGACAATTGATCAACATCTCCTCCCTGCACATACAAGACAATCCAAGACACGAACACGGCGCACCACCGAATACCTTGGCAACCAATCAACCTTTTTACATCGAGCCCTCGATGCACTCAAACCACTCTCAACCACTCAAATGCTTATCCTTGTCAATCACTCATCATCCTGACCGAAATCACCCTTGGTTTCACAACTCAAAACAGTGGCAGTTGGTGCTGTCAGTTCTAGACAGCCTATGCAACTTCTATTGATGCTTTTGGCGGATGGAGTGAGGGCAACTATTTATTTTTTGCTTCATCCTCTTTGTGCAATTTGAAGTTCTTCTAATAGTTCTAGGAATCGTACTGGCACAATTGATGGAAAAAGCACTTTGGGTCACGACGCTTCGAATTTTGAAACCGTCCGGGAGAAGCCGAGGGTTATAAATAATTTCCTCAGTGCATCTTGATGTTTTACCCTTATCATCATGTCTTATTCCTTATTCGATCTCCTGGCACCTCGCAAGAGCTCTCGACATTGCAACTGTGTGGTTTGCTATCACAAAGCTTGGTGATTATTTAACCTTAAGCCTTTGGCGGGCGCCTCCAATGTTTTGATGGCGGGGAGCTTTTCTCAGAGGTCGGCCAACCAGGTGAAGGAGTTTCGACCATCGACGGTGGGATAAGAGGTGGTGTTGGCAATGAAGAGCCATAAGGATATCCCGCCGAAGATTCTATCTTCGTGGCGTGTAACCGATGGCGAGTTGTTTTCTTCCCCTGATACCCATGAGATTGTGGTCTTTGATTCCTTCTTCTCTCATGGTTTTCGGGTTGCCGACGCATCCCTTTCTTCATGGTGTTCTCCACCATTACGACATTTCACTTTGCAATCTGAATCCCAATTCCATTCTTCACCTTGCCATATTCATCCACAAGTGTGAGGCATTTTTGGGATTGAGCCCCATTTCAATCTTTTTCTCCATTTCTTCTATTTGCGGTCTCTTGGCAACAAGGTGGTTGGTGGTTACGGGCTTTAGCTTCATGATGGGAAAACAATTGAGTATATCTCTATGCCGCTTCCTTCTTCTAATAAGGGGTTGCACTCGGGTTGGTTTTATGTGGCCAACCACGAGCCATCTCTTTCTCCAGAGATTGATCAAGTGCCGAAGACGATGCTCACTTGGTAAGTTGTATGGTGAGCTGAGGAGGATGGATGGCGAGCTGAGGCAGTTGGAGAAGGAGAACAGTGTTCTTCGTGAGCAGCTCGAGCTCCAATTGCTTGGTAAATTTTCTGCTTCCTTAGTATTTTGACGGCAAGGTACTAAGCATAGATTGCCTTTGTCTTTTATAGAATTGTCGGTGTTTGGAGAGTGTCTTGAAGCTGTCGCCAATTAGGTACACCAGTCGGCCGATGAGGCCATAGCTGAATGGAATGCGGCTTTAGGCCGAGTTGGAGAAGATGAAGATGCATCTCACTGAGTGAGAGTCTTTCGCTCAGTAATGTCTCGGTGAGTACAAAAGTATGAACTTCTTTCAGAAGCTTCTTTCTTTCTAGCGAATTCTATCAATATATGCTTTGAAAACTTGCTTTGCTTTGTAGAACTTCATCGTTATAAGGAGATACAAAAAACCAGTCGAAAAAAAAAACTCTTAAGCAATCAGAAATCAATCAAATCAACTCAGCTAGAGCAGATTGTGGATACAGAGCAAACGATTTTCATAATCCAAAATGAACTTAAGAGCCAAAAAGGCAACTATTTGAGCATTCAGGATACAGAGTGGGAAGACCGCAACCAATCCAAAAAAAGAAAACGCTTAAGAGCCAAAAATGTAACTATTAAGCTTTCGGGAATAGAGGATCAAGACCACAACCGATCCAAAAGAAATGCTTAAGGGTAGTGAAAATTGAATTTGAATGATGTACCAAATTCTTGCGAGAATTAAAGACTTGGCTGGGCATAGCAGGCGTTGGGGATATCAAATCCTGTAATTTTTGGTGAGTGAAGTCTGGTGGAGTAAATCCTGATGAAGTCTTTTATGGAGCTAAAATGTTAGGCACGCCAAACGTCGTATCATCCATGCCATATTTTTAGGCGACACGACAAGTCGTGTTGACTGTGTATACATGGAAGTTGATATTGACTGGCGCAATATGGAGCCTGACGGGGCGATTCGCGGTGCACCATTTATGGAGTTTCATCATAAATGGGAGAGTGATGACTTGTTTCCAATCTCCCCGCTTCATCCTATAAATAGGCGCCTTTGGCATCAGTTTCTCCAACATTTAGGCGTAAAGCACTTCTTATGATGTCTTGGTATGAAGGCTTCACGGTAGGCTACTAGGAGCACCCAGACTTCTAGTGAGTGCCATCAGGTATTTTGTATATTCTTTCATGCTACTTGTTAATGAAGTGTTTGATAACTTCTTCTGCAGGATCATCCGGAGAATGTGTTTGCAAACCAATTGGAGTCATGTTGGAAATACTCAAAGGAGAGTAGAGGCATTAGCAATGGCATTTGGCGATGGGATTGTGAGCCCATGTGGCGACCTTATGGCGGTTCTCTGACCGCTACCTAGGCCTAGCGAGCCCGTGCAGTAATCTTACGTTGGTGTTCCAGAGTAGGCTACCATCTCCATGGTACCCCCAACCTTGTTAGGTTGGAGCGGCACCGTGGGATAATCTAGAGAGGGAAGCCCTCTTGAGCAGATAAAATGTTCGGCTTTCATCTTCTCTTGCTTATCTGGCCGCCTCTCTCACATGAGCCCGACGAGGTCGTTCAGTAGCTTGTCGGTTTGGTGGCGTTGTCCAGTCCTATGTCACAGTGCCTTTGTGACATGGTGGTCGGTGAAGAAGACCATCCTTCCTTAGGGAGTGTCCTAATGGAAGGTACGTCTTTGGCACAGCGGTTGATCTCGACTCTTATTACCAAGATCGACCCGACCCTGGAGCTAATGGCGTCGTAGTCGTCGAAGGCATCCGTGAGGCAGCGCTCATCGGTGGTCTGGGCGACATTGTCGGAGATGCGCATATTGTGCAGTGAGTCGGGAGCGTGTGTTGAAAAATATGCTAAAAATATTTTTTCACACGGCTTCGCCGACTTGTGGGGCTTCAGCACACTCGGGAGTGCTCTGGCACCACATGTTAAAACTAAAACGCTTCAACACACTAACACCGATCCGATGATCCAAAAGCGCAGTGGATACTTAGAGATAACCCCTAAGCGTAACACAGTGCCGACGTCGCGTTCCGATGACCCTTGATAGTGACAAGGGAGGGTGAAGTCGCCAGGCAATTAAATAATGTAAAAGTATTATCCAATTAACTGAAAAGGGAAAAGACGATCAACCGACCAAATTAGGGTCAGTTGAAATGAAGTAACAGGGGCGGTCAGACTAGCCTACAGGGGCTAGTCAGACTGAGTAGAATGCTATGGTCAGACCATGCAGTCAGAGGAGGGCGCACCGGAGCCTGACTACACACAGCCGGTCGGACCGACCGTGTGCCATCGGTCGGACCGGCGTGTGCCGGCGATAAGATTATGGCTTGGCAAAACCCAGTCAGACTGGCCTGTCAACGTTGGTGTTGATAACAAAAAATGGCATTAATGGTTGAAATTGTCAAAATATCAAATTTAGTAATTTTGGGCCAAAAATATACAAGTCCTGGTACAGGCCGAAGCCCTAAAGTGATGGAGGCCCACCTGCATGGGGCCTCGGGGGCCTTTTAGCAGTCTTCTTTGTAGGACTAGCTTCAGACCGAAGGCCCTTCAGCGGCCTGCTTCACCGAAGCTTCAGCCCAAGAAGCACCCTTCGGCGGGCCTACCAAAGTCCCACCTCTGATAGGCTTCGGATATGGAGACTGATATAGATTCAGGTTATTTTTTATCTCTAATCTTGATTAGGCCAAATCTTATCAAATTAGAATTAGAGATAAGAAGACTAGCCCCTACAAAAAAGGGGTGAGGTCGCTCCATAGGACCCCCAACAACACAGATCAACTCTTCAAACCCTAGTTTGAACCGTACCTTTATTTTCTTTACCTTTCTGCATTAGATTAGTACACCTTCATGGGTTTAGGTTTGAAGCCCTCCATTGTCCACACCGTAATAGTGGTAAGCCTTGTTGGTTCACCTATGATTCATCCGTTAATCTACGTAACATATTGCTATCACCTTATTGGCTCGCTTGTGAACCATCTGTTAATCTACGTAATAGATTGCTACATTTGTTTTGTAGACTGCAACACTTAGTAATTCGGTCTCTAGGCCAAATTGGCACTTGATCTTCGTTTTTCTGCAGGTTTCACGTTCAGAGCCCCCTTGACCAATGGTTTCCGGAGCTAGGAAGCTAGTTTCGGAGGCTTCCAGAGCACCCTTCAACGGGTCATCGCTTCGTCTGTTCGTGCTGAATTCGTCATGCTATTGTCAGTCTGGTCAAGTTCCGCGCACCGGAGTTACTTTGCATTGGAGTTTCTTCATGCTGGAGCCACGCTAGAACACTCCGCATCGGACTTCGATGCGCAAGCACTCTGCATTGGACTTCATCGTGCCGTCATCCCACGTTGGACTTTGTCGTGTTAGAGGCTTCGCATCGAACACTGTCGTTCGGAGGTGATTTCACGCCGCAATCTGTTTGGAGCCTGTCTTCAGCCAGATCGATCCAAATGCTGAAGGCTACCTTCGGCGCACCCTTCGCACCAGACGCTGAAGGCTCTCCTTCGGTGACCCTTTGCACAGTATACTCCGAACCAATCTAGCTCCGTTCGGCCGATTATATTATTTTATCTATATATTTTAGCTAATTGGATTATTTCATTTGTGATCTGATTACCAGGCGAGTTCACCCCTTTCCACTGTTAAGGGTAGTTGGAACGCAACGTCAGTGTTGTGTTACACTTAGGCTCATCCCTAAGTATCCACACGCTTTTGGATATTCAAACTGACCCAAGTGTGGGGGCACGTTTTCGTGTCAACACACTTTTTGGCAACTCCGCTGGGGAAGACTACGCCAACATGACGAGTACGTCTACATCTGCTACAAGTGCCTCTACAACAACTACTACGCCTACAACGCCGATGGATCCCATGGGGGCATAGAGATCGTCAACCGCAACATCATGATGCCCACCCTTCCAGTCATCCCCGAGGAAGGTCGGGCGGAGATCGAGGCAAAGATGAAAGAGCTCCAAGATCTCATGCTCGGAAGTTACTTCAAGACACGCGCAAACTTCGTCAAGCACGACGTTAACATCCCAACCTTGCCCGAACTCAGGTAACACTAGTGTCGCCTCCTTTATCTTCTTTAGAGATTGAGCAAAAGATAGTCGCATCTGTAGATCAAGCCATTAGCGCTTCGCTAGCCAACCGTCTAGATTCGGTAGTTAGGTCATAGGTAGATGCTATGTTTAGAAGGTTCGGCTTTACCAAGTCCGTTCCTCCATCTCCAATCGCTATCGTACCCCCGGTAAATCGCATTTATAGAAGAACTAACAGTAGTACTGGCAAAGCTGTCACGTCTCCGGCCTCAACATCCACAGCCAAGACAAGTCACTACACTTACGGACCAACCTAACCCTGCTTATTATGCACCACCTCCACCAATGCTTGCACCAGCTTTTCCCATGCTACCTGTGTCACACGCTCCTGCACACCCACATAGACCCGACCACATCATATAATCTGAGTCGGCATGGGAGGAGGAGCCCCACAGCCCACACACTAACATACCACCACGTGTCGCGCCCTCACATCAGAGACGCGCACAGGCATGAGGCCAGGATGACATTGAGGAGCGTATCCGGGCGCTATTTAGGCAGTGCATCAACTTCACACCTAGAGATCGGGCTAGGGTTTACCAAAAATCGTACCCTAATCACTTCGACACCATATCCTACCCTCGTGGCTATAGATTCCCTGAATTCACCAAATTCAACGGCGAGGGTAACAAGACCACACTAGAGCATGTCAGCCAATTCTTAGCACAGTTTGGGGAAGCTAGTGGGCCGAACGCATTAAAACTTAGGTTGTTTTCTCTTTCACTATCTGACACCGCTTTCACTTGGTTTTCGGCACTACCGCCGAACTCTGTCCAAACATGGGCCCAATTATAACAGAAGTTCCATGACTATTTTTATACAGGTGAGAGTGTCTCTGAGTACGTCAAGCGCTTTAGAGACACTAGGAACCGATGTTTTAGTCTCAATATTTCAGAAAGAGATTTGGCGGATTAGCTTTCAACGGATTGCATTCTGAAATCAAAGAAAGGATAGATAACCAAAACATTTTAGAAGTCAGTCAGGTCCTATAGTAGGCCATGGTCCAAGAAGGTCGAGCCAAGGATAAAAAATTTGTTAAAACGTTCAACAAACCTAGAGCTGAAGTTCACATCATGGAACACTCCGACAAAGAAGAGTCAGAGGAAGAGGACGATTCGGTCGATATGTATGTAGCCGAATAGGCTTGGAACACTAAGAGCAAGCCCGTCACTTGTCATGAACTACGGCTGTCTCCCACTAAGAGTCAGCCCAACAAGTTAAATACTCCTTTGATGTGACTAAATGCGATAGAATATTTGATTTCCTCTTGAAGAGCCAGCTTCTCAGGTTACCCAAGGGCCAAGTCATCCGGACAGACGACGAACTAAAGAAATACCCCTACTGTAACTAGCATGAATCACATTCTCATTATATTAAAGTGGCAGGTTCTACGAATGACCATACACGTTCCGGTCGAGGCATGGAACTTCTGAAAATAACATCTTGTATCGAATTTATTTCAATCCGGAAGTTCCGGTGCAATGGGAACTTCTGAATCCGGAGTCAAAAAATAATATTATTGTTGACACGAAAACGTGCCCCCGCACTTGGGTCAATTCGACAATCCAAAAGTGTGCAAATACTTAGAGACAAGCCTAAGCATAACACAACACCAACGTCACGTTCCGACTACCCTTAACCGTGGTAAGGGGTGGAGTCGCCATGTAATCAGATCAAACAAAATAATCTAATTAGCCTAAAGAAATGTATTAAACAGAATAAGTCAGAAAACTGAGCGAAGCCTGGCTAATTCTAAGTATAGTGGAAAGGGTGTCACCGAAGTATACCTTCGGCGTCTGGTGCGAAGTGTCTCGCCGAAGGTTGTCTTCAGCGTTCGGACTGATCTGGCCGAAGATGAACTCCGAACCGATCTGAATGCGAGAATCAACTCTGAATAGCGGGGTTCGACGCGAAGTCCCCGATATAGTAAAATAACATAGACGCAATGTGCGGGCGTGACTTCGTCTGATGCGGGGTACGGGCGTGGCGAAGCCTATTGTGACGAAGTCTGTTGTGAAGCGTATTGGCGTATGAGACTCGGTCAAACCGACAACATCGTGACAGTCCGGCACGGGCGGTCGAAGCAGCGATCTCGCTGGAGGGTGTTTTGGCAACCTCCAAAACCGATCCCTCAGCTCCAGATACCTCTGGCGAAGTAACTCCGAACGTGGAACC
The DNA here is from genome assembly GCA_019279435.1 of Zizania palustris. Lineage (NCBI taxonomy): Eukaryota > Viridiplantae > Streptophyta > Magnoliopsida > Poales > Poaceae > Zizania > Zizania palustris. The sequence goes on from JAAALK010000080.1 coordinate 34,868,200, forward strand.
CTACAACAGAGTAGATTCGAAGTACCAATTCGTCCTGAGGACTGAATTCTTCTAAGTGTTGCACTAGGGGGCGAAGGTATCAATCTATTACGCAGATTAGCGGATACTTCACAGGCGAAGTAACAAGGCGATAACAATCTATTACGAAGATTAACGGATACTTCACAAGCGAAGTAACAAGGATTACCACTATTCCGAAGTGGCCGGCGGAGGGCTTCCAGGAAAACCCACGAAGATTGCATAAAGTAAAGGTAAAATAAAGGTACGGTTCAAAGCGAGGGCTTTGTGGTTGATTTGTGTTGGGGGGCTCTGTGAACCGGCCTCACCCCTATATTTATAGGGGCTAGACTTCTAATATCTAAGCCTAATCTGATAAGATTTGGCTTGATCATGCGTGGGGATATAACTTAATCAAAATCGGACTCAACTCTATTTCTTCCCAAAGTGGGCCTTCGGCCAGGCCCACTGAAGCCTGCTCCTCGGGCCGAAGCTTTAGCGGAGTGGGCCTCTGAAGGCCTTCGGGCCGAAGGCTGTAGGCTTACCGGAAGCTTCTGAAGCCCATAGCTCGGTAGGCCTTCGGCCCTGTAGGACTTCGGCCCAACCCAGGACATGTGTATTTTTGGCCCAAATTACCAAAATTGATATTTTCGACAATCTTAACCATTAATGAATTTTTGCTATCAACACATGCCCCCTATCTTTTAGTGAACTAAATGATCTAAAAGCATAACGGGCTAAAGACGATACCTCTCATATCGACCTTTTGATACCTTCAAGTTGTTTGCCACACACTTGGAAAGTACCATTTCAAGTATCTACCATTCAAAGCTCTTCGAAACCACTCTCCTTGCAGAGACTCTAACCGCTCTTTGGCTATTTTGAAAGGACCTTCCCAACTAAGTGACCATTTACCAAATTTAGGGCTCTTAGTGCCTAAGGGCAAAATCGTCTTCCAAACCAAGTCACCTACTTGAAACGATTTTGGTATAACCTTCTTATTGTAGGGTTTAGCTAGCTACTCTCTTCTTGTCTATTTGTATAGCTTCTAAAGCCCTCAATCTCTTATCGGTCACTTCTTCTAGATTGTCTTTCAAAAGAGCCTCATACTCGTCGACTGATAAACCATCTTGCTTTAACACTCTCAAAGAGCCAAGATCTACTTCTACGGGTAGAACGACTTCTTATCCATATACTAACTCATATGGACTAACTTTGGTAGCACTGTGCTTTGCAATTCTACAAGCCCAAAATGCCTTGGAAAGCACTTCATGCCATCTCTTAGATAACTCTTCAATTTTGTTCTTAATGAGCTTAATCATAGTCTTATTACTAGACTCAGCCTAACCATTGGCCTGAGCATAGTATGGTGAAGAGTTTATCAACTTAATACCATAAAATTCGGCAAAGTCTCTCACTTCTTTAGAAACAAATGAACTCCTTGATCTGTAGTGAGAGTTTGAGGAATGCCGAATCTATGTATGATATGCTTCAAGATAAAGTCAAGTACCTCGTTGTGAGTCATGTTTTTGAGAGGCACGACTTCGGTCCATTTGGTGAAGTAATCTATCGCCATCAACACGAACTGATGCCCTTTTGAAGAAGGAGGGTGAATTTGGCCGATGAAGTCCAAACCTCAACCCCGGAACGGCTATGGCTTTAAAATAAGGTTAAGTAATGAAGCAGGAGCTAACTGAATATTGCCAAACTTCTAACACGCTTCACATCCTCTATAATACTTAAAACAATCCTTAGTCATAGTCGGCCAGTAGAAACCCGCTCTCTTGAGCATCCAACTCATTTTCTGGGCCGACTGATGAGTGCCACAAAGCCCTTCATGGACTTCTCCCGTAGCCACCTAGGATCATTCATTGTCTAAACACTTTAATAATACTTCATCAATAGTTCGGCGATATAGTGTATCATCTAGCAACATGAATTTAAATGCTTGTCACCGAACTTTCTGATCAACCCTTTGACTGGGGTCTCTCAAATACTAGATGATTGGAGTTCTCCAATCACCCTTATAGGCTTCTGAGGGTTTTGCTAGCTCACTCCCTGGAATAACATCTAAGCTACTGACTTCGAAGTTCCCCCCGAGCCCTTCTTGCTTCTGCCAAAGCCTGGCTAGACTAGCTGCGCGACGTGGGTCAGGCCAAAGCCTCCTGCCGGAGGGTTCGGGTTCTCGGAAACCTTCATTGTCCAGGTGACTTAGGAACATGGGCTCCGGCGTGCTAGGCCCTTCGATGGACGGAGTACTCCGCCCCTGGGGCTCCGGCGCGTGGCAGTCTCAAGTGGCCAGAGGGGTCTGACCCGGAGGGTTTGGCAGCCCTCACACCTGTTCGAAGCTACTGGCTTCGGTAGTGAGACCAAACATCAGCTTTTCTTGTACAGAAAACTTTCCTCTCCTAACTTGGTAGTCAGATGCTTGTTGAGCCAAACCATTTGCAATTGAATTGGCCTCTCTTGACACATGAGAAATTATGAAGTCATCAAAAGTAGCGACTATGTCTAGGCACTTATCCAAGTAGCTATTTAGCAAGCCATTAAAACATTGAGCACTCTTAGCTACTTGTTGCACTACTAGCAGGGAATCACCATGCGCATGAACATGTTTAACACCGATAGATTCCAACAATTCAAGTCCTAGCAATAAAGCCTCATATTCAGCTTTGTTATTAGTAGAGGGAAATTCTTAACGAGCCGAGATTTCAAAATGCATTCCGCTAGGTGATATGAGAACCACTCCAATACCTTGGTCATTTTTGCAAGCTGAACCATAAAAATAAAGTTTCCATGGTACTACCTCAATTAGAGCAACGTTGTCACTCCAATTGACATCTATGTGATGATCAACTATAAAGTTAGCGACAATCTAGCCTTTCATAGCTCTTAGGGGTTCATAGGCAAAATCATACTCAATCAAAGCGTACGTCAACTTCCCAATTCTTCCGCTTAGAATCGGCTTTTGCAACATATGTTTTATAACATTGGTTTGGCAAATGACAACACATGTAGTAGGGAGAAGATAGTAGCGGGATAGTAGCGCAATTTGGTACATGCATAGTAAAGCGATAAACACAAACGTTCCACAAACGCGTACCTGGTTTCGGTGTCCAACTGGTGGCGGCTCAAAAACGTGATGATGTACTCCTTTCCCTCCACCTCCTGGGTTAGCACGACCCTGATCACGCTTTCTTCGGCAGCGATGTACAGCCAAAATGGAATCTCGACTTTGGGTGCTCTCACCACGGGTGGTGATGACAAACACTCCTTGATCTTTTCAAAGACACGTTGCTGACTTGCCCCCCAAGTGAACTCGGCTTCATTATTTAGCCGGAGTATGGGGAAAAAGACATCAATCTTGCCAGATAAGTTAGATATAAAGCGACACAAATAACTCACCTTGCCTAGCAACTTCTGCACATCATTCTTACATGTCGGCGCTACAAAGTTTCTAATTTTCTCAAGCCTTTTGGGATCAATCTCTATGTATCTTTCATGAATCATGAAGCCTAAGAACTTGCCCGCCAACATGCCAAAAGCACATTTGAGCGAGTTCATTTTTAAGCCATACTATCGCATCCTATCCAAAGCAACTTTCAAATCGGCTAAATGGTTTCCCATAGCGTCTGATTTGACTACAACATCATCAATGTAAACTTCTAACATAACTCCTAGCAAGACATGAAAGATCAAGTTAATAGCATGTTGATATGTAGCGGCAGCGTTCTTTAAACCAAAAGTCATAACGACCCACTCGAATAAACCGACAAAACCAGGGCATCGAAAGGCTGTCTTGTAGACGTCCTCTTTGGACATAAAGATTTGATTATAACCAGCATTGCCATCAAGAAAACTTAGTACCTTATGTCCTGAAGCATCGGTGATTACCATGTCAGCTATCGGCATTGCATACTCGTCCTTCGGAGTGGCCTTGTTCAAATCCCTGAAATCAATACAAACTCGTATTTTGCCACTCCCCTTCTTTTCTACAGGCACAATGTTAGCGACCCATTCAACATACCTGCATGGCCTAATAAACTCAGCTTTGAGTAGTCGCACCACTTCTTCTTTAACTCGGTCATAGACGACCGAATTAAAGCATCGAGGGGGTTGTTTATAAGGCCTAAATCCGGATTTGATAGGTAGTCGATGCTCCACGAGCTTGCGGCTTAATCCCAGCATTTCGCTGTACTCCCATGCAAAAAAATTGACATACGACCGAAGCAACTTTATTAATTCGGCCTTTTCATCACGCTATAAATGTTGGTTTACAAAAGTTGGCCTTGGGTTGCTTCCATCGCCTATGTCTACTTCTTCTAAAGGGTCGGCCGATGCAAAACCTTGTCCCAATTTCTCTACTTCGCTAAAGTTCTCGATGGCTTTGGCAATATCGTCTTTAGTAGACCGATACTGCTCTACACTGAGACTTTAGCCAATCCAGATTACTCTTGCTTGACATGACTACTAATGCAGAAATAGCCGTGCTACACTAGCCGGCTTTACTGACATTGGTACAAAACGTCCTCCGGACACACTGACAAAATCATAATCTGAAAGATCTCTAAATGATAGGCATTCTACTTTGTTGTGAACGGCGTCAACGGACTCATCGGCCAATGCCACTTGGGCTGAAGTGTCTGCGGGTATGACCTCTACTTCATCGCCGTCCCACTGAATTAAGCACTGGTGCAAAGTAGAAGGAATGCAGCAATTTGCGTGAATCTAGTCGCTCCCAAGCAGCACACTATAGTTACCTTGCACATCGACGACGAAGAATGCCATTGGCAATGTCTTGTTGCCTACTATCAACTCCATGGAGAGCATGCCTTTGGCCTCGTAACTCTCGATGTTGAAGCCGTTGAGCATCAAGTTGGTCTTCTTTAGGTCATCTTTGTCCTTGCCAAGTTTCTTCAATAGCGAGTAAGGAATTAGGTTAGCAGTGGCGCCACCGTCAACAGGCATCCATGAGATCGGTATTTCCATCAATATGACCCTTGATGTAGAGAGGCTTTAGATGGTGAGTTGAGTCCTCAGGTTTCTCAAAGATAGCATTGCGCGGGCCGAGGTTCAACTGAACGACCTCGGCCTCGTCTTGTGGTAGGGCGAACTCGGTGGGCAGCATGATGACGTTGATGTCCATCGTCTGGGGTGCTGGCCCCTCGGAGACGGGCAAGTAGTCGTCATCGAGCATGTCGTCGTCGTCGTCACGTGGACTAGGAGCCGGGTTGGTTATCTCAACCGACTTAGTCCTCCATACCTGTCTCGTCGTTGGTCGAGGGCGGATTTCTTCAAAAATGGCGTCTCACTCATCCTCGGCTTTCTTCTCGCGCATCTCCTGTGCCCGTGGGCATTGTAGACGCCTCTTCTGTGATTTTTACATACCTAGAGGTGCCCAAGATGGCTGTGGCTTGGTACCTAGTGCAATTGTCTGGTTCCTGCTAATTTTGGCCGAAGTGGTGCTATCTAGATCGGCCTCGCACATTCTGTATTTGGAGGGGCCTTCGCTGTGAACCCCAGCAATCAGACCGGCCTCCTTCGGCCGATCGGACCAGGCTTCGACGCGGGCTTTGGCCGGAGTAGGAGACATATCTTTGCCGGGCTTAGGCAAAGGGGCCTTCGGGATTGGGACTTCCTGAGACCCTATTCTGACTGTGATAGCTTCGAACTCCCTGTCCTTTGCCTTTTCACGTTCATCTCCCTCAACTTCGTTCTGTACGTGTCGGTTCGGAGGTACCACAGATAGCCTATGAACGATGCCTCCCTCCGCTGCATCTGCCTGTCCCTGCCAGTCATAATACTCCAAAGGAAAATAGGGTATAATATTATGTCGCGAAGGGTACTCTGGTTGTGATATGTATGGAGCCCACAGAGTCCTTGCCCAGTTGTATGGCGGAGGCATCGGCGGCTCTAGTGGCTTCACCCACTGCGAGCCGAACCCGTTCCCGGAGGGGGGTTCGGCAAAGTTGACGGTGTCTCGGACCATATCAATGATGGGTCCTACTAGGACGGAGGTACACTCAGCCAGTGTGGTGCAGGGTTCAGGCCATTGACCGCCGAACTCGCTCTGCGCGGGGCTCGACCACTGGGGTCCGAAGCCACTGTACTGGGGGTTCGTCCATTGGGGTCCGAAGCCGCCATAGGGAGTGTTAGGCCACTGTGGCCCGAAGTCATCATGTGGAGGGCTCAGCCACTGTGGTCTGAAGCCACCACATGGAGGGCTCAACCACTGTGGTCTGAAGCCACCCTCTGAATGCCTTGGCCCCTTCGGCGGACTTAGCCTTTTGGCGCGGGGGCTCGTTTCCTTGGCCTTTCTTTGGTGTTTGTTTAACAACATTTTATAAGTCATCTTGGGCTTCTTGCGAGCCCTAGCCGAAGGAGATGTGTTAACATTCTGCTTCCACACTCCCACTTCAGGATTTTTAGGTATGAGTGTGCATGCCCGTGGTTCTCCAACAATCACTGCCTTCCCCTTAGTTGATTCAGCTTGTCGCAGGTCGAATCAACACTCTCTTCTCGTCGAGATCGACGGTGTTGATGGGAAAGGGATCTTTGTCTAGCTTCATCTTTGGATTGTGGTCTATTTTCAATCGTCCTGCTTGTATGGCCGATTGGACCCGTCGTCGAAAAACATTGCAGTCATTAGTATTATGCGAGTGCAAATCATGCCACTTATAGTATGGATGTTTCTTGAACTCATTGGCAGATGGAATGACTTGGCTGTTAGGCAATCTGAGAAGCTGGTTCTTCAAGAGAAAATCAAATATTTTATCGCACTTAGTTATGTCAAACGAGTACTTGACCTCACTAGGCCGATTCTTGGTGGGAGATGGCCGTAACTCGGAGCAAGTGACAGGCTTACTCTTAGCATTCCAAACCCATTCGTCTGCGTACATGTCGGTCGAATCCTCTTCTTCTTCTGATTCTTCCTCATCGGAGCATTCCAAGACGTGGATTTCAGCTCTAGGCTTGTTAAACGTTTTAATAAACTTTTTATCTTTAGCTCGGCCTTCCTAGACCAGAGCTTGTTGCAAGACTTGGCTAACTTCTAAAAGGTGCTGGTTATCTAGTCTCTCCTTAATCTCAGAACGCAACCCGCTAAAAGCTAGATCTGCCAAATCCCTTTCTGAAATATTAAGACTAAAACATCGGTTTCTAGTATCCCTAAAATGCTTTATATACTCAAAGACGCTCTCGTTAGATTTTTGCCTAACTGACGTCAAGTGTGAAATCCTAAGTTCTGTTTCACCCGTGTAAAAGTTGTCATGGAATTTTTGTTCTAATTCAGTCCACGTTTGGATGGAGTTCGGCGGGAGTGCCGAAAACCAAGTGAAAGCAGTGCCAGACAGCGAGAGAGAAAATAGTCTAAGTTTTAGAGTGTCCGACCCACTAGCTTCTCCACACTGTGCTAAAGATTGACTAACATGCTCTAGTGTGGTTTTGTTATCCTCGCCGTTGAACTTAGTGAATTCAAGGGACTCTATAGCCACGAGGGTAGGGTATTGTATCAAAATGATTGGGGTACGACTTTCGGTAAACCCTAGCCCGACCCCTAGGTACGAAGCCGGTGCACTCCCTAAACACTGCACGAATCTGTTCCTCAATGTCATCTTGGCCCACTGCCTACGCACGTCTCTCATGCAGGGGCGCGACACGAGGCGGGATGTCGGCATGTAGGACACATGCTCCCTTCCTCATGTGCTAACTGCACGACGTGTTTGGGCCCATGCGCCTATGCATGTGGTGCGGGTAGCGTGGGCAAAGCTGGCACCGGCGTAGATGGGGGAGGAACATGGTACGTGGTGCTAGCTTTTCCGTAAGCATAATGACTGGTCTCGGCCATGGATGTTGAGGCTAGAGACGTAATGGTTTTGCCAGTACTACTGTCAGTTCTGCTGTAAACATGATTTATCGGAGGTATACTAGCAATTTGGGCTGACTACCTCCACTTGAGAGCTAACTACCGAATCTAAACGGTTGGCTAGCGAAGCATTAACAGCTTGATCTACCGATGCGGCTATTTTCTGCTCTATCTCCAAAGAAGATAAACACGACGATATTGGTGTTACTTGGATCCAAGCAAGGTCGGGGACGTTGATGTCACGCTTTATGAAGCCCGCACGTGTCTTTACGTAGCTCCCAAGCATAAGGTCTTGGAGCGCCTTCATCCTTGCCTCGATCTCTGCTCGGTCTTCAGCCGGAATATCTTCAAGGGTAGGCACCATGATATTGTGGTTGTCGATATCCGTGCCTCCCATGGGATCCATCAGCGATGTAGATGTAGTAGTCGTCATAGATGTGCCTACGGACGATGTAGATGTACTTGTCATGTTGGCGCAGCCCTCCCCAGCGGAGTCGCCAAAAAGTGTGTTGACACGAAAACGTGCCCCTGCACTTGGGTCAGTTCGACGATCCAAAAGTGTGCGGATACTTAGGGACAAGCCTGAGTGTAACATAACACCGACGTCTCGTTCCGACTACCCTTAACCGTGGTAAGGCGTGTGGAGTGGCCAGGTAATCAGATCACACAAAATAATCCAATTAACCCAAAGAAATGTATTAAACATAATAAATCAGCAAACTGAGCGAAGCCTGACTGATTCAAATTATAGTGCGAAGGGTGTCGCCGAAGTATACCATCGGCATCTGGTGCGAAGTGTACCTCCGAAGGGTGTCTTCGGCGTTCGCACTGATCTGGCCGAAGATGAATTCCGAACCGATCTGGATGCGACAATCACCTCCAACAGCGGGGTTCAGCGCGAAGTCTCCGGTATAGTAAAATAACTTAGATGCAATGAGTGGGCGTGACTTCATCTGACGTGGGGTATGGGCGTGGCGAAGCCTATCATGAATAAGTCTATATCAAAGCGTGTTGGCGTACAGGACTCGGTCAAACTAACAACAGCGTGACGGTCCGGCACGGGCGATCGAAGAAGCGATCTCACCGGAGGGTGCTCTGGCAACCTCCGAAACTGATCCCTCAGCTCTAGACACCTCCGGTGAAGTAGCTCCAAATCTGGAAACCTGCAACAGAGTAGATTTGAAGTACCAATTCGGCCTGAGGACCGAATTCTACTAAGTGTTGCACTAGGGGGCGAAGGTAGCAATATATTACGTAGATTAGTGGATACTTCACAGGAGAAGTAACAAGGCGATAACAATCTATTATGTAGATTAACATATACTTTACAAGCGAAGTTACAAGGATTACCACTATTCCGAAGTGGCCGGTGGAGGGCTTCTAGGAAAACCCATGAAGATTTCAGAAAGTAAAGGTAAAATAAAGGTACGGTTCAAAGCTAGGGCTTTTGTGGTTGATTTGTGTTGGGGGGCTCTCTGAACTTGACCTCACCCCTATATATATAGGGGCTAGACTTCTAATCTCTAAGCCTAATCTGATAAGATTTGGCTTGATCACGCGTGGGGATATAACTTAATCAAAATCGGACTCAACTCTATTTCTGCCCGAAGTGGGCCTTCGACCAGGCCCGCCGAAGCCTACTCCTTGGGCCTAAGCTTCGGCGGAGTAGGCCTCCGAAGGCCTTCGGGCTGAAGGCTTGTAGGCTTGCCGGAAGCTTCCGAATCCCATAGCTCGGTAGGCCATCGGCCCTGTAGGACTTTGGCCCAACCCGGGACATGTGTATTTTCGGCCCAAATTACCAAAATTGATATTTTGACAATCTTAACCATTAATGCCATTTTTTGCTATCAACAATTATGTATCGAATTTATTTTTGCCCAGAAGTTTCAGCCGAAGCCCAGAACTTCTAGTTCATCCAAAATTCATCTCTCGGTGATGTCGAGAAGTTCTAGTCCAACTAATACTTCCAATTCCTCTATAACTAGTTACCAAGGTGAGGTTGGATGTTCTGGTCCAACCAAAACTTCCGGTTCCCCCAAAACTTGTCTCTTGGGCATATTACCTACAAGGGCTAGCTAGCATGTGTGACTAGGGTTAGCATGGGGACGAGATAGTCAAATGGGGGATCGGTCATGTGGGGGCTATGGGTTCCTAGTGGCCTATGTATTTTTGCGAAAAACATATATGTTTCTCATTTTTAGAGTATGCTCTAATTTTCTCAATTTCCTTTCCTTCTTATAGGAAGTCTTAGGAAAATGAGGGCGCAAACATAAAAACACAAAACTACAAAAAGCACAATGCTGGACCTTAATGTAATTACTGATAAATAAGCAAACTTTTTTCACAAAATACCCATCCATGTCACCTAAAATTACTGATAAATAAGCAAACTTTTTTCACAAAACGCCCATCCAAGTCACCGAAAAATCTCTAGGAGCTCCAATCAATAGCTTTTAATCTATCTAATACCGATAAATAGGAGTACTTTTTAGTAAAATGGCTAGACCACTACGAGAGTGGCTACGTGGAACACATTGCCCAAAATTAACTGGGAGCTCCAATCGGCAGCGGTTTTAATCTATCTAATATCTAATGTTGTGTGGTAGTGAAGTGTCTTCATCCATTTTTTAGTATGTGTTTGTGTCGTCCCGGTTGCTTGCATAGCAATAATGGTCGGTTCTCTTCTTTGGTTGTCATGGCTTCTCGTGTCTCTCCTCTCCGTCTACCTCCTTGATCTCCTTGCGCACTACCGCCGTCAGCTCCCTCCAGGTCTCCGCCCGCTGCCGCTCATCGGCAGCCTCCACCTGCGCGGTGTCCAACCACACCGCTCGCTCGCCAGCCTCGCCAAGACATACGGCTCGCTAATGTCCATCCGTCTGGGCACGGTCACCACGGTGGTCGTCTCGTCGCCAGAGGTGGCCCGAGAGTTCTTGCAGAAGCACGATATTATTAATTCATAAGCTAATCACCTAACTAATTTCTCTTTGCTTTGTAGATACTACCAGCAAGTTGTGTGTTTTGATGCACGAGTATTATTGCTATAAATTCCAGATGCGTCGTGGAATCTTCAACATGGTCTTGCATAGGAGGTGTCTATTACAACAGTTTGTAGTTGATACCTACATAAATATTGAAACATATCGACTGAATTACTTCTTGTATAATCAGAAGAAAATTTGTGCAGATATTTACCAAGGCTTGATGGATAGTGTATCTGTTGGAGAACATCGAGCGAGCAGATTGGGAAAACGATGGGTCCTGCCTGCATCATTTATCGGTGGCGAGAGGGATATGAGACAAAGATACATGGATGTTGTTGGCATAAAAGATTCTGCTAACAGGTTTCTAAAGATTAGAACCTAACAAATGAAATGTTTGTGAAGTAAACTATTTCAAGCCTCGAAGTGGATAATAGCTCAAAACAGTTCGACGATGTGTATTGAATAACTCAGTATTCGATGATCATTACAGGGTAAAACGGGGGTATTATAGGCCAAAAACTTAAGGAAAAGACCTTTTTACCCCTCTGTTACTGTGGCGCCCCGATTTATCAAATCGGAACATTATTGAATTTCATAAGAAAAACAATAATACAAGAGGTTCATCATGCGACAATCGTACATACGACAGTATTCATGGTACGCGGACCATATTTATTACATCAGAGTTGAATAAAAATAATAATAAAAGTAAACAGCATGACGAACGCCTTCTTCAAGATCTTTCTGCTTGACTGGGTCGCTACTCCAGGCCGTCTTCATAGTAGGCATCCTCTGAGGTGTTCAACGGGTATGAGTACAAAAAGTACTCAACAAGCCACCGCAAATGCAATAGTAATGCAAGGTAATAACAACGGAAGAATAATGGCTAAAAGTGCGGAAAAGTACATTTTCAGTTATTGCATTTAGTGTAGTCAAATTTAATCATGCAAAAATGTAAACATGAACAACAACAATAATATCATCTAACTCGAGGAGTACGTTTTACCTCCTCGCACAACAGTCCTTACATGTCCAACCAGCATGCACATACACATCATAAGTAATCTAACCGTGGGATGTCACGCAACCCGCCCTTGACCGTGGGCTCGGCTTTTCAAAAAGATTTATAACTCTGATCAGAGATGTACTACTGTACCCACAAGGCACGCACTCATCCCAAACACCAAAGTGTAACGAGATGACCCATACCACGGGAACTCGTGCCAATACCTCGTCATGAAATGCTCCAAGCGATAACCACCCGCTCTAGGTTTCACCGGCGAGCCGGGCCGCATCCCGGCTAACGTCACACCCCCTTTTGCACCACGTCGGTACAAGCCACCCGCAGGTGCTGCTTGACCCATCTCCAAATGGTGGCCTCGGTTTGGAACACTCCATAGCTTAGTTAGGACTTACCCATTAGACTTGTGGTTAGTACGGAAGTGTATTGCAACGGATCCCGCAGACCGGTCCTTATAGTGCCCCAGGTGCTACCGACCAATGCCCTAGCTTGCACTCGGAACCCACCATGCATTCACTCACAACCACAACTCATCACCGACAGAATTCCAAGGATAAGAAGTAACGGGGATTATATAGTAGAACCATTTTGCTACGACTCATTTTTATCCTATAGCGATCATGTCAATACATTGGACACTAGCTAATAATACTAATCATATGGTGACAAGGAGGTTAGGCGAGATAGCATGGCTTGGGTTGCACATTAAGGTCGGGGGATCCTAAATAATTATATCGTAAGGGTTTTCATTGGACTAATGCATGTATAACCTATGTGTTTTAGCGATAGTTTAATAAAACATGGGTTCAATATGCTCAAAAATGTTGTTTGGTGACTTGCCTTGCTCAGCGAATGGGGAGGGAGGAACTTCCGGGTAATATTCCGGCTCCTCGTCGGCGTCGTAATCTTCCCAATATAAATAAAGTAAAATAAAATAAATACAACATTCAATTAAACAATATAAAATCACACAACAAGCACATAGGTTTAAATTGGTTTAATTTAAAGGAAATCAAGTTGTTAAGTTTCTGAAATTTATTTTATAAATAATTTAGAAGGAATTATAATGAAAGTTTGTCCTTTGTAAAAAGGGTTCTAAATGTGAGTAGTCTCATTTTAAGTCTCCTAATAAATTTTAACATGAAAGGTTCATGGAAAAAATTAGTGGTTTTCAGTATATGAACAGAAAGGAATAAATATAAACTTTACTGAAATTTTAAATAATTGAATTTACATTTTTACCCTAAGGGCATTTGAATACCTATTTAAATAATCATGAAAAATCCAAAGTAAACATATTGTTTTTATTGAATGAACATGAAGAGAATAATATTACAAATTTTCTGAAATTGAAATGATAATTTTTGAAGTTAAAATGCGCCAGATATGAATTTTACAAGTTTAAAACAGTTTCTGGAATTTATTTTTAAATTTAAATCGCCTCGGGTCCACGGTGAGCCAGGCCCACGGTGAACCCGCGCACTGTGCGCGTGCGCCGGAGCGAGATCCACCGTTGGATCGCGATCGGGCAGTCACGGGCGAGACGGGGGAGTTAAGTTATCGCGGACGGCCAGGATTAAAACACTGAACCGGTACGCGATGGACGCTCCAGATTAAACGTGAGTTTTAAATATAAACGAATGCACGAGATCGCACCGTACTGCTTCACTTAGATCCGACGGCGTGGATTAAACCGCATAGATGATTTAATCGCCACCGTTGGATCTGGATCGAACGGCCAGGATTGAATCCGACACGGCACGGTTACTCGACCCGTACCGGTCGTCTTCTCCGGCGACAGCGAGCGGGCCAGGGGCCACGGCGAGCGACGACTGGTCGTGCCTAAGGCCTAAAATGGAAAGAGGACGACTAGGGGAACATGAAGGTACCAGTTGGCGGGGCGAATGGTCGACGGAGCGATGTCGGCGACGAGCGGAGGCGGCGAAGGTGTTCGGGTCCTTGGCGGGGACGGCGATCCGGCGGGGTTCGTCGACGACGGAGCGGTGGCCGAGGCTGGCGAGGTCCGTGCGGTCACAATGGTGTGGGTGGCGAGGACGAAGGAGGTCACCAGCGACGGTGAGCTGATGACCAGAGTGCGGGTGGCGGTGGTGCGCTAAAAAGCAAAACGTGGCGCTCTGGTTCGTTCTCAACGCGATCGGGCGTGCGGGCTGGACGTGGCAGAGGTCAAGGGCTTAAATAGAGGCGTCGGAGGGGCACAGGGGGGTCGCATGCAAGGAAAGCCGAGGGGAGGGCTTTTAATCACCGGCGAGGTCTCGGCCATGCACGGTGCTATGTTCCCGGGGGCTTAAACGCGTCCCTTAACGCGATTAAACGGCCGGCGGGCCTCAGGGTGCATTAAACCGGCGCCAATTGAATGAGGGAGGGGCCAGCGAGGCGGATCCGAGGCAGGGGTTCGTCGGCCGGCGTGATTTGGGGACGGCGGGTGGAAGGTGGACGACGGGTTCCGATAGGTGGGCCAAGGCGGTCAGCGGGCGCGAGCGTGCGAGGGTGGCGGCTGACGGGTGGGGTCGGGCTCGGGCGCGAGAGGGGGCGGTTGGCGCCGACAGGTGGGGCTGGGGTGTCGGGCGCGGGCGTGAGAGGAGAGGGGCTTACTGACAGGTGGGGTCGGGCTGTCAGTCCGAGGCGGGCGAGGGTAATGGGCTGGGCCAGCCGGGAGAGAGAGAGAAAGGGAGGAGGGAGGCCCATTACTGTTTAAAATGTTTTCTGAGTAAAAATAATTACAGAAATTGGTTTAAAATAATAGGGCTACTTCCAAGGTTGGTAAAAATTTGTAAAAATTCTCAAAAATGTATCTTGGCCTTAGGATCATACATAAAAATTTTCAGCTCCTGGTTTGGCCATTTCATATATGTTGTAGCTCAAAATTGTGAAGGAGGGTATTAAAGGTATTTCCAAAATAATAAATTCCAGGAAATTAGATTAAATAATATTTTTATTTCTCTGAAAATTTGGGGTGTTACAGTTACAACCAACATAGTGGAAACTATTCAGTACCCTTAATAGGGCTAAAATGGTAAAAGACTATGTTGGCGCAAATGTTGCACCTACAGGTTCTCTGAAATCAAGAACGAACAAACAAAGAGTTTGCGCTTTAGGGCTACCTCGAGCCTCCGATTAGGATAATAGCTCGAGTAGTCCGAATGAGTGTAATGAATAACTTGTTCTGGATCCTCTTTTACAGGGTACAAAGGGGGGTATTTATAGGTAAAAAAGCATAAGGAAAAGACCTAATTACCCCTAGATTACAACCGACATGGTGGAACCTATTCGGTACCAGAAACAAGGTTATAAGAGGTAAAATACTACAAGGTAGATGGATAAGCTGGACATCCCATCAATCTTGTCCTTCGGCTTTGGGGCCTCTATCTCCCATTCGGAGGGTTCTCCAGGGCTTCGCACCACTGCACCCTTCGGCGTGGCGACTCATACTTCGAACAACTGCTCACTAGCTTCGGAGTTCTCCTCAGCCTTTGAAGGATTAATCTTTAAGCCCTGGAAATGGAGTAATTTCCCCCAACAGTAGCCCCTCGAATATGCCTCTCTGCAGTTAACCTGTTTAGAAAGAAGGCAGTATACGGAAGGAACATTTCTATTTTTTGAGGCTTAAAGAGGATTCAGGCATGTTATAATTTAGCCGAGGACTTTGAACCCAACGCTGTTCGAACCTCCTCCTTCGGGTTCCTGATGCAATGGGAATGCACGTTGGGAGGGGAACGGTTCCGGAGAGCAGACGTCGTGGAGCACCGTTTGATTGTAGCCATTACGACGCAAGTAACCGTTACACTCTGCAAAAGGTAACGGTCGATTTTTACGGCGGTTGCTCGCCGTTCCAATTACTGGACCCACTTGTCAGCGACAGAAGCCGAACCTGTAGTGCGAAACCAATCGAAGAGTAGCACTGGACGTGCGGTTATAAAAGGGGAAGACAGGGATTAACCGAGAATTTTTACCGCATCCATTATTCGTGATTCACTTTCCCCCAATCCTCCAACTTCTCGAGCATCCGAGCGAGATGGCGAGAACTAGCCACACCAATCCAGCAGTAGCCAGCACCCTAGTGCAGAGGCAGGCGTGGGCTGCCTCGGCAGCAGCGGCAATGGCGGGGACTTCGAGCGGCGCTTGGCCCAAAAATTCTCGGGAGCTTCGTCCGCCTTCCAAGAAGAAGATAGCCCAAAGCTTCCTCATTGGTCAATCCGTGAGCACCGCCGAATCTATTGAAGAAGCCGTGGACGGAAAGCTGGGCGCTGTACTGAGGACTCGGGTCCCCGGGCCAGAATCAACTCCGAGGCCGCGAAGCGGGGAGGTGGTGGTCTTCGAAGCGTTCTTCGAAGCAGGCTTGGGGCTGCCGGCCGTGGACATCTTGGCGGAGGTACTGGACATATTCCACATAACTCTACCTCAGCTGTCTCCCAACGCCATCGCGCACTTAGCCATCTTCGACTGGGCGCTCCGGGCAGAGGGATGCGAAGGACGCTCCGAGATCTTCGCCGCGACCCACGAAGCTATATGCCATCCAAAGCCACAAGACGGGCCTGGGGACTCCAAGGTGACCATAGCCTTCGGCAGCGTCAATTTCCAGCTACGGGAGCATGCCCTTCATTTCCCTGCAAAAGCCATAAATGATAGGTGGTATACAAACTGGATACTTCGGTGGTTTTACGCCGAAGTCGGAGAGGACTCCCCCCTCGCTGGTCCTCTCTAGGAGATCTGGTTCCGGAAGGAGGCGGAAATCTCTCCGAACCCTAGCCTGCTCTCGACGAGGCTAGGGCTACTTACCTCGGTGGCTTGCCGCATGAGTATGTGCGATCTGGCCGAAGAGTTCATCGCCCTTCAGGATCCCTCCCCTCGGAGCTAACTGGCCGATCGCATTTGCGCAGGCCTCGGAGGGGGATCTCCGAAACTTAGGTAAGACTATTCCCTGCAGCATCATATTAGATGAAGGAAACAATTATATTCATAATTTCATACCTTTTTCTTTCAGCGGCTCCTCTGGCATTGGCTCCGGAGGACATAGTTCGGGCCACCGAACGAGTTCTCGGAGCCCCTTCGGTGACCGAAGAAGCAAAAAAGGCTAGAGCTGGTGGGATGCTGGGAGCGATCCAACAGAGTGTGGAGAGCTCTCGGGATGGAGCCCCCCCTCTTCCTGACTTTGCCCCGACCGGAGCGGCCGCTCGCAAAAGGAAAGCCACTGCCGAACCATCCAAGAAAACCGGCAAACAGCTGCCCAGGAAGAAGAAAGTAGCGAAGCCCCCTTCGCAGTTGATGCATGTCCTCGTCTGCTTCATCGCCGGGCGCTCAGAGCTCAGCCTCCGAAGAGGTAGAGGACTCTGACGCTCAGACAGCGGCGGCCTTCGAAGCGTACCTCCTGGATGACGACGAAGACCTAGGGAGGTCCCCCCTGGCACCTCCGTTAGGGAGGTAGTAAGCGTAACCCTGATGGTTCCCCCTGCGCCCGTCGTCGCACAAGTGGAGTCAGGCTTCGCTACTCCCAACTTGCCTACACCCGAGGCGGTTACGGCGGAAATCGCGGCTCCGACCGGAAATGTTGAGGCCAGGACCTCGGGAGATGACTTCGCCGACATCCTTCAGATGTACGAGGTCCTGGAGGATCCAGCGATCCTACCCCACGAGGCTCCCGGAGGTACTTTCCGAAGCTCCCTCTTTTTTGATCAATACCTGCACACTATCTCTGGAAATATGCTTATTAATTTTTGTTATCGAAGTAGGTACCTCTACGGGTGTCGATGCTTCGGTGGCGTCCGAAGCTCCTGCACCTTCGGAGGCTGCTGCTCGAGCGGACCCTCCCGTGCCTTCGGATGCTCCGAGCTTGACGGTGGAGAACGCGTCCGTTGGAGCAGGAGGATGCGCCTGCCGGGACGAACTTGGCGACGGAGGTCACCCCTGCAATGGTGGCCCCGACCACCGAGGTTGCCTCTGCCGCTGCGGTTTTGGTCAAAGGGGTATCTGCCAACGATAGGAGTATCCCCGCTTAGCCTTCTTTCGTACCAGGGAGGGGTAAGAGCATATCTAGCCTCGGCCTTCTTCCTGGTCATGCCGCAACCTCCGACGACACTTCGGAGGACGAGGCCGCAGCGGATGATCTTCAAGCTTTGTCTTGGCTTCCTCTACTGGCTCCGTTCTTGGAGCATCGGGATGGCCTCCGAAAACTCATGGAGCCCCTGGCAGAGAGAAGCCAGGATATCGCCAATTCGGACTTGGTCTCCGTCTTGAGCGAGGCCAGGGCTTCGTCAATCAACTCAGCCCTCGAAAGGGCTGCCCTTCAGGTATGAAAAGACACCATAGCTGCTTCGCATTAGTGATCATAAATACTTCAGTACTTACTTGTTCTTTTGGCAGCAATTTGTCCTTGCTAGAGCGGCAGCGACTTCCAACGAGGTCGAGGTTAATCGACTTAAACGGAAGGTCACCACCCTCCAGGCGGCCCTTAATGACTCCACCGAGAGATCCCTCAGGCTGGAGGAAGAGACCCTAGAGGAACGAAGGGCTAGGGCAGCGTCTGACGAAGCCCTCCGGGTAGCGCGACAAGATGGCGATGCACTTCACTCCTTGCCCAAGAGGTCGAGGCCGAGCGCGTCGTCCTTCGGGCGGAAGTTGAAAGACTCCGCCAAGAGGCTGCTACTTAGAGCACGCAATTGGTGGAGCTCCAGGGGGCTCTCAGCCAAGCGATGGCCCATAAGAGCTCTTTAATGCTCCAGGTGGCCGAACTGTCTGCGACTGCTGCAGGGTTGGAAACAGTGGAAAAGAAGAATTCCAGCATGGTGGATCGTACCTTGGAGGCTCTTCAGGGTACCTTGGAGTACTTCGGCACTATGTGCCCTTCGTCTTCTGCTGCGACCCACGAGCCCCTTGACCGGAAGCTGACGAGGATCCAAGTGGCTTCGTCGCTGATGATGAACTCCGGCATTCGATACGGAGAGATCTCTGGGCAGTGCGCCGGCATTGGGGTTCTTCGTCACCTTGAGTCTCTTCGGATCCCCCTCGGCTCAGTTAGGGGTTTGACCCCTAGAGGCTTCGCATCCGACGACTTGCTGCGGCCATCTTCGGAAGTGGCTTCGGCCTGGGAAGCCTTCCGGTCAACCTGGAAGACGGACCACAAGGTCGCAGCTAAAGCTTGGATTGACGAAGCCCGTCGGAAGAAGAAGGCGCAAACAAGGCCACCACTTCCTGCTTCGCCAGCCCCTGCCATTCCTGCTCCACCAACCGACCCGCAAGTCTAGCCACTTAGGGTTATTATGTACACGAAGCCTTGTAAAGCCTCTTTTTATTAATGAAAAATTCATAAACAAGAACTTGTCTTGGGTGTTCTGCTCTTTTTTAGGTTTTGTCATGCCCTTCGAGCCCTGACCTCGAACTTTTGGAAATTACCGACGAGCTCCGAAAGGAGTGGGCAAATCTCGAGGGCTTGAGGCCTTACCGCCGCTCCCGCTTCTCTGTTCCTCGTGGAGACGGAGGAGAGATCACCCTTGAAGTTTGCCAAGATGTCTTAGCTTATATTAAAGAGGAAGAGAAGGTGGAGGGATCTTCGTCTTCCGAACCTATTGACTGGTCCGACTCCGAGTACCGGGCCGAAGACCCTGCGGAGGCTGACCCCAAAAGGCTGCTGACATGGGCGAAGCTTCAAGAAGAGCAAAAGAAACTACGAGCCTCCAAGAAGAAGAAGAGTGTTCGAACGAAGAGGGTCAAGCCGACTAGCTTCGAGCTCCGAAAGGCAGAGTAGCCGGAGGAGTAGCTCTAGATGTCGACAGGGTCTTCGATTTTTCCTAGGCTTGGACCAAAACTTTTCTTGATGTAAAAATATAATGATTTAATGTGAAATGCTTCGAAAGTATGCTGTGTGACTCCTATCCTCCGACCCCCCTTGTGGGTGGTGGAGCCTTTACTATAGCAAAGGGTTCGCTAGGCACAATAATGCTCTGAACAACCAAATGCTTCGAATTTACACTTATCATTTGTACTTTTAGTAGTACCACTTCGCGGCTCTCCTCTTATTAATTTTTTTACACGGATCTTGACAAAGCCGGAGCATGGAATCCATACTTTGGCCACCTTCGGCTCTTGTACAGATAGTTCGCGCCCGAGGACTAAAAATCTGTTCGCTTTTAAAGTTTTTAGACTCTTGTACGGATCCTAACAAGTCGGAGCCTAGAATCCGTACCGTGGCCACCTTCGGCTCTTTTATAGATACTTCGCACCCGGAGGCCGAAAATATGTTTTTCTTTAAAGTCCTTAGACTCTTCTACAGATCCTAACAAGCCGGAGCCTGGAATCCGAAGGGTGGCCACCTTCGGCTCTTTTACAGATACTTCGCACTCGGGGGCCGAAAATCTGTTTTTCTTTAAAGTCCTTAGACTCTTCTACGGATCCTAACAACCGGAGCCTAGAATCCGTAGGGTGGCCACCTTCGGCTCTTTTACAGATACTTCGCACCCGGAGGCCGGAAGTCTGTTTCTTTAAAGTCCTTAGACTCTTCTACGGATCCTAACAAGCCGGAGCCTGGAATCCGTAGGGTGGCAACGGAGCCTCTGAACCAATGTTTCAAAGGCAGCTGCCTGGGTCTTGGGAAAAATGCTTGGCTCTACAAGCATCTCTGTCCTCCTAATGCGTCCATCAGGAGTAAGGGATATTCGAAGAGCAAACAAAATTCGACCCTTATCTTTACTCATAGAAAGGAAAGTTTTACAAGTGATTACAAGGGGCCCCTAAGCAAAATAACGCTTAAGGTGCTCCACATGCCATGCATGCTTCAATTCTTCTCCTTCTAAATTAGCTAATTTAAACGATCCGGGGCGTCTTGAGCGTAAGATAACATATGGTCCTTCCCATTTGTTTCCTAGCTTTCCCGGAGCTATTACACTTCGCAACACTAGATGACCAGGCTTTAACTCATTTAGCTTTATCTTCGGGTCATACCACGCCTTGGTGTGGTCCTAGTACTTAGTCAGGTTGGCGACAGCTCGAAGCCTTGTTTCTTCTGACAAATCCAGCAAAGTGCTCCTGTCATCTTCGTCCCCAAGTTGAACTACGCGAAGCGATCCACCTCTGAGCTCCGTAGGAGTCATGGCCTCATCTCCGAACAACAATCTAAATGGGGTGAAACCTGTGGACCTGGTTTGAGTGGTTCGAATGGACCACAAGATTTTAGGGAGCTCTTCGACCCACAGCCCCTTGGCCAATCCAACGATTCAGCGATTCAGCCCGGAGAGAATGTTCCCGTTGGCTCGCTCAATGGCTCCGTTGGACTGTGGATGTCGTACCACCGCGAAGCACAGCTTAATGCCCAGTTCTTCAAAAAATGCTTGGAAGGTGTCAGCTTCGAACTGGGTTCCATTATCCACTGTCAACTCTCTTGGAACTCCGAACCTGCATATAATGTTCTGCCAGAAAATTTTTGCACATTCCTCGAGGTGATAGCTGTTAACGGCTCCGCTTCAACCCATTTTGAGAAATACTCGATGGCTACTACCGCAAATTTCAAGCCGCCTTTTGCCATTGGGAAAGGGCCTATGAGGTCCATGCCCCATCTAGCCATTGGCCACACTGGGGCAATAACTTGAAGCTGAGCTGGCGGGCGATGGCTCCGTCTGTCCATCCACTGGCAGCCTTGGCATGTTCGAACCAGTTCCTCTGCATCTCTTACTATAGTTGAACAATAAAACCCTTGCCGAAGTGTCTTGCCTACTAGCGCACGAGGGGCTAAATGACCTCCGCATAAGCCTTCGTGGATGTCTCGAAGTATGTCCTGACCTTCGGGCTGTGAGATGCATCGAAGTAGAGGTGAGCACACTCCAGCTTTGTATAACATTCCACAATAAGCTTGTAATTTCGAGCTCTTGCTTGCAACCTTCGGGCTTCTGGACCTTCGGGAGGGTCCATGGTACTTTGCAACATGTTCATAATCGGAGCCCGCCAATCTGTAATTGGAATGCACAGTACCTTCGAAGAGGGTATCTGAACAGCCACTGGTTGCGCTAGTTCTTCGTAGAAAGCACCCTCTGGGAGGTCCACTGCCCCTGATGCAGCCTTTGCAAGAATATCTGCAAGTTGATTCTCTGCCCGAGGGATACTTCGAACTGTAAATCCTCTGAACGCTACTTCGGCCTTGCGGAT
Source organism: Zizania palustris (assembly GCA_019279435.1). Classification (NCBI taxonomy): domain Eukaryota; kingdom Viridiplantae; phylum Streptophyta; class Magnoliopsida; order Poales; family Poaceae; genus Zizania; species Zizania palustris. The sequence continues at coordinate 34,890,212 of JAAALK010000080.1, forward strand.
TTCTTCAAGGTATTGTGCTAGATGTGGATTCTTTGCTTGAAAACTTTTATCAGCATGCCCTACGACGACTTGGGAATCTGTCTTAATCACTATTCTTGCAGCTCCGAGCGCTTTAGCCTTTCGGAGGCCTAGCAAGATTCCTTCATACTCGGCGATGTTATTAGTGGTTCTGAAGTTGAGCCTCGCAGAATACATGGCCTTCTGCCCCGATGGTGATATGATGACGGCCCCTGCTCTGGCACCGGATGCTTGATAAGCTCCGTCAAAAAATATTGTCCAAAAACCTTCGGAGGATTCTTCCGGGGTCCAAATAGCAGATGGAGTCCACTCTGCTACAAAATCAGCTATAATTTGAGATTTAATAGCTGTTCTTGCCGTGAAGGATATTCCGAAGGGTGCTAGCTCGACCGCCCATTTTCCAATCCTGCCCGTAGAATCTTTGTTTCGGAGCATATCTCCAAGAGGATACGGTGTAGGGACGATCAGGTTATGCGCCAAGAAATAATGCCTTAGCTTTCGCGAGGCCATTACTAGGGCATAAGCAAACTTCTCGAGTTCGGAGTATCTGACTTTAGCTCCGGATAATGCTTCCGACACAAAATAAACTGTGTTCTGGACTAGCTTTTCCTTAAGCTTGACTTCCCGGACCAATACTGCACTCACCACTGAACTTGTTGCTGCAAGATCAAGGAGCAGTGTTTCTTCTGGAAGTGGAACGGTCAAAATTGATAATCTTCCGAGGTATGCCTTTATATCCTCGAAGCTCTTCTGGACCTCTGGTGTCCACTGAAAGCTTTTGGACCCCTTTAGTGCTTTGAAAATTGGGAGGCTCCGCTCTGCTGACCTGGCCAAGAACCTGCTAAGAGTTGCGAGCCTTCCTGCTAGCTTCTGAACTTGCTTCAAATTCTCTAGTGGAGCCATCCGTTGTAGTGCGCTTATCTGTGTTGGGCTAGCTTCGATTCCCCTGCTCGAAACTAAGTACCCTAGCAGTTTTCCTGCTTGTGCCCCGAATATACATTTTTTCGGATTGAGGCGTACTCCACATGCTCGGAGGCTCTCAAATGTTTCAGCTAGGTCTAGGCTATGCTGGTGCTTTTGAGCACTTTTTATTACAATATCGTCCATATAGGCCTCGACATTCTGGCCTATCTGATGACCTAGAGCCTTAGCTATTAAACGAGAAAAGGTGGCTCCTGGCATTCCGCAAACCAAAAGGCATTCTTACATAACAAAATACTCCAGGAAGGAGTTATAAAGCTTGTCTTGGCTTCGTCTTCGTGTTTTAGCCATACTTGATGATATCCGGAATAAGCGTCGAGGAAACTTAGCAATTCGGAGCCGGCTGTGGAATCTACTAGCTGATCTATTCGGGGCATCGGGTAGGGGTCTCGCGGTCATGCTTTATTTAATGAAGTGAAGTCGATACACATGCGCCATTTGTTCGAATCCTTCTTCCTTACAAAAACAGGGTTAGCCAACCACTTGGTATGGGCTACTTCCCTGATAATGCCAGCTTTTAATAATTTCTCTACTTCTGCTTTAGCGAGGCTTGCTCTTTCTGCTGACAGCTTTGTGGAGCCCCTAGCGCACTGGCTTGGCCTTCGGGTTGATGAGCAGACTATGCTCGATGATGCTTCGATCGACCCCGGTGATGTCTTCGTCGGTCCAAGCAAAGACGTCCAGATTTCGCCTGACGACTTCTTCTAACGAAGTAGCTATCTCCGGGATAGCCCTCTGCCGAACTGTACTGGATACTCTTTGCCATCTTTTAAATTATTCTTGTTTCGATATCACCTTCTGGGCTTGGCTTGAGCGAGGACCTCTTCGAAGGGTTCGAGGTCACCGGCACTTCTTCGATGCCTTCCGCCACATTATGCACTTGCCGGGGGTCCAACGGCTACCCATGGCCATACTCCATCCTCCGGGCTATGGTGCGCTATAGCTCCGAACTGGTTCAACATCCCTCGGCCGAAGATTGCATTGTAAGCATATGGAGCGTCGACAACGTCGAAGATCACCTCTTCTATCCTGGCTAGAGGCCCCTCTCCGAAGGCTACCTCGAGGCCTATCTAGCCGAGGGCATCGAGAGGCGGTCCTGAGAACCCTTGAAGCGGTCGGGCCGCTGGAAGTAGATGCTTTCAAGGTATGCACATCTGATCGAAGGCCTGGACAAAGAGTATGTCTGCGGAGCTCCCACCATCTACCAGGATCCTTCGGACCTCCACTCCTGCTATATCAACAGAAATGACCAATGGGTCAGCATGGGGGAACTTCACCCCCGCAGCATCGCTGGCGGTAAATGAGATGGGTACGTGGGACCACTCTGGCATCCCTTTGGTGGAACTCGAGGTCCCAATGTGCCCGACTTCGCAGGACGTACTCGCGCCGCTGCCTTTTGGACATGCTTCCGAGGGTCCCCCCTCCGGAGATGGGCAGGACCACTCTCTTGCCTCGGTCTTGCGGGTCTTCCTGCTTTGGTGGTGGCATAATGTTGGCCACCGGCAGCCGTATGGGGGCTTCAAGGGCACCGGCTCGGGCCACAACTTGCACAGGCTCCGACCGTGCCGATGGTGGGGCTCGATCCGAAGTACCCCGCCTCGGTACTTCGTTCAAGGTAGTCGCCTCGAAGGGCCAACACTGCCTTGCAATCCTTCGTGTCATGGCTTCTATTGTCGCCATGCACGCATCAGAAAAAACTCTGGCGCCTACCAGGCACCCTTTCTTGAGGCTTCGGCGGCCCAGCCTTGAAATTCTTCACCTGCTGGAAATTGGCAGGTGCCTTCGGAGCAGAAGGCGCAATGTTTAGCACCTCCGAACGAAAGTGCTTCTTTCCCCGCTTGTGCTCGTTAAAGCGGTTGTCTTGAGGAGGCTGCAGGGGAGTGGAGGTTTCAGTCTCCATCTTTACTTCTCGGAGGGTGGGTGATGGTGCTTCAGCTCGCCGAAGACAGCCTTCCTCCGATTTGGCATACTGTTCGAAGTATGCCATTAGCTGCGCCACAGAGGTCACCGGCTTCCGATGTAGCTTACTGAGGAGGCCGGGGTTTAGCACCCCTTCGCGGGCGGCGTCGACTACCGAAGAGGTAGACAGGCCCTTGATATGCGATTTGGTGTGGGCGAAGCGCGTGAAGTACATCGGGGCTACGAAGGTGCCTTGGAAGTTGCTCACAAATTTCTTCTTCAGCTGCTCCCAGGAACTGATCGATCCTGGCTTCAGGGACCAGAACCAGCGAAGTGCCACGCCTTCGAGGGCGAGGGGGAAGCATTTTGCCATAGTGCTTTGCACCCCTCCGCTCGCTTCTATTGCTAGGGCATATGAGCGGGCGAACTCTCTAGGGTCCGACCCCCCGGAGTACTTGTGCAGTTTCGAGGCCTTGAATCTAGGGTCGAAAGGCACTCTCTGTAGATCCGAATGTAATGGAGACTCGTTATCGAAGGATGCATTCTCGGCTTCCTCCGGGACTTGGATAACTTCTGGGAGATTGTGGGTACCACCGTCTTGAGGCCCTTCTAGAGTTTCGGTGGAAGCTTGAGTACGGAGGCGATCGGCGGCCTCTTGCCTCCACCTGGATACTTCCTCCTGAAGCCTGGCTAGTTGCGTAGCCTCGGTTTCAGGAAGGTCTTCTTCTTCGTCGGAGGGCACCTCCGGGTCTCGGGAGCTGACGTAATCGGTCTGCAGCACCGTAGGAGGAGCTCGAGGGCCCCGGGGTGCTCGATGCCCAGCAGCCTCGGCGGGAATCGCCGGCAGTAGCCGAGGGTCCGGCTCCTGTGGTCCTAGGGGACCTTCGGAGAGGGCCCGAAGCCTGACTTCGCTTCGGAGGCATAGCTTGCCACGAAGAGGTCTTGGAGACGGAGGACTTCGAACGACTCGGGAGGTCGAGTGAAGGCCTTCGGGCTGTACTAAGAAGCCCTTAACTGAAGGGTGCGCGAAATCTTGAGACTCCGAGGCTCCCTCCGTAAGTGCTCTTCGAAGTGCAGTCAGCAGCAGAGAACAAGCTTTTAGAACTTGGGTCCCCACGGACGGCGCCAACTGTTGGCGCAAATGTTGCACCTACAGGTTCTCTGAAATCAAGAACGGACAAACAAAGAGTTTGCGCTTGTAGGGCTACCTCGAGCCTCCGATTAGGATAATAGCTCGAGTAGTCCGAATGAGTGTAATGAATAACTTATTCTGGATCCCCTTTTACAGGGTACAAAGGGGGGTATTTATAGGTAAAAAAGCATAAAGAAAAGACCTAATTACCCCTAGATTACAACCGACATGGTGGAACCTATTCGGTACCAGAAACAAGGTTATAAGAGGTAAAATACTACAAGGTAGATGGATAAGCTGGACATCCCATCAATCTTGTCCTTCGGCTTCGGGGCCTCTATCTCCCATTCAGAGGGTTCTTCAGGGCTTCGCACCGCTTGCACCCTTCGGCGTGGCGACTCATACTTCGAACAACTGCTCACTAGCTTCGGAGTTCTCCTCAGTCCTTTGAAGGATTAATCTTTAAGCCCTGGAAATGGAGTAATTTCCCCCAACAGACTAATCTAATGAGAAAGAAGATAAACCTTGCATCTTAGCTGGCAAGGAGGTTCTCTGAAGAGTCTACATTCGAAGATATAGTCCGAACTAGAGTTCGCCTCTATTCTTCGAACTTGTCCCAGTACCGAGTCGGAGTTAGATGTTGGAAACCTTCGGCTAAATAGCCTGCCTTTGTCTTGTTACAGCGGTGACCCTGAGGATGAAGTATTTTCCCCCAACAGTAGCCCCTCGAATACGCTTCTCCGCTAGATCTGTAAAGTTAGGAGAGCAGTATACGCAAGAAAAATAATCATGCGTAGAGGTTAACAGATTTAATCAACCTTCGGAATACAGGAATATTCTCAACTTCGAATTGATTTCTAAGAGAGCTACATTCGAACAATCCTGAAATCAACTTAAGAAGTCAGAAAAGCCTTTTAGACCCAGAAAAAAATAGCCGTTACCGTTTTCCTTTTAGAAGAAGCTACGCGGTGCCCTATGAAAACCACCCTAACCGGTTGGCTCACCCGCGCCCACTGGCTCCACACGCCGCGCCGCGCGCAACCGCCCGACTCGCCCACGCGTGCCAAGCAAACGGCACGCCGCGCCGAGCGGCCCACACGCAGCACCAAGCACGCATCTATTGTAACCGCCAGGAATGAAGAAAAAGAAAAAGGAAGAAAAAGAAAAAAAAAGAAAAAAGGAAAATATAAAAGAAAAGAAAAATGTACTTTTGCATTTCAGTTTTTTAATTTCTTTATTTTACACGGATGTACGAATTTTGTATAAAAACCTTTAGATTTCTAAAAACTCACACATAAATATGAATTTTACACAAATACTCTATTGAAAAATAAAGTTATCTGTTGCAAATTATCCGACTAGTTTTAGTAAAATGGCTAAACCACTACGAGTGGCTACACGTGGAACACATTGCCCAAAATTATCTGGGAGCTCCAATCGGCAGCGGTTTTAATCTATCTAATATCTAAAGTTGTGTGGTAGTGACAATTTAACAATTATCTAGTGTCTTCATCCATTTTTTAGTATCTGTTTGTGTCGTCCCAGTTGCTTGCATAGCAATGGCCGGTTCTCTTCTTTGGTTGTCATGGCTTCTGGTGTCTCTCCTCTCCGTCTATCTCCTTGATCTCCTTGCGCACTTCCGCCGTCAGCTCCCTCCAGGTCCCCTCCCGCTGCCGCTCATCGGAAGCCTCCACCTGCTCGGTGTCCAACCACACCGCTCGCTCGCCAGCCTCGCCAAGACGTACGGCTCGCTAATGTCCATCCGTCTGGGCACGGTCACCACGGTGGTCGTCTCGTCGCCAGAGGTGGCCCGAGAGTTCTTGCAGAAGCACGACGCCGTCTTCGCTCACCGGTTCACTCCGGACACCGTCGTTGACCACGCCAGGAACTCAACCTCCTGGCTGCCACCCGGGCGGCGTTGGCGCGCACTCCGCAAGATCATGGCGACTGAGCTGTTCGCGCCGCACCGGCTCGACGCGCTCCAGCCGCTCCGGGAAGAGAAGGTGGCGGAGCTCGTGGACCACGTCACTCGGTTGGCGCACAAGGGCGCTGCGGTGGACATCGGCCGTGTGGCGTTCACGACGAGCCTGAACCTCATCTCACGCACCATCTTCTCGCACGACCTGACGAGCCTTGACGACCATGACGCGTCCAAGGGGTTCCGTCAATTGATCACCGACATCATGGAGGTTGCCGGAACGCCGAACTTGTCGGACTTCTTCCCAGCGCTCGCCGCCGCCGATCTGCAGGGTTGGCGCCGGCGGCTGGCAGGACTGTTTGCGCGGCTGCACCAACTATTCGACGCCGAGGTGGACCACCGCAGGCTGCATGGCCATGACGCCGGAGAACATGCGGGGAAAGGAAAGGACGACTTACTCGACGTGCTACTGAGGCTCGCCGCCCGGGACGACGACGACACAGCGGGCCTTGACGGCGACACGCTCCGGTCGCTCTTCACGGTAAGGACAACGTATTCAATTGCTGATAATATGAAACGTCGGGCAACTCTTGCCATCTTCTGTTGAATGAAGTGGTCCATCGCCGCACGAAATTTCATTACCAGAAAGAAATCTTGGGAGCGCCGGAGTTCGTGAGATCTTGTCGAGAAAACTTCAAACTTGGGACAAACTTTGATTTAACTCGAAGCTAGCTAGTGGTTTAGAAACGTTCAATTAGACATATTTTTATTTAAAAATCAAATCATATTAATAATTAGTAAATTTACAAACATATCTAGCGTGTACAAATTATAATAAATATTCGTAAGTGATTTCACAACATATTAATTTTGCACCCATTAAAAAAATTATTAGAAAACAATCATTAAAGTTTATTTTGATGATTTTTCTGGATTCAAAGATACGTATTATCAAAATAAAGTAGTGAATACTATACTATTTAGAGCATATTTTTCAGATAGAGATTGTTAATTTAGTACTCATTATTAAGTTCACCGCACAATTAAGCGCATCCATCTTTTGTTGTTGCCTGCTTATATGTTGTTAAGTAGCTAGAACTGTGGAAGTTGTATGTCCAATATATATAGCCCTTCAACGTAGTCGATTGAAAAAACAAAACTCTGAAATTTTAAACAAATATTATAAATAAATCCTAGCATCCACGTTAGGAGAAAAATATTGTGTGCGTCCTAATTAGATAGCGCGGAGACCCGGAGTTAGTAGCGGAGGGCGTTGGTGCGGCAGCGGTTGGTACCACTTTAGTGGCGGGTCTCTAATAGCCCACCACTATAATATTGTTGCCCAAGGCCACTACAGTTGCGATTTGTAGTAGTGTTATACATGCAATAATTAAATTGTAAACACTATTTCATAAATACATATTTATGTTGTAGGACTTGTTTACTGCTGGAAGTGACACAAGCTCTATCACAATAGAATGGGCAATGGCAGAATTGCTCCAAAACCCATTACTAATGGCTAAAGCTTGTGATGAGCTTACACGAGTGATCGGCGAAAGAAAACGAATTGATGAATCCGAAATTGAACAGTTGCCCTACCTGCAAGCTATCGTAAAAGAGACATTTCGACTGCACCCTCCTGCTCCATTCTTGCTACCTCGCAAAGCTAATACGACGATACGTATAATGGGTTACACAATACCTAAAGGTACAAAAGTACTGATAAATGTGTGGGCCATGGGGCAAAACGAAGACATTTGGCAAGAACCTGAGAAATTCATGCCGGATAGATTCCTTGGAAGAACAGTCGGCTTTAGCGGTGGAGATTTGGAGTTCATCCCATTTGGTGCAGGACGTCGAATCTGCCCTGGAATGCCCTTAGCTATCAGGATGGTCCATGTGCTTCTTGCATCATTATTAATTCATTTCAAATGGAGACTCCCAGCTGATGTCGAAAGGAAGATTGATATGACAGAGAGATTTGGCTTAACCTTATCAAAAGCTGTTCCTTTATGCACTATGGCCACACCGGTAAGAAAATAATGGACCACTCTAATCGATGGAGAGATTGTAGCAAGCATGGGATAAATAATATTACTGTGAAAATTGCAATGTGCACGCCCATGTGCGTGGGATGATTTATAGGTTGAAATCTCGGTATCTGCTGTTGTTCCACGACTTAATAAGACCATTTTTTTTGGCAATTTACCTAGATGTCCATCTATTTATTATGTACTAAATGTGTAATATTAGACTTTATTACTATTGCCCTTCTAAGCCTTCTCTGGAACATATGTTTCTTGATTAATTTTTGTGTTCCCAGATAGAAACACAATATTTGATAGTAAGATTTAAAGGAACATAATTTTTGTGCAAGATCCGGTTTCTCCGTGATGCTGTCAGGACCTGGTCCTGGTCCAGGTTTGGCAGGCCAATTTGGTACGTTTTGTTTGAACTTTGACAGTAAGTATGGATAGGATATGGTGACATATAGATTTATAGGGACGAGATAATACATATGAGGTAGTTGATAGACAGAAGTAATGAGATATTTTTTTATTTGATTATGTGTATATAATTACCTATATGCAGTAAGTTTAAATTTAGTGTGGCCTACTTATCAAATATATTTTTTTAATAAAAACATAATTACATATGAGATCTTATTTTATAGATTAAATTATAATCAATACAATGATACAATTAGATGATAAATTAGATAAATGATTTGAGATTAAAAATCATTTCAATATTTATAAATAAAAATTAAATGCATAATAACCAATTGGGAGACGTCATCTCATCCAATATTAAATGAGCTTGTTTAAAAAATTTTCCTAAATTCCTTTATCCAACATATTGAAAGAATATTTCTCTCGGTGACTATTCATCTTCGTTCTCTAACCAAACAGCTAATTAGATAGGATGGTTTTATCCCATCTAAAGATATCTCTGAGATCAAATAGACCCATACTATCAGAACAGCTACGCATACTCCATCCATGCAGGTTGTCACTTGTTAGCCTCCAACGATCCAGATACCATCAACACACACCTTAGCATTGCCTCCAACAGGCAAGCTAGACGCCGACAAGACTTCAGTGATATAGATACGAATGACACACGTTGTCAGCATCTTATTAAGACACTTCACCTATCATATTCTAAAAGTCACATCTCCTTTTAGAACTATAATTAAGAAAGATATGTTATTTAAAAGCTTTACAGGTTAAGAACATTGATTAACACACTTTAGAGCTTGAATATTGAGATGTTTTGGCATGTCTCATCCGTAGAGATGAGTTTTAAGAGTATTTTTATTATATGACTGGCTCAAAATCCTTCTCTGTGTTACATCCTACCATTGTCACAAGTTTCGCCTGAACAAAGAAAAGGTGAATAATGCATTTTCATATCATTTATTTTGAGCCTTCAATTTTTTTATCCGGGTCATTGATGATCTCTTGTGCCAACGTGCCATTATAATATGTGATTTTTTGTCGACTTTATTAGGTTGGTAAATACATAGTCGGGCTTGAACTATTAGTATAGGATGATGTTACTCAGTGATGAAAATCTTAAGGACTTGGGTGGCAAAGTACTTTTGGAGGAAGACAATGAAACTAAGACCACTTCAGGTAATACATTGGCTCCTTCCGAGAGACACAATAAAACCGAGACATCGATCCAACTGATAGAGATTCTTTTAATTTTAATGTGAGTCCATCTATCACACATCATGCATATGGTTGATTGTTCAAGGTATTCATGATTTTAACAGTTTAGCTCTTTTAGGTAGTGCTAATCCTAAGCGTTTAGCCCTAATAGATTATTTGTATATTTAGCCCTGATTGAACAAGTGAAAACCCTGTTAGACTGCTTGGTTAGCAAGTTTTAGCATCGGTCAGCAATCTCGTCCATAATACCTCACAAAAACTGTATTGGAGCTAAAAAATATTGAAGGCAACACATGATAACCACTTACTCGTGCTGTTTGAGTGTGCTAGGAGCTGAAGAACTTTTTTTAATTTTTTATTGTTTAGCTATTTTAGACATCATACAAGCTTTGTAAATATTTAGTAAAAGTATGCAGTCAGATCAGTGATTTCTCAACCGACTTGACAATTAGTCCTATTCTAGGGGTAGGGGAGGGGGTTCATTCAAGACTTCTATCCTCACGTTGATTGGAGTAGGTACATTTCTCACTATGTTTTCACCTAATTTTATGTTTGTATTGGTTGTATGATTTATTTCTCAAGATAATTGGTAGCAAACACCCAATTTACAATTTCTCCAAAGTTATGTCTACAAAATACTCACATTCAAATTTTAATTTGGAGATGATCATTACAATTCTAGATATTTGTTGGACCGACACAAGCGAATAGTTTTGAGCTGAGTGTGACGGTTTTGAGCCAAAACTATCAAATCCCTTGTTGCCTTTGCACCATGTCTTCGGAGTGGACCACCACGATTTCACGGCTCCTCATGCTTGGCCTTTGTCTGTCCATGTACTAAACCATGCATGGCCGAAGTCAAGATAAGCCATTCGTACTTTGAAGTGCCTCTTCAAAGTGTCTCCCTCCGGATCCCACCTTCGAAGTGCCTCTACTCAGAGGACTTGGTCCGCCATTCTTCGAAGTGCCTCCCATTGGAATACACCTTCGAAGTGCCTCTCCATGGGGGTCTTCATCAGCCACCCTTTGAAGAGTCTCCCTCTAGAGTACACCTTCAAAGTTCATGCCTATCTCCGTTCAGTGCTCCTGTGTCTGAGACCCTCCGTCTAGAGAGCCCTTCAAACACCCCTTGGACCACCCTTGACTTCACCCAGCTTCCTTGATCCTCTGGCACCAAGCTTCCTACTTACTCCTGATCCCTCGTTGTTAGACAGCCAAGCTGCATCCACTTTATGCACGTCATGAGACAAGCAAACATTTTTTGCAGCACCCTTCAGTACACACCGAATCTTTCGGTAAGTACTCTATTTTGCAAAAACCCTTCGGTGCACACTTCAGTGCACAACCCAAATACCGACCCTTCGGAAAGGAACCCTTTGAAGCACACTTCGGTGTACAACTCCAAAATACCAAACCCTTCAATAAACCCTTCGTGCACAGATACTTGTCAATCACTCATCACTCAGACTGACCAATGCACATCTCAATTTGGTTTCTCAATATTCTTTTCTCATACCTAAATGAATTTATACTATTTCAAATTCAAGATATTTATTGTCTTATGATTTTACCGTAGTGTTAGATTAGAATTAGTTGAGGGCTGAGATTTAACATAAAAAAATTAGGAAAAATTACTCACATGTTATTATAATTTTAAATAATTGCCTACATACCACTATTAGTGAATGTGGTGGCCCCCATTTATTATTGACACACCGATGACATATTGGCAAACTGTAAAAACTGTAATGGCATAAAAGAAATTAACCCAATAAATTAAGGGCTGAGATTTGTTTGATGGTTGTCCATCGTTACGACAATAGTTCACCTATTATATAGTGTCGTTCCGTGGGAACAACAAAAGCCTATGGGGGTGCCCATAGTTTGATTTATGTAGGTAGAAGGGAGAGTCGCGATTAGGGACCAATGGTTACCTCAACGGGTGAGGCAAAAGATGGATGAGATAGGGGACTCAAGAAGATTTTAGATAGATTCGAGCCTCCCCGAGAATAATAGCCATACTCTTGTATGTGTATGATTGTAGGAGGGAGTCCTCAAAAAGGGTCTCTCAATGTCTGGATTTCGGATTATATCATAGCTCTCCTTCTAAAGCCTCCACCTATCTAGTCCTTTTATATGATAAGGACATGGGGGTTATAGGAAGGTAAATGTTGTGCTAATGGATGTAGAAACAACCACATAATGGCGTGTTATTGGCAAGAATAACCATAATGTTATAATGACAGTCTTGATGAAGGTAATTGTTCCCTTGATGAATTGCAGACCGTTTGTTGGTGTTCATGCACTCGTACAGGCATCTTTCCCAAGTACGGGCTCTAGAGGTCTTGTGGTTCCCTAGAGTCAGTCTTCATGAGTCGGTCGACTGCCTGATAGTCACCTTGAAACCACTCGGTAGGGTAACCGGGGTTATATCCTTGACAGTAGCCCCAAGCTTTTTTCGGTGTGCGATCGACTAGGAGAAGATGTAAAGATATCCATGTGATTTTGTTGTTTATACAGTCTTCCCGATCGGTGCACCTCCCAAGTGCACCTACCAAGTGTAGCCCTCGAGGCTGAAGTTTATTCAAGGAATAAGCTTCAGTCTCAAAAATGGATTCTGAAAACTTTTCTTCGGCATCGATGAGTAGTGGAACCATATGGATCCATTGTCGGCGAAAGGAACCACTCAAAACAGTGGCAGTTGGTGATATCAGTTCTAGATAGCCCGTGCAACTTCTATTAATGTTGCTTTTGGCGGATGGAGTGAGGGCAACTATTTCTTTTTGTTTCATCCTATTTTGCGTGATTTGAAGTTCTTCTAATAGTTCTAGGAATCGTGCTGGCACAATTGATGGAAAAAAGGCACTTTGGGTCACGACGCTTCGAATTTTGAAATCGTCCGGGAGAAGCCGAGGGTTATAAATAATTTCCTCGGTGCATCTTGATGTTTTACCCTAATCATCATGTCTTATTCCTTATTCGATCTCCTGCGCCCCGCAAGAGCTCTCGACATTGCAACTGTGTGGTTTGATATCACAAAGCCTAGCGATTGTTTAACCTTAAGCCTTTGGTGGGCGCCTCCAATGTTTTGATGGTGGGGAGCTTTTCTCAGAGGTCAGCCAACTAGGTGAAGGAGTTTCGACCATCGACGGGTGGAGAAGTGGTGGTGTTACCAATGGAGAGCCGTAAGGATATCCCGCTGAAGATTTTATCTTTGTGGCGTGTAGCCGACGACGAGTTGTTTTCTTCCCCTGATACCCATGAGATTGTGGTCTTTGATTCCTTCTTCTCTCATGGTTTCGGGTTGCCGGTGCATCCCTTTCTTCGTGGTGTTCTCCACCATTACGACATTTCACTTTGCAATCTGAATCCAAATTCCATTCTTCACCTTGCCATCTTCGTCCACAAGTGTGAGGCATTTTTGGGATTGAGCCCCATTTCAATCTTTTTCGCCATTTCTTCTATTTGTGGTCTCTTGGCAACAAGGTGGTTGGTGGTTACGGGTTTAGCTTCACGATGGGAAAGCAACAGAGTATATCTCTGTGCCGCTTCCTTCTTCTAATAAGGGGTGGCACTCGGGTTGGTTTTATGTGGCCAACCACGAGCCATCCCTTTCTCTAGAGATTGATTGAGTGCCGAAGACGATGCTCACTTGGACCGACCGGTGCTTGGCTGAGGAGCAGGGGCAGGTCGATGATTTGGTGGTCTTGATTCGCCAACTTTGGGAGGACAATGTTACTAGTCTTCATTTGGTGGTGAGCTTCTTACTTCGGTAGATCGTGGCGCTAAAGCAACGGCTCCACCCCGACTTCGAGTACTCGGGTCTCGGAGCCCCGACCAGGGAGTTGGCTGAGAATCCGCCTGGGTTGGAGGTGGAGGCAAGGGCGCGGAGTGTCTTTGCCAGCAATGATGAGGTTCGAAGCTTCACCTACCGCTGGCCTTTCAGACTCAGCTTTCCTCGATCAGAGTTAGCAATATCTTCCTTCTTTAGCGATGTCATTGGAGTTTGTAGGTTGTTCTTCAACCATTAACCCTAAGTGGTTCAGATTTGAGCTGCTTTCATCTCTCTACTGTCGCTGCTGGAGCATCCTCGGCTAGAAGGGAAAGGAAACTTGCTCCCCTCAGGCGATGAAGCTGAAGAAGTGAGCGGAGGCCTCGCCCGGTTGGGGGTCGACTCAGAGTTTGACCAGGGTAGAGGCGATCAAGACGATGACACAGGGACCTCCAAAGGTCCCTTCATCCTTCATCGGAGAGACGGGTGTCGACTCAGATACTTCCGAGTGGACACCTGCAACGGGTGAGGTGACGGTGTCATCATCGTTTGTGTCCACCCCACCACCTCCTTCACCTTCACGGGCGCTAGCCTCTTCCTCAGTCCCACCGTCCGGTTTTGTTACAAGCGTGGGTCTAGTTCATGGACGAAGAAGCTGGTCTTCCGGCGGTAGTCGTGGTAAGGATGTCGGGAAGTATTTGGTCTTCTTGATTGACTTTCAATATTTTCCTTCAAATTTCTTTTAGTAGCGTTGATGGATCATCAGTGCTCGAGCCAAATCTGGTTAGGGCGGCTAGCATCGGTGTGTTTACCACCGACTTGGTGGTCTATGTGGTGCCGCTTGCATCACCTAAGGGTTGGAGGTCTTCGTCTCCCCTTAGGGCGAAAGTTGATGGTATGATGCTGTTGGATGGCGAAATTCCTCTATTAGGCGATGTGTCGGCATATGGGCCTCCTTCACCAAGGATGCCGAGAGGTCCACCATCGGACACTAGAGTGGCCACGGAGGAGGATGCCATGACAGGGAAGGAGCCATGTGCTCCTACTATCATGGTCAGGGGTATGCAGTGATCCCATGCGCATCCTTCAGCCCAACGGTGGCCGGGGAATGTGGCCGAGTGCTTGGATGCATTCTGGCATTACAGCCGAAGGATCCTGGTGAGTTTTCTTACAAAATACATGTGTACCTCGTCGTGTGAGCTGACTCAAGCTACTGCACATGACTTGGCTGACCTTCTGGGAGATCACCTAGATCTCAAGAACGATGAGCTGAGCTAGAAGTATGGTGAGCTGAGGAGAATGGATGGCGAGCTGAGGCGGTTGGAGAAGGAGAATAGTGTTCTCCGCGAGAAGCTTGAGCTCTAATCGCTTGGTAAATTTTCTGCTTCTTTAGTATTTTGATGGCAAGGTACAGAGCATAGATTGCCTTTGTCTTTTATAGAATTGTCGGTGTTTGGAGAGTGTTGGACCAAAATGGGCAACCAGAGGGGGGATGAATGGGATCTTTTAAAACTTCGGACTAAAACTAGCCTTCTGTTTTAAATTCTATCTCTTGCGGAATAGGCTTCGAACACACCCATTAGAGGTTTGGTTCAGAGGTATTTTACAGCTCCGAGCATAGGCTCCACAAATGGTAAAAAGTCAAAGACTAGGAGACTTCGCTCACACCCACAAACCCCAAAACACAACTCTGCAAGAAAAGTGCAGGCTCCGCACACGAGGTGCCTTCGAGCAGGCTTCGCACTTCACACTTCGCAGAGGTAAGTTCCCTCTAAAGACTTCAAACAGATACTCTGCGCTAGCAACTAGTAATAGACTTCGTATTTCGAAGGGCAGAAAGCAAACAGACTAGACTACGCTAAGGACTTCAACCGAGGAAAGAAAACAAGCTTCGAGCTCAACTTCACTCAGTGCTTCGCTAGTAATCTGAGATGACTTGCCTCCAGTTTACTCAAAGAGAACACACACTGAAAAACTTGCTCGAGCAGGAGTTAAACACACTTCATCAGAGGTAAATCAGAACAAAAACTCAAGATAGCAAAACCGAAGTGTACTACAGAGATCTCAACGCATGTTGTGCAGAATAGAAATACAAGTTCAAACAATAGAGAAAACAGAATGAAAATATTATTGCATGAACAGGGAACACAAAAACACTCACAGAACTGAGTACATGATAGTGGCGGCTAGCTCTGGGAGTTCTGAAAATGGATTCTTAAAGTGTTGTCTAGACCAAGCCAACCTTAGTATTTATAGGCACAACTAAGCCATGCGAATAGACTACTCTACCCCTAGGGTTTACACTGTTTTTATCTCAGCCAGACAAGGTGGTACAGATGGTAGTCTACTTTACTGGAGGCTTCTTTTGTCAGCTTCACAGAGGAGACAGCATCAACTTTTGCATAGCAGACATGATTAGCCTTTGCACAGTGGAATCTTTTGAAGCCCCCTTGCAGTAGCTACGGTGGAAATCCTCGAATCCGAAGGCCTTCGCTTCACCGAAGACAGTCTTCGATACAGTGATGGTTTTGAGCTGAAGTCGTCAAAGCTCTTGAGCCTTTACACCATCACCTTCGGAGTGGACCCCCACGGCTTCATAGCTACTCCCAGCTCGACCTTCGTCAGTCTGTGTACCGAAGCCATGCATGGCCGAAGTACCTCAAGTCAGTCACACTCTGAAGCCCCACCTTCGAAGTACCTTTGCCACCTTTCGGAGTCCCTCCGTCCAAGGCCTCCACATGAAGCATATCCATAAGCACCCCTTCGTAGTGTCTTAACCCTGAGCACACTCTACGAAGACCCTTATCCAGACCATGTGTTCGATGCACCTTAACTTCTGAGACCTTCGTCAGGTGTACCTTCGAGTGCCTCCATCCGGAGCACACTTCAAACGTCTTGCCTCAATGCTGAGTACTTTGTCCACCATACTCCGAAGTCACTCCTTCGGAGCATCCTTCAAAGTGCCTCGCCTCCGAGGACTTTGTCTCAGGCTACCTTCAGCCAGAGCCACCCTCCGTACTTTTTGCCTTCGCCTAGCGCACCTTGACCCAAGACCGATCTTGACCCCACACAGCCTTCGTGACCGAGATCCCCGCTCGCCTAGCATCAAGCCTCTTGCTTGCCCTAGGTTCACTCACTGCGAATCGTCCATCACCTCTGAAGTCACCTGCACACCATAGATAATCATACAAGATTTTCCAGTACCCCTAGAGACCTCTCCGGTAAACATCCTTCGGTACACACTCCGATGTACCGCCCAAAGTACCGAGCCTTTTGGTACCAACATATCATCGTGTTCTGCCGGAGCCCTCCGACAGACCCACTCCGTTGCACAACTGCAGCCAACCAAGTCCGAACCCTTCGGTAAACACCTCCAAATCACTTCGGAGGGACCCCTTCGCCTAGAAGAGAATTTGTCAATCACTCATCATAGACTTGAAGCCAAAGAACATTTCAACTTGGTTTCTCAAAGAGCATCTTGAGGCTGTCGGCAATTAGGTGCACCAGTCGGCCGATGAGGCCATAGCCGAAAGGAATGCGGCTTTGGCCGAGTTGGATAAGATGAAGAAGCATCTCACTAAGTCAGAGGATTTCGCTCAGTAATGTCTTGGTGAGTACAAAGTATGAACTTCTTTCAGAAGCTTCTTTCTTTCTGGCGAATTCTATCAATATATGCTTTGAAAACTTCCTTTGCTTTGTAGAGCTTCATCGTCGTGTGGGGGCTCAATTTATTGACTTGCAACAACGCCTGGGTAGCACTCAGAGGCGTCTATATGTTTATAAAACGAGCACCAAGAAGCTGGTCCGGATGATTGATGATGAGCCTCCAAACTCAGAGTGGTCAGCGGAGGAGTCTCTGGCTCGACTCGATGGTGTTGAAGAGTGGATGAGGTAGACGACTCGAGACTTCATGAGGACGGTGGCCATTCATGTACTCGTGATCATCCGGGCACTATATCTGATCGCTTGGCTGTATTATATTTGAGTAGGGTGGCCAATGCACATCAAGGAGTCCGATGTCAAATGCATCCATGCTGAGGTCGAGGAGATTGCCTAAGCCTTGATCTCAGATATCAAGATTTATCCTCCTGCACATACCGAGTGAACAAAAATATGTGTGATATATTTGCAAGACATGAACATGTTAAACGTATTGCTGCCTATTATTACTTTGTATTTTTTGCATGGAATCTGACTAGTTTGTGACCTTTTGTTCATATGATATAGCTTACGCTTTTCAGCGTAGGGAAGCTTAGGCTGTGTGCATGCTTTTTTGAGCCATCAGCATCATGTATAGCTCGTAAGGTGATACAAAAAACCAATCGAAAAAGAAGACAACTCTTAAGCAATCAGAAATCAATCGAATCGACTCAACCAGAGCGGATCATGGATACATAGCAAACGATTGTCATAATCCAAAATGAACTTAAGAGCCGAAAAGGCAACTATTTGAGCATTCAGGAAAAATGTATCTTCCAAGACTCAGCCAGAGTGGATGGTGGATACAGAGTGGGAAGGCCGCAACCAATCCGAAAAAAGAAAATGCTTAAGATTCAAAAATGTAACTGTTAAGCTTTCAGGAATAGAGGATCAAGACCACAACTGATCCAAGAGAAACGCTTAAGGGTCAGTGAAAATTGAATTTGAATGATGTACCAAATTCTTGCGAGAATTAAAGACTTAGCTGGGCATAGCAGGCGTTGGGGATATCAAATCCCATAAATTTTGGTGAGTGAAGTCTAGTGGAGTAAATCTTGATGAAGTCTTTTATGGAGCTGAAATGTCAGGCGCGCCAGACATCGTATCATCCATGCCATCTTTTTAGGCGACGCGACAAGTCGTGTTGACCGTGCATACATGGAAGTGGATATTGATTGGCGCAATATGGAGCCTGATGGGGCGACTCATGGTGCACCATTTATGGAGTTTCATCATCAATGGGAGAGTGATGACTTGTTTCCAATGTCCCTGCTTCAGCCTATAAATAGGCGCCTTTGGCATCGGTTTCTCCAACATTTAGGCGTAAAACACTTCTTCTGATGTCTTGGTATGAAGGCTTCACGGTAGGCTATAAGAGCCCCCAGACTTCTAGTGAGTGCCATCTGGTATTTTTTTATATTCTTTCATGCTACTAGTTAATGAAGTATTTGATAACTTCTTCTGTAGGATCATCCGGAGAATGTGTTTGCAAACTAATCGGAGTCATGTTGGAAATACTTGTTAACACGAAAATGTGCCCCCACACTTGGGTGGGTTCGATGATCCAAAAGTGTGCGGATACTTAGGGACGATCCTAAGCGTAACACAGCACCGACGTCGCGTTCTGACTTCCCTTAGCCGTGGTAAGGGGGTGGAGTCACCAATTAATCAGATCACATAGAAATAATCCAATTAGCTGAAAGAAATATATTAAACAGAATAACTCAGCAAATCGGTCATAGTGTGTCTGCTTCGAAATATGGTGCGAAGGGGGGCACCAAAGTATACCTTCGACGTCTGATGCGGAGTGTCCCGCCGAAGGGTACCTTCAACGTTCGGACTGATCTGGCCGAAGATGAACTCCGAATGGATCTGGACGCGACAATCACCTCTGAATAGCGGGGTTCGGTGCAAAGTCTCTGATATAGTAAGATACATGATAATGAATCAAACGCAATGTGTGAGCGTGACTTCATCCAGAGCGGAGTACGAGTGCGGCGAAGCCTGTCATGACGAAGTCAGTTGGAGAAGCATGCGGTCGAAGCAGCAGTCTCGCCGAAGGGTGTTCTGGTGACTTCCGAACCTGATCTCTCAGCTCTAGACACCTCCAATGAAGTAGCTCCGAATGTAGAAACATGCAATAGAGTGGATTCAAAGTACCAATTTGGCCTGAGGACCAAATTCTGCTTAGTGTCGCACTAGTGGCAAGGTAGCAATCTATTACGCATATTAGCGGATACTTCACAGGCAAAGTAACAAGGCGATAGCAATCTATTACGTAGATTAACGGATACTTCACAAGCAAAGTAACAAGGATTACCACTATTTTGAAGTAGTCGTCGGAGGGCTTCAAGGCAAACCCACGAAGAGTGCAGAAAAAGTAAAGATAAAGTAAATGCGATTCAATGCTAGGCTTTGTGGTTGATTTGTGTTGGGGGGCCTTTGAATTAGCTTCGCCTCTATATTTATAGGGGCTAGACCTCTAATCTAATCTACTATAATTCGGCTGAATAGAGATAAACACTTAGCTGGAATCGGGTCCAACTCTACCTCTGCCCAAAGTGGGCCTTCGGCCAGGCCCGTCGAAGCCTTCTCCTCGGGCCGAAGCTTCGGCGGCGTTGGCCTCTGAAGGCCTCCTGGCCGAAGGCTGTGGGCTGGCTGGAAGCTTCCGGAGCCCATAGACCAATAGTCCTTCAGCCCTGTAGGGCTTTGGCCTGACCCGAGACATGTGTATTTTCGGTTCAAATTACCAAAATTGATATTTTGACAATCTTAACCATTGATGCCATTTTTTGCAATCAACACATGCCTCCCTACCTTTTAGTGAACTAAGTGAACTAAAAGCACAATGGGCTAAAGACGATACTTTCCTTATCGGCCTTTCGACCTCTTCTAAGATGTTTGCCACACACTTGGGAAATACCTTTTCAAGTATCTACCATTCAAAGCCCTTCGAAACTGCTCTCCTTGCAGAGATTCTAACACATATGCATTGCTAGGAGCGATCTCGGCTATTTGGAAAGGGCCTTCCCAACTAGGTGACCACTTACTAAACTTGGGACTCTTAGTGCCTAAGGTTAAATCATCTTCCAAACCAAGTCATCCACTTGAAACAATTTTGGTTTAACCTTCTTATTGTAGGCTTTAGCTACTCTCCTATTGTCTACTTCTATGGCTTCTAAAGCCTTCAATCTCTTATCGGTCACTTCTTCTAGGTTGTCTTTCAAAAGAGTTTCATACTCGTCGACCGATAAGCCATCTTGCTTTAACACCCTTAAAGAGCAAAGATCTACTTCTACAGGTAGAACGGCTTCTTGTCCATATACCAACTCATATGGACTAACTTTAGTAGCACCGTGCTTTGCAATTCTACAAGCCCATAGTGCCTCGGAGAGCACTTCATGCCACCTTTTAGGGAATTCTTCAATTTTCTTCCTAATGAGCTTAATCATGGTTTTATTACTAGACTCGGCATGACCATTGGCCTGAGCATAGTAGGGCGAAGAGTTTATCAACTTAATACCATAATATTCGGTGAAGTCCCTCACTTCTTTAGAAACAAATGAGCTACCGTGATCAGTAGTGAGAGTTTGAGGAATTCAAAATCTATGTATGATGTGCTTCAAGATAAAGTCAAGTCCCTCGTTGTGAGTCATGTTCTTGAGAGGCATGACCTCGGTCCACTTTGTGAAGTAGTCTGTCACCATCAACACAAACTGATGCCCCTTTGAGGAAGGAGGATGAATTTGGCCGATGAAGTCCATACCCCAACCTCGGAACGACCATGGTTTGACAATAGGGTTGAGTAGTGAAGCATGAGCTAACTGAATATTGCCAAACTTTTGACATGCTTCACACCATCTATAATACTTAAAACAATCCTCAGTCATAGTCAGCCAGTAGAAAACCCTCTCTTTTGAGCATCCAACTCATTTTCTAAGCCAACTGATGAGTGCCACAAAGTCCTTCATGGACTTCTCCCGTAGCCAGCTAGGATTCATTTTTTGTCTAAACACTTCAACAATACTCCAGTCAATAGTTCGGCGATATAATGTATCATCTAGCAATACAAACTTAAACGCATGTCGCCGAATTTTCCGATCAACCCTTTGGCTAGGGTCTCTCAAGTACTGGACGATTGAAATTCTCCAATCGCCCTATGGGCTTCGGAGGGTTTTCGCTAGCTCGCTCCCTGAAAAAGTATCTAGGCTACTGATTTCGGGGTGCCCCCGAGCCCTTCCTGTTTTTGCCGAAGCTTGGCTAGGACTAGGCGCAGAACGCATTAAGGCCGAAGCCCCCTGCCGGAGGGTCCGGACTTCCGGAAGCCCTCGTTGTCCTAGGGGACTCCGGCTCGTGGGCTCCGGCATGCCAGACTCTTTGGTGGGTGGAACACTCTGGTCCTGGGTCCTTGGTGCGCGGTAGCCTCTGGTAGCCGGAGGGGTCCGACCCGGAGGGTGTGCCTGTCTGAAGTCACTGGCTTCGGTAGTGAGACCAAACATCGGTTTTTCTGTACGGAAAATTTTCCTCTCCTGACTTGGTAACCAGATGCTTGATGAGCCAAATCATTTGCAACTAAATTGGCCTCTCTTGACACATGAGAAATTTTGAAGTCATCAAAAGTAGCAACTATGTCCAGGCACTTATCCAAGTTGCTATTTAGCAAGCCATTAAAACATTGAGCACTCTTAGCCACTTGTTGTCCTACTAACAGGGAATCACAATGCGCATGAACATGTTTAACACCCATGGAATCAGCCTCGTATTCAGCTTGGTTGTTGGTAGAGGGAAATTCTTGGCGATATAAGAACCACCCCAATACCTTGGCCATTTTTGCAAGCTAAACCATCAAAGTAAAGTTTCCATGGTATTACCTCAATCAAAGCAACATTGTCGCTCCAACTGACGTCTACATGGTGATCAACTATGAAGTTGGCTACTATGTTGACTTTCATAGCTCTTTGGGGTTCATAGGCCAAATCTTATTCAATCAAAGCGTAAGTCCACTTTTCGATTCTGCCACTTAGAATTGGCTTTAGAAACATGTGTTTTATAACATCAGTTTGACAAACGACAACACATGTAGTATGGAGAAGATAATGGCGCAATTTGGTATACGCGTAGTAAAGTGGCAAACACAAACGTTCCACAAACGCGTATCTGGTTTCGGCGTCCTGCAGGCGGCGGCCCAAAAACATGATGATGTACTCCTTTCCTTCTACCTCCTGGGTTAGCACGGCCCTGATCACGCTATCTTCGGCAGCGATGTACAACCGAAATGGAATTCCGGCTTTGGGTGCTCTCACCACGGGCGGTGATGACAAGCACTCCTTGATTTTCTCAAAGGCGCTTTGCTGGCTTGCCCCCCAAGTGAACTCGGCCTCGTTCTTTAGCCGGAGTATGGGGACAAAGGCATCAATCTTGCCAGACAAGTTAGATATAAAGCGAAGCAAATAATTCATCTTGCCTAGCAACTTTTGTACATCTTTTTTGCATGTCGGTGCCGTAACGTTTCTAATTTTCTCAAGACTCTTAGGATCAATCTTTGTGCCTCTTTCATGAATCATGAAACCTAAGAACTTACCCGCTGGAATGCCAAAAGCACATTTGAGTGGGTTCATTTTTAAACCATACTGCCGCATCATATCAAAAGCAACTTTCAAATCGGCTAAATGGTTTCCCATAGCGTCCGATTTGAATATGACGTCATCAATGTAAACTTCTAACATAACCCCTAGCAAGTCATGAAAGATCAAGTTCATAGCACGTTGATACGTGGCAGCATCATTTTTCAAACCAAAAGTCATGACGACCCACTCGAATAAACCGACAAAACCAGGGCATCAAAAGGCAGTCTTGTAGACGTCCTCTTCGGCCATAAAGATTTTATTATAACCAATATTGCCATCAAGAAAACTTAGTACCTTGTGTCCTGAAGCATCATTGATTAGCATGTCGGCTATCGACATCGGATACTCATCCTTCGGAGTGGCTCTATTCAGATCTCTGAAATCAATACATACCCGTATCTTGCCGCTCCCTTTCTTCTCTACAGGCCCAATGTTAGCGACCCATCCTACGTACATGCATGACCTAATAAATCCAGCTTTGAGTAGTCGCTCTACTTCTTCTTTAACTCGGTCATAGACGACCGAGTTAAAGCTGACGAGGAGGCTATTTATAAGGCCTAAATCTGGACTTGATAGGTAGTCCGATGCTCCACGAGCTCACGGCTTATTCCCGGCATCTCGCTATACTCCCATACGAAACAATCGACATACAATCAAAGCAACTTTATTACTTCGGCCTTTTCATCAGGCTGTAAATGTTGGTTTACAAAAGTCGGCCTCGGGATGCTACCGTCACCTATGTCAACTTCCTCTAAGGGATCGGCCGACGCAAAACCTTGTCCTAATTTCTCTACTTCGCTAAAGTCTTTGATGGCCTCGACAATACTGTCTTTATTAGACTGATACTTCTCTACTACGAGACTTTAGCCAATTCAGATTACTCTTTCTAGACATGACTACTAATAGAAAAAAACCGCGCTACACCAACCGGCTTTATAGACACTAGTACAAAACATCCTCCGGACACGTAACAAAATCGTAATCCGAAAGATCTCTACCTGACAAACACTCTACCTTGTTGTGAATGGCATCAACTGATACATCGGCCAATGCCACTTGGGCTAAAGTATCTGCTGGGAATGACTTCTACTTCATCGTTGTCCCACTAAATTAGGCACTGTTGCAGAGTAGAAGGAATGCAGCAATTCGCGTGAATCCAGTCACGCCCAACAAGTACGCTGTAGTTACCTTGTACATCGATGACGAAGAATGTTGTCGGTAATGTCTTGTTGCCCACGGTCAACTCCATGGAGATCACGCCCTTGGCCTCGAAACTCTCGCTGTTGAAGCCGTTCAGCATCAAGTTGGTCTTCTTCAGATCATCCTCGTCCCTGCCAAGTTTCTTCAATAGCGAGTAAGGCATTAGGTTAACAGTAGCGCCGCCGTCAACAAGCATCCGAGAAATCGGCTTTCCATCAATGTAACCTCTGCGTAGAGAGGCTTTAGATGGTGAGCCGAGTCATCGAGCTTCTCAAAAATAGCATTGCGCGGGACGAGGTTCAGCTGAGTGACCTCAGCCTTGTCCTATGGCAGGGCAAACTCAGCGGAAAGCGTGATGACGTTGATGTCCATCGCTTGGGGTGCAGGCCCCTCGGAGACAGGCGAGTAGTCGCCATCGAGCATGGCATCATCGTCGTCACTCGGACTAGGAGCCGGGTTGGTCATCTCAACCGGCTTCATCCTCCATACATGTCTTGTAGTTGGTCGAGGGCGGATTTCATCAAAAATAGCATCATGCTCATCCTTGGCTTTCTTCTCGCGCATATCCTATGCCCGTAGTCATTGTAGGCGTCTCTTTTGTGATTTGGACATGCCTAGAGGTGCCCAAGATGGTTGTGGCTTGGTGCCAGGTGCTACTGCCTAGTTCCTGTCAACTTTAGCCGAAGTGGTATTGCCCTCCTTGGCCTCGTGCACTCTGTATTCAGAGGGATCTTCGCTGCGGACCCCGGCAGTCGGACCGGCCTTGTTCGTCCGATCGGACCAGGCTTCAGTGCGGGCTCTGGCCGAAGCAGGGGACTCACCTCTATCAGACTTCGGCGATAAGGCCTTCGGGATTGGGACTTCCTAAGACCCTACTCTGACTGTGATAGCTTCGGACTCCCTATCCTCGGCCCCCTCATGCCTGTACTCTTCGACTTCGCTCTGCACGGGCCGATTCGGAGGTACCACGGATAGCCTGTGGATGATGCCTCCCATCCACTGCGTCTGTTTGTCCTTGCCATTCATAATACTCTGAAGGAAAACAAGGCATAGGGTTAGGTTGTGGAGGGTACTCTGGCTGTGATACATATGGAGCCCACGGAGTCCCCGCCCGGTTGTATGGTGGAGGCATCAGCGGCTCTAGTGGCCTCGCCCACTGTGAGCCGAACCCACTACCCAGGAGGAGGGTTCGGCAGAGTCGACGGTGTCTCAGACCATATCAGTGAGGGGTCCTGCTAGGCCGGAGGTACGTTCGGCCAGTGCAGGCCGAAGCCTCCTATCGAAGGGTTCAGTCCAGAGTGGTGCGGGGTTCAGCCATTGGGGGCCGAATTCGCTCCGCATAGGGTTCGGCCACTAGGGTCCGAAGCTACTATATGGGGGTTCGGCCATTGAGGTCCGAAGCCACTGTACGGAGTGCTAGGCCACTATGGCCCGAAGTCCCTGCGCGGAGGGTATGGCCATTATGGTCTGAAACCATTAGGAGGAGGGCTCGGCCACTGTGGTCCGAAGCCACCCTCGAATGCCATGGGCCCTTCGGCTGACTTACTTTTTAGCGTGGGGGCTTGCTTCCTTGGCTTTTCTTTGATGCTTGTTCAACAAGCATCTTGTATGTTACCTTCGGCTTCTTGCGAGCTTTAGCCGAAGGCATGCTGATGTTTTGTTTCCATAATACTACCTCGGGGTTCTTAGGTATGAGTGTGCGCGTGCGTGGTTCTCTAACAATTATCGCCTCCCTTTAGCCGACTTGGCCTGTTCCGTCCGAATCAGCACCTTCTTCTCACTGAGATCGACGACAGTTGATGGGGAAAGGATCTTTGTCCAGCTTCATCTTTGTATTGTGGTCTATTTTCAATAGTCCTTCTTCTATGGCGCCGATTGAACCTGCCGTCGAAAAACATTGCAGTCATTAGTATTATGTGAATGCGAGTCATGCCACTAATAGTATCGATGTTTCTTCAACTCATCGATAGAGGGAATGACTTGACCTTTAGGCAACCTGAGAAGCTGGTTCTTTAAGAGAAAATCAAATATTTTATCACACTTAGTTATATCGAATGAGTACTTGACCTCACTAGGCCGATTCTTCGTGGGAGACGGCTGTAATTCGGAGCAAGTGATAGGTTTACTCTTAGCATTCCAAACCCATTCGGCCGCGTACATGTCAGCCGAATCCTCCTCTTCTGATTCCTCCTCGTCGGAGCGTTCCATGATGTGGATTTCTGCCCTAGGCTTGTTAAATGTTTTAATAAACTTTCTATCTTTGGCTCAGCCTTCCTAGACCAGAGCCTGCTGCAAGACTTGGCTAACCTCTAAAAAGTTCTGGTTGTCTAATCTTTCTTTAATCTCAGAATGAAACCCATTAAAATCTAGTTCTGCCAAATCCCTTTCTGAAATACTAAGGCTAAAACATCGGTTTCTAGTATCCCTAAAAAGCTTGATGTACTTGGAGACTCTCTCGTTAGATTTCTGCCTAACCGATGTCAAGTGTGAAAGCCTTAGTTCTGTCTCGCCTGTGTAAAAGTAATCATGGAATTTTCGTTCCAAATCATCCCACGTCTGAACAGAGTTCAGCGGGAGTGCTAAAAACAAAGTGAAAGCGGTGCTAGATAACGAGAGAGAAAATAGTCTAATTTTGGAGCGTCTGTCCCGCTAGCTTCTCCACACTATGCTAAAAATTGACTAACATGCTCTAGTGTGGTTTTGCTACCCTCGCCATCGAACTTAGTGAATTCAGGGATTCTATAGCCACGGGGGTAGGGTATCGTATCGAAATGATCGGGATATGGCTTACGGTAAACCCTAATCCGACCCTTAGGCACGAAGCTGGCACATTCTCTAAATAGTGCGCGGATTTGCTCCTCTAGGTTATCATTGCCTGCTGCCTATGCACGTTTTTCGTGCTGGGGTGCGACACGTGGCGGGATGTCGGCCTGTCGGCCATGTGCCTCTTCCTACGCGCTAGCTATACTACGTGCTCAAGCCTAGGTGCCTGTGCATGTGGTGCGGGCAGCGCGGGTAGGGATGGTACCGGCACAGGTGGTGGTGGTGCATGGTACGCAGTGCTAGTTTGGCCGTAAGCATAATGACTAGTCTCGGCCATCGGTGTTGAGGCCGGAGACATAATGGTCTTGCCAGTGTTACCGTCAGTTCTGCTGTACACATGATTTACTGGAGGTACACTAGCAATAGGGACTGGTGGTACGGTCTCAAGTAAAGCTGAACCTTATAAGAGTTACCTCTACTTGGGAGCTAACTATCGAATCTAAATGGTTAGCTAGCAAAGCGCTGACGGCCTGATCTACCGATGTAGCTATCTTTTGCTCAATCTCTAAAGGAGATAAATGAGGCGATACAGGTGTTACCTGGATCCGAGAAAGGTCGGGGGCGATGATAACGCGCTTGATGAAGCATGCGCATGTCTTGACGTAGCTCCCAAGCATCATGTCTTGGAGTGCCTTCAACTTTGCCTCGATCTCTGCTTGGTCTTCTCCGGGAATGTCTTCAAGGGTAGGTGTTAGTATGTTGCGGTTGTTGATATCCGCGCCTCCTACGGTGTCCATCAGCGGTGTAGGCGTAGTAGTCGTTGTATATGTATCGGTGGCAGATGTAGATGTACCCGTCATGTTGGCATAGCTTTTCCCCAATGGAGTCGCCAAAAAGTGTGTTGACACGAAAACGTGCCCCCGCACTTGGGTCAGTTCGATGATCCAAAAGTGTGCGGATAGTTAGGGATGATCCTAAGCGTAACACAGCACCGACATCGCGTTCTAACTACCCTTAGCCATGGTAAGGGGGTCGAGTCGCCAGGTAATCAGATCACACACAAATAATCCAATTAGTCGAAAGAAATATATTAAACAGAATAACTCAGCAAACTGGTCAGAGCCTGTCTGCTTCGAAGTATGGTGCGAAGGGGGCCACCGAAGTATACCTTCAGCGTCTAATGCGGAGTGTCCCGCCGAAGGGTACCTTCGGCGTTCGGACTGATCTGGCCGAAGATGAACTCCAAATGGATCTAGACGCGATAATCACCTCCGAATAGTGGGGTTTGGTGCGAAGTCTCTGATATAGTAAGATATAGGATAATGACTCAAATGCAACGCGCGAGCATGATGAAACCTGTCGTGACGAAGTCTGTTGACGAAGCGTGCGGTCGAAGCAGCAGTCTCACCAAAGGGTGTTCTGGCAACCTCCGAACCCGATCTTTTAGCTCTAGACACCTCCGACGAAGTAGCTCCAAACGTAGAAACCTGCAACAGAGTGGATTCGATGTACCAATTCGGCCTGAGGACCGAATTATGCTAAGTGTTGCAGTAGCGGCGAAGGTAGCAATCTGTTACGTAGAATAGCGGATACTTCATAGGCGATAGCAATCTATTACGTAGATTAACGGATACTTCACAAGTGAAGTAACAAGGATTACCATTGTTCTGAAGTGGTCGTCGGAGGGCTTCCAGGCAAACCCACGAAGAGTGCAGAAAAGTAAAGATAAAGTAAATGCAATTCAAAGCTAGGATTTGTGGTTGATTTGTGTTGGGGGGCCTCCCAACTGGCTTCACCTCTATATTTATAGGGGCTAGACCTCTAATCTAATCTGCTATAATTCGGCTGAATAGAGATAAACACTTAGCCGGAATCGGGTCCAACTCTACCTCTGCCCGAAGTGGGCCTTCGGCCAGGCCCATCGAAGCCTGCTCCTCGGGCCTAAGATTCGGCAGCATGGGCCTCCAGAGGCCTCTTGGACGAAGGCTGTGGGCTGGCTGGAAGCTTCCGGAGCCCGTAGCCCAATAGTCCTTCGGCCCTGTAGGGCTTTGGCCTGACCCGGGACATGTGTATTTTCGGCCCAAATTACCAAAATTGATATTTTGACAATCTTAAACATTGATGCCATTTTTTGCTATCAACAATACTCAAAGTAGACTAGCGGCATTAGCAATGGCGTTTGGCGATGGGATTGTGAGCCCATGTGGTGACCTTATGGCGGTTCTCTGACCACTGCCTAGGCCTGGTGAGCCTGTGTAGTGACCTTACGTTAGCGTTCCAGTGTAGGCTACCATCTCCATGGTACCCCCGACCTTGTTAGGTTGGAGCAGCGCCGCAGGATAATCCAGAGAGGGAAGCCCTCTTGAGCAGATAAAATGCTCGGCTTTCGTCTTCTTTGTCTTATCTAGCCACCACTCTCACATGAGCCCGACAAGGTCGTTCGATAGCTTGTCGGTTCGGCGGTGTTGTACAGTCCTATGTCACAGTGAAGAAGACCATCCTTCCTTACGGAGTGTCTCAATGGAAGGTACGTCTTTGGCACAGCGGTTGATCTCGACTCTTATTGCCAAGATCGACCTGACCCTAGAGATGATGGCGTCGTAGTCATCGAAGGCATCCGTGAGGCAGCGCTCGTCGGTGGTCTGGGTGGCATTGTCGGAGATGCGCATATTGCGCGGCGAGTCGGGAGTGTGTGTTGAAAAATATGCTAAAAAGAATTTTTCACAAGGCTTCGCCGACTCGTGGGGCTTCACACACTCGGGAATGCTCTAGCACTGCATGTTGATACTAAAATGCTTCAACACACTAACACCGATCCGATGATCCAAAAGCATGTGGATACTTAGAGATAACCCCTAAGAGTAACACAGCACCGACGTCGCGTTCCGATGACCCTTGATAGTGACAAGGGAGGGTGGAGTCACGAGGCAATTAAATAATGTAAAAGTATTATCAAATTAATCGAAAAGGGAAAAGAATTCAACCGGCCGAATTAGGGACGATTGAAACGAAGTAACAGTGGCGGTCAGACCAGCCTACAGGGTCCGATCAGACCGAGGAGAATGCTATGGTCAGACCGTGCAGTCAGAGAAGGGCACACCGTGGCCTGACTACACACAGCCGGTCGGACCGACCGTGTGTCGGACTGCGTGTGCCGGTGATAAGATTATGGCTCGGCACAACCCAGTCAGACTGGCTTGTCAATGCTAGTGTTGATAACAAAAAATGGCATTAATGGTCGAAATTGTCAAAATATCAAATTTGGTAATTTTGGGCCAAAAATATACAAGTCCTGATACAGGCCGAAGCCCTAAAGTGATGGAGGCCCACCTGCATGGGGCCTCGAGGGCCTTGTAGCAGTCTTCTTTGCAGGACTAGCTTCAGCCCGAAGGCCCTTCGGCGACCTGCTTCGCCGAAGCTTCGGCCCAAGAAGCACCCTTCGGCGGGCATGCTGAAGGCCCACCCCTGATAGGCTTCGGATAAGGAGACTGGTACAGATTCATGTTATTTTTATCTCTAATCTTTATTAGGCCGAATCTTATCAGATTCAGGTTATTTTTTATCTCTAATCTTTATGAGGCCGCTTCATAGGACCCCCAACAACACAGATCAACTCTTCAAACCTTAGTTTGAACCGTACCTTTATTTTCTTTACCTTTCTGCATTAGATTAGTACACCTTCATGGGTTTGGGTTGGAAGCCCTCCGTCGACCACGCTATAATAGTGGTAAGCCTTGTTGGTTCACCTGTGATTCATCCGTTAATCTACGTAATAGATTGCTATCATCTTGTTGGCTCGCTTGTGAACCATCCGTTAATCTACGTAACAGATTGCTACATTCGTTTTGTAGACTGCAACACTTAGTAATTTGGTCTCTAGGCTGAATTGGCACTTGATCTTCGTTTTGTTGTAGGTTTCACGTTCGGAGCCCCCTTCGCCGAAGGTTTTCCGGAGCTAGGAAGCTGGTTTCGGAGGCTGCCAGAGCACCCTTCAGCGGGTCATCGCTTCGTCCGTTCATGCCGGATTCGTCACGCTGTTGTCAGTCTGGTCAAGTCCCGAGCACCAGAGTTACATTTGCATTGGAGTTTCTTCGTACCGGAGCCACGCCAGAACACTCTGCATCGGACTTCGACGTGCCAGCACTCCACAGCGGACTTCGTCATGCCGGCGTCCCACGTTGGACTTTGTCGTGTCAGAGGCTTCGCATCGAACACTGTCGTTCGGAGGTGATTTCGCGTCGTGATCTGTTCGGAGCCTGTCTTCAGCCAGATCGATCCTGAACTGCTGAAGGCTACCTTCGGCGCACCCTTCGCACCAGACGCTGAAGGCCCCCCTTCAGTGACCCTTCGCACGATATACTACAAAACAATCTGGCTCCATTCGGCCGATTGGATTATTTTATCTATATATTTCAGCTAATTGGATTATTTCATTTGTGATCTGATTACCAGGTGAGTCCACCCCCTTTCCACTGTTAAGGGTAGTTGGAACGCGACTGTTAGTGTTGTGTTACACTTAGGCTCATCCCTAAATATCCACACGCTTTTTGATAGTTCGAACTGACCCAAGTGCAGGGGCATGTTTTCGTGTCAACACACTTTTTGGCGACTCTGCTGGGGAAGACTACACCAACATGACGAGTATGTCTACATCTGCTACAAGTGCCTCTACAACAACTACTACGCCTACAACGCCGATGGATCCCATGGGGAGCGTAGAGATCGACAACCGCAACATCATGATGCCCACCCTTGCAGTCATCCTGAGGAAGGTTGGGCAGAGATTGAGGCAAAGACGAAAGAGCTCCAAGATCTCATGCTTGGAAGTTACGTCATGACATGTGCAAGCTTCGTCAAGCGCGACAGTCAACATCCCGACCTCGCCCGAACTCAGGTAACACCAGTGTCGCCTCCTTTATCTTCTTTAGAGATTGAGCAAAAGATAGCCGCATCTATAGATCAAGCCATTAGCGCTTCGCTAGCCAACCGTCTAAATTCGATAGTTAGCTCACAGGTAGAGGCTATGTTCAGAAGGTTCAGCTTTACCGAGTCCGTTCCTCCAGCTCCAATCGCTAGCGTACCCCCGGCAAATCACATTTATAGAAGAACTGATGGTAGTACAGGCAAAGCTATCACGTCTCAGGCCTCAACATCCATAGCAAAGACAAGTCACTACACTTACGGCCAATCTAACCCTTTTATTATGTGCCACCTCCACCAACGCATGCGCCAGCTTTTCCTACGCTGCCTATGTCCGCATGCTCCTTCACACCCATATAGACCCGAGTACATTGTATAACCTAAGCTGGCATGGGAGGAGGAGCCCCACGGCAAACACACTGACATACCACCACGTGTCATGGCCACGCATGAGAGACGCACATAGGCAAGGAGGCCAGGATGACATTGAGGAGCAGATCCGCGCGCTATTTAGGCAGTGCACCGACTTCGTTCCTAGAGATCGGGCTAGGGTTTACCAAAAATCAGTACCCTAATCACTTCGACACCATACCCTACCCTCGCGGCTATAGAGTCCCTGAATTCAACAAATTCGACGGGAGGGTAACAAGACCACACTAGAGCATGTCAGCCAATTCTTAGCACAGTTTGGAGAAGCTAGTGGGCCGGACGCATTAAAACTTAGGTTGTTTTCTCTTTCACTATCCGGCACCGCTTTCACTTGGTTTTCGGCGCTACTGCCGAACTCTGTCCAAACATGGGCCCAATTATAACAGAAGTTCCATGACTATTTTTATACGAGCGAGACAGAGCTTAGGATTTCACACTTGACTTCGGTAAAACATAAATCTAGTGAGAGTGTCTCTAAGTACGTCAAGCACTTTAGAGACACTAGGAACCGATGTTTTAGTCTCAATATTTCAGAAAGAGATTTGGCGCATTAGCTTTCAACGGATTGCATTCTGAAATCAAAGAAAGGCTAGATAACCTGTTTATAGCAAAAAATGGCATTAATGGTCAAACTAGGCAAATACTGAAAAATAGTATTTTTTGACCGCACTGCGCCGAAGCCCTTCGCCGGAGTCCTTTCGTTGGAGCCTTACGCTGCCTGGAGCCCGCGTACTCCGAAGCCTACCTTATCGGTCTGAACTGTGATCAGAGCATACTTCACAGTTATCTTTGGGACGCACCCAAAGCCCTTCGCAACCTCCGGTCTGACCGAGGTTTTACCTCCAGTCTGACCGGGCTTGAGGCCGAAGGTGCCCTAGAGACCCTTCGGACCAGACTCCGCTATAACTCCGAATCGGCCTCCGAATTGGCCGATTCCAGGTATTTTGGTCATTTTGTCACTGTTTACATTGTTACTAATACTTTTCCGGCCAATTGGATTAAAATATTAATTATTTATCTGATTGCCTGGTGACTCCAAATCCCTTGTCACTATCCAAGGTGGTCAGAACGCGACGTTGGTATCGTTGCGATACTTTTAGACGTTGAACTGGCTCAAGTGCTGGGGCGCGTTTCTGCGTCAACACACTTTCTCGTGACTCCGCTGGGGAAGACGTCAACCATGACTACTACCTCTACATCGGTAGCAGGTACCTCTACTACATCCACTTCCACTACATCGCCGATGAACATTACTGGGGAGCGTGCACATCGACGACCGCAACATTATAACACCCACCATGGCGGACATATTTGAGGAAGACCGAGCAAAGATTGAAGCAAAAAAGAAGGAACTCGAGGAACTGATGCTCAGAGATTGCATAAAGACACGCTCGGGCTTCGTCTTGCGCGATAACCTCAACGTAACCCAGGTATGCCCGTCATCACACCCTTTATCTGCCTCACAAGTCGACCATAGAATAGTTGCATCTGTTGATCAGGCGGTTAGCACCTCGCTAGCCAATAAACTAGAACCCGCAGTTGTCTTGCATGTGGCGGCAGTTTTTAGAATATTCGGTTTTACTGAGACCGATTCACCAGCACCAATCACTAGTATTCCGCCAGCACAACATATTTATAGAAGAACCGATGGTAATACTGGAAAAAACATCATGTTTTCGGCTACTTCATCCCTAGCCAAAACACATAACTACGCTTATGGCCAAGCAAAACCAGCTTATCAAGTACCACCACCGCATGCGCCCATACCTGCTCTGCCACCGCTCACACTGCACACTCCCACACCACAGCACAAGCGAGAGCATGTCGATATACCGCCATGCGTCCCGCCACCACATGAAAGACGCGCGCAAGCATTAGATCATGACGATATAGAGGAGTGTATTCGCACGCTATTTAGGGAATGCACCGGCTTTGCACCTCAGGATAGAGCTAGGGTTTATCGAAAACCATATCCCGACCACTTTGACGCCATTCCGTACCCTCGCGGTTATAGAGTCCCAGATTTCATGAAATTTGATGGCGAGGATAGTAAATCCACATTAGAACACATTAGCCAATTTCTAACACAATGTGGCGAAGCTAGCAGGATCGGATGCATTAAAACTCAGGTTATTTTCCCTATCGTTGTCCGGCACCGCATTCACATGGTTATCGGCGCTTCCACCGAACTCCATGCAAACATGGGCTCAACTAGAGTAGAAGTTTCATGATTATTTCTACACAGGTGAGACCGAGCTTAGGCTATCACACCTCACGGCGATTAAGCAAAAATCTAGCGAAAGTGTTTCTGAGTATGTTAAACGCTTTAGAGACACCAGGAATAAATGTTTTAGCCTAAACATATCGGAAAGAGACCTAGCAGATCTAGCATTCAATGGCCTATCGGCAGAAATTAAGGAGCGTATGGACAATCAAAACCTCTTGGACATTAGCCAAGTATTGCAATAGGCTCTGGTCTAGGAAGGCCAGGCCAAAAATAGAAAATTCGTTAAAACTTTTAATAAACCAAGGGCTGAGATCCACACTATGGAGCACTCCGACGATGGATAATCTTAAGAGGAAGAGGATCCGGCCGACACGTACACGGCCGAATGGACTTGGAGCACGAAGTTCAAGCCCATCACCTGCTTCGAATTGCGTCCATCTCCCTCTAAGAGTCGGCCTAATGAAGTTAGATATTCATTCGACGTAACTAAATGTGATAAGATATTTGATTTCCTATTAAAAAATCAACTCCTACGGCTGCTAAAAGGGCAATACATGCCATCCGCCGATGAATTAAAAAAGCGTCCCTACTGCAAGTGGCACGATTCGCATTCTCACTACACTAATGATTGCAACGTTTTTCGTCAGCAGGTACAATCGGCCATAGAGGAAGGACGATTGAAGATAGAAGCAAATCAAAAGATGAAATTATACAGAGACCTTTTCCCATGAACAACATTGAGCTAGAAGGGAAGAAGGTGTTGATTCGGTAAGAGCAGGCCGAGTCGGCTAAGGGGAAAGCAATCGTCATAGGAGACACTCACACACGCACACTTGTACCAAAGAATCCGAAGGTAGGGGTGTGGAAAGAAAATATTAAGTCGTCATCTTCGGCAAAACATCACAGAAGGCCAAAGGTGACTTACAAAATGCTTTTGGACAAGCACCAGCGAAGGTCCGAAAGAAGAGGTGTTCGCCCACGGACTTCGGGACGGTCGAAGCCCCCTAGGAGGGTGGGCCTCGTGAGTGATGAGTTCAGACCTCAAGGTCCAAACACCCCTTTGGAGTGGATACAGCCTCCGGTAGGGTTCAGACCTCAGTGGCCGAACCCTCCTTCGGGTTGGTCCCAACCTCTGGTAGGGTTCGGACCTCAGTGGCCGAACCCTCCCCCGGCTTGGCCCCTTTTTCCGGAAGCTTCGAGCCTTAGTGGCCGAACCCGCCTCCTCCGGAGGGTTTCCAGCCTCCGGGTGGATCTGGGCCTTAGTGACTGAACCCACCTACCCCGAGCGGGTTGCAGCCTCCGGATGGACTCAGCCTCTAGTGGCTGGGCCCGCCTCCGCCATGGGCTAATTTACCTCTATCTTGGCAGGACCCTTCGCTAGTCTGGTCCGAGGTACCATCGACGTGGCCGGACTCCCAACTAGCCAACGGGTTCGACACTCAGTGGGCGAAGCCGCTAGAGCCTCCGATGTCGCCGCCCTACTGCTGGACGATGGCTTCGATTTGGCCTCCGCCGCCGGAGAACTTCGTGCAATGTCTGGCTACTAACACTTACACTCCTTCTAGTGTGTCCGAGTGGCAGGTTTAGGGGCTGTCGTAGGATGACAATATTGTTCACCGCCTGTCCGTAGTGCCTCAGAACCGGGCTCCGCGAGATGTCACCAGAAGGAATGAACGTGAAGATGCCTCGGAGGTTATAGTCATCAGGGTTGGATCCAAGGAGGTCCAAATCCCGAGGGGTGCCCCAATGGGACAGAGCAAAGACTCGGCCGAAGCTCGGTCTGACCGGCCTACTGTGGCCGGTCCAACCAGCCTTACGATGGTTTTCATCATAGACCGCTCCGACCGGTCCGCTACGGTCGGTCCGACCGACCAGGAGTAGAAGACCTCTCATGGAAAGCGGAAGATATCTGAGGCTGATACAAACAAATCCCCTTCGGCCAAAAATGCTAGAAGCAAGACCGTGGCACCCGGCACCCATCCTCAGCCATCGTGGGCACCCTCGGGGATGTCCAAATCACAAAAAGAGGAGGTTGCAGTGCTTGAGGGCGCAAGAGATACGAGAGGAGAAGGCCGAGGAGGCACGGGACGCGTTTTTTGAGGAAATACGTCCTCGGCCCACGGTCAAGAAAGTCTAAAGACCTAGGCCGGTCATGGTCAATGACTCGACCCCCATTGTTAGCTCCGACGAAGATGATTTGCTCGACGATGACTACACTCCCGTCTTCGAGGGGCCCGCTCCTCAGGCGATGGATATTGGTGTCGTCATGTTACCTTTTGAGTTCGCTCCACTGTAGGAGGAGGCCAGGGTTTCTCAGCTAAACCTTGGTCCACGGGATGCCGTATTCGAGAATCCCGGAGATACGAACCATCACCTGAGACCCCTCTACATAAGGGGGCACATTGACGGGAAGCCTATCATGAGGATGCTTGTCGATGGTGGCGCCACCATGAACCTAATGTCGTACTCCCTTCTAAGGAAGCTAGGCAAGGATAACAATGACCTAAAGAAGACCAACATCACCCTCAACAGCTTCAACGGTGACACGATGGAAGCTAAAGGGGTACTGTCCCTGGAACTGACGGTGGGGAACAAGACGCTGCCCACCGCTTTCTTCGTAGTCGACGTACAAGGCAATTATAATGTATAGCTTGGGCGTGATTGGATCCACGCAAATTAGTGTGTGTCGTCTACCTTGCATCAGCACCTAATACAATGGGATGGCGATGAAGTCGAGATAGTGTACGCCGATACATCGGCCCATGTTAGTTTGGCCGATGCGTCCGGCAACGCCACCCATGATGAGATCGAGTGCTTGTCGAGACGGGACCTCTTGGATTATGACTTTGTCAGTGTATCAGAGGGGAGGTTCGTTCCTATTTCTATGAAGCCGGCCGGTGTGGCTCGGTTGTGTCTAAGATAGGAGAATGTCTAGCGCTAATCTTGATTGGCTAAAATCTCGTGTGGAGCAATATCGGTCTTCTCAAGACGGTATCGCCGAAGCCATTGAAGATTTTAGCAGGGTAGAAAAGTAGGTCAAGGCTTCTCGTCGGCCTACCCCTTGGAACAAGTAGACATAGGATATGGTAGTGTTCCGAGGCCGACATTTGTAAATCAGAATTTGAATAATAATGCAAAGGCTGAAGTAATAAAATTGCTTCGATCATATGTTGATTGCTTCGCATGGGACTACAACGAGATGTCTGGGTTAAACCGAGAGCTTGTTGAGCATCGGCTCCCCATCGAACCCAGGTTTAGGCCTTATAAACAACCACTTGCGTTGCTTCAATTCGGCCATTTATGACCGAGTTAAAGAGGAGGTTGAACGTCTATTAGCGGCAAGTTTTATTAGGTCATGCAGGTACACGGAATGGGTTGCTAACATCGTGCCTATCGAGAAGAAAGAGAGTGGCAAGATCCGTATTTGCGTCGACTTCAGGGATTTGAACAAGGCTACTCCAAAAGACGAATATCCCATGCCGATAGCAGACATGTTGATCAACGATGCCTCGGGACACAAGGTACTAAGTTTTCTTGACGACAACACTGGTTATAATCAAATCTTTATGGCCAAAGAAGACGTTTTTAGAACGGCTTTTCACTGCCCGGGTTTTGTCGGCTTGTTTGAGTGGGTAGTAATGACGTTTGGTTTAAAGAATGCTGGTGCCACATACCAACGTGCCATGAACTTAATCTTTCATGACTTGCTAGGAGTTATGTTAGAAGTTTATATAGATGATGTTATGGTCAAATCGGACGCTATGGAAAACCACCTCGCCGATTTGAGAGTTGCTTTCAAAAGAATGCGTTAGTATGGCTTAAAAATGAACCCGCTCAAGTGTGCTTTTGGTGTGTCAGCGGGTAAGTTCTTGGGATTCATGATTCATGAAAGAGGCATTGAAATTGATCCTAAGAGTTTTGAGAAAATTAGAGGATGTGTAGCGTCGACATGTAAGAAAGATGTGCAGAAACTGCTAGGCAAGGTTAATTATTTGCGACGCTTTATATCTAACTCTTCTGGCAAAATTGATGCTTTCGTCCCAATACTCTGGCTAACAAATGAAGTCGAGTTCACTTGGGGGCAAGCCAGCAATGCGTGTTTGAGAAAATCAAAGAGTGCTTATCGACGCCGCTAGTGGTAAGGGCGCCGAAGGCCAGGATTCCATTTCGGCTTTATATTGCCGCAGAGGAGAGTGTGATTGGAGCCGTGTTGACTCAAGACATCGAAGGAAGAGAGTACATCATCACCTTCTTGAGTCGTTGACTTCTAGACGCCGAGACAAGGTACGTGTTTGTGGAGCGTTTGTGTTTATCCCTCTATTATGCATGTACCAAATTACATCACTATCTTCTCCCTAGCACATGTATTGTCACTTGCCAAACGGATGTCATAAAATACATGTTGCAAAAGCCGATTCTAAGAGGTAGAATCAACAAGTGGGCGTATGCGTTAATCGAATATGATTTGGCGTATGAACCGTTGAAAGCTATGAAAGGCCAAGTTGTTGCTAATTTTATAATGGATCACCACGTAGATGTCAATTAGGGCGATAATGTCACCTTGATTGAAGTACTACCATGGAAACTTTACTTTGATGGTTCGGCTTGCAAAAATGGCCAAGGTGTTGGAGTGGTGCTCGTATCACCAAGTGGTATGTTCTTTGAAATCTCGGCCCATTTGGAATTTCATTCAACTAATAATCAAGTCGAATATGAAGCCTTATTGCTAGGTATTGAGTTGTTAAACTCCATGGGTGTGAAATATGTTCATGCATATGGTGATTCTTTATTAGTCGTGCAACAAGTAGTCAAGCTTGCTCAATGTTTTAACGGTTTGTTAAATAGCTACTTGGATAAGTGTTTAGACTTAATTTCTACCTTTAATGATTTTGAGATTACTCATGTGTCTAGAGAGGCCAACTCACTTGCAAATGACTTAGCTTAACAAGCATCAGGCTATCAAATTAGGAGAGGTAAATTCTACACACGGGAAAAGCCGATGTTTGAAGATGATGTAGCACCCGATGGTACTACTGTCGGTCTGACCGGCTTTGTGAACACAATCCGACCACCCTTGCATACCCAGTCCGACCGACCATGTTAGGACGGTCAGACCGAACTGTGCCAGACAACCGGCAATAATCGGTTGAACTGGGCCAACATGGCCGGTCCGACCAACTGTTGTCATGAAGGTTTAGCGCTCGGGGGGCAGGTCCAAATGATAAATCTTGAGGCCAGTTCTAGTGGGAATTTGGCCATTACTCCTTTGGTCAGTGAGGATGATTGGAGGATCCCAATCATCAAATATTTGAGAAATCCAAGCCAAAAGGTTGATCGGAAGGTTCGGCGACAGGCTTTCAAATTTGTTTTGCTCGACGATATGTTATATCGCCGGACTTTCGACGGAGTACTTTTGATGTGTTTAGACCCCGATCAAGCTAGAGTTGCTACAGGCAAAGTACATGAAGGGCTTTGCGGTACTCATCAGTCGGCCCCAAAGATGAGTTGGATGCTCAAAAAGGCAGGTTTTTATTGGCCGACTATGATTGAAGACTGTTTTAGATACTATATAGGATGCAAAGCTTGTCAAAAGTTTGGAAATATTCAGGTAGCACCCGTGTTGGTGCTTAATCCTATTATCAAACCATGGCCATTCCGAGGTTGGAGTTTAGAATTCATCAGCCAAATTCATCCTCCATCTTCGAAAGGGCATCGGTTCGTGTTGATGGCAACAGATTACTTCACCAAATGGACCGAGGCCATGCCGCTCAAGAACATTACTCACAACGAGGTAATTGATTTCATCTTGAAACACATTATACACAGATTCGGCATTCCCCAAACTCTCACTATGGACCAAGGTACTTCATTTGTTGCTAAAGAGGTGAGGGACTTTGCCAAATACTATGGGGTCAAATTGGTAAACTCTTCCCCATATTATGCTCAGGCCAATGGTCAGGCCGAGTCTAGTAACAAAACTGTGATTAAATTAATCAAGAAAATGATTGAAGAGTTTCCAAAAAGGTGGCATGAGGTACTTTCTGAAGCTCTATGGGCTAGTAGAGTTGCAAAGCACGGTGCCACTAAAGTCAGACCATATGAGTTAGTATATGGACAAGAAGCCGTTCTACTGGTAGAGGTGGATCTTGGCTCACTTAGATATCTTAAGCAAGATGGCTTATTGGTCGACGAATATGAGACACTTTTAAAGGATAATTTAGAAGAGGTGACCGATAAGAGGTTGAAGGCTCTAGAGGCAATAGAGAAAGATAAAAGAAGAGTAGCTAGGGCCTACAACAAGAAGGTCAAGGCAAAATCATTTCAAATTGATGATTTGGTGTGGAAGACGATTTTGCCATTAGGCACTAGGAGTTCAAAATTTGGTAAATGGTCACCTAGTTGGGAAGGACCTTTTAAGGTAGTCAGAATCGCTCCAGGCAATGCATATGTCCTGGAATCTTTACAAGGAGAGCAATTTCGAAGGGCTTTGAATGGTAGATATTTAAAAAAGTACTTCCCAAGTGTGTGCAAAACACTTGAAGTGTTAAAAGGCTTATGTTGCAAGTATCGCCCAAGGCCAATCGTGCTTTTAGCTCACTAAGTTTGCTAAAAGGCAGGGGGCATGTGTTTATAACAAAAAATGGCATTAATGGTCAAACTAGGCAAATACTGAAAAATAGTATTTTTGACCGAAATTATGTAAAACATGGCAAAGTTCGGTCTGACCGGCTATGGTAGGCCGGTCTAACTGGCCAGGTCCGGTCAGACCGGACCCATGGGCTCGGTCAGAGCGACCTAGGTCCAGATTATGGATCCGAGTAGGATTCGAGGTATTTTCACCCAAAACTTATCTCAACAAGGTTTTGGCCGCACCTAACTCTATCTCTAGCCAGGGATAACCAGCACACCACCTATAAATACTAGGGGCAAGGCCGATTCAAGGGCCCTCTCTCCAATCCACAAATCCAAAGCCCTAGCTTTGAATCACATTTATTTTCTTTACTTTTCGCATCTTCCTGGGTTTGCTTGAAAGCCCTCCGTCTACCACATCCGTAATCACGATAACCCTTGCTGGTTCACTTGTGAACCTCCCGCTAATCCACGTAACGGATTGCTATCCTTTTTATCAGTTTTTATCGCCCTAATGAGCAATTCGACCATCTGGCCAAATTGTGTTTGATCTCTTTTTATCTTTGTAGGTCAATTGTCTCTCTGAACATCTCCGCAAAATTTGGACGCGGTTGGATCTCATCTGCTAGGTTGTCCGGGTTCTAATAGATTGGATCTATCATCGCCGGTCCGACCGAAGGTACAAGGCCGGTCTGACCAGAGCCCTTCATCAGGCTGTTGTCGGCAACGGCCGGTAAGACCGAAGGTACCCCGCCGGTCCGACCGGGATACTCCGCACTACGCTGAAGCCCTTCGCCAGAGTCCCTTCGCCGGAGCCTTACGCACCAGAGCTCGTGTACTCTGAAGCCTACCTCGTTGGTCTGACCGGAAAGGCTTTGCCGGTCCGACCGGAACCCTCCGCACCGTGACCGGAGCATACTTCGCAGTTATCTTCGGGACGCGCTTGAAGCCCTTCGCAACCTCCGGTCTGATCGAGGTTGTACCTCCGGTCTTACCGGGCTTGAGGCCGAAGGTGCCCTAGGGACCCTTCGGACTAGACTCCGCTGTAACTCCGAATCGGCCTCCGAATTGGCCGATTCTAGGTATTTTGGTCATTTTGTCACTGTTTACATTGTTACTAATACTTTTCAGCCAATTGGATTAAAATATTAATTATTTATCTGATTGTCTGGCGACTCCAAATCCCTTGTCACTATCCATGGTAGTC
Organism: Zizania palustris; assembly: GCA_019279435.1. NCBI lineage: Eukaryota > Viridiplantae > Streptophyta > Magnoliopsida > Poales > Poaceae > Zizania > Zizania palustris. The sequence goes on from JAAALK010000080.1 coordinate 34,932,311, forward strand.
GGAACGCGATGTCGGTATCGTTGCGATACTTTTGGACATCGAATTGGCCCAAGTGCGGGGGCGCGTTTCTGCGTCAACATAACCAAAACTTTTTAGAAGTCAGTCAGGTCCTATAGTAGGCCCTGGTCCAAGAAGGTCGAGCCAAGGATAAAAAATTCGTTAAAACTTTCAGCAAACCTAGTGCTAAAGTTCACATCATGGAACACTTAGACAAAGAAGAGTTAGAGGAAGAGGATGATTCAGTCGATATGTATGTGGCCGAATGGGCTTGGAACACTAAGAGCAAGCCTATCACTTGTCCTGAACTACAGCTGTCTCCCACTAATAGTCGGCCCAACAAAGTTAAATAATCCTTTGATGTGACTAAATGTGATAAAATATTTGATTTCCTCTTGAAGAGCCAGCTAATCAGGTTACCCAAGGGCCAAGTCATCCGGACGGACGACAAACTAAAGAAATGCCTCTACTGTAAGTCGCATGATTCGCATTCTCATTATATTAAAGTGGTTGGTTCTACGGATGACCATACACGTTCCGGTCGAGGCATGGAACTTCCAAAAATAACATCTTGTATTGAATTTATTTCGATCTGGAAGTTCCGGTCCAACGGGAACTTCTAAATCCGGAGTCAAAAAATAATATTATTGTTGACACGAAAACGTGCCCCCACACTTGGGTCAGTTCGATGATCCAAAAGTGTGCGAATACATAGGGACAAGCCTAAGCATAACACAACACCAACGTCGCGTTCTGACTACCCTTAACCGTGGTAAGGGGGTGGAGTCGCCAGGTAATCAGATCACACAAAATAATCCAATTAGCCGAAAGAAATGTATTAAACAGAATAAATCAGCGAACTAAGCGAAGCCTGACTGATTCGAAGTATAGTGCGAAGGGTGTCGCCAAAGTATACCTTCGGCGTCTGGTGCGAAGTGTCCTGCCGAAGGGTGTCTTTGGCGTTCGGACTAATCTTGCCGAAGATGAACTCCGAACCTGTCTAGACGCGACAATCACCTCCGAACAGCGAGGTTCAGCGCGAAGTGTCCAATACAGTAAAATAACTTAGAAGCAATGCGTGGGCGTGACTTCGTCTGACGCAGGGTATGGGCGTGGCGAAGCTTGTCGTGATGAAGTCTGTTGCGAAGCGTATTGGCATACGGGAATCGATCAAACCGACAACAGCATGACGGTCCGGCACGGGCGGTCGAAGCAGTGATCTCGCTGGAGGGTGTTCTGGCAACCTCCGAAACGATCCCTCAGCTCCGTACACCTGCGGCGAAGTAGCTCCGAACATGGAAACCTGCAACAGAGTAGATTCGAAGTACCAATTCGACCTGAGGACCGAATTCTGCTAAGTGTTGCACTAGGGGGCAAAGGTAGAAATCTTTTATGCAAATTAGCGGATACTTCACAGGCGAAGTAACGAGGAGATAACAATCTATTACGTAGATTAATGGATACTTCACAAGAGAAGTAATAAGGATTACCACTATTCCAAAGTGGCTGGTGGAGGGCTTCCAGGCGAACCCACTAAAATTGCAAAAAGTAAAGGTAAAATAAAGGTACGGTTCAAAGCTAGGGCTTTGTGGTTGATTTGTGTTGGGGGGATCTCTGAACCGGCCTCACCCCTATATTTATAGGTGCTAGACTTCTAATCTCTAAGCCTAATCTGATAAGACTTGGCTTGATCACGCGTGGGGATATAACTTAATCAAAATCGGACTCAACTCTATTTCTGCCCGAAGTGGGCCTTCAGCCAGGCCGGCTGAAGCCTGCACCTAGGGTCGAAGCTTCAACGGAGTGGGCCTTCGAAGGCCTTTGGGCCGAAGGTTGTAGGCTTGTCGGAAGCTTTTGAAGCCCATAACTTGGTAGGCCTTCGGCCCTGTAGGACTTCGGCCCAACCTGGGACATGTGTATTTTCGGGCCAAATTACCAAAATTGATATTTTGACAATCTTAACCATTAATGCATTTTTGCTATCAACACATGCCCCCCTACCTTTTAGTGAACTAAATGATCTAAAAGCATAACGGGCTAAAGACGATATCTCTCATATCGGCCTTTTGATACCTTCAAGTTGTTTGCCACACACTTGGAAAGTACCATTTCAAGTATCTACCATTCAAAGCTCTTCGAAACCACTCTCCTTGCAGAGACTCTAACCGCTCTTCGGCTATTTTGAAAGGACCTTCCCAACTAAGTGACCATTTACCAAATTTAGGGCTCTTAGTGCCTAAGGGCAAAATCGTCTTCCAAACCAAGTCACCTACTTGAAACGATTTTGGTCTAACCTTCTTATTGTAGGGTTTAGTTGCTACTCTCTTCTTGTCTATTTGTATAGCTTCTAAATCCCTCAATCTCTTATTGGTCACTTCTTCTAGATTGTCTTTCAAAAGAGCCTCATACTCGTCGACTAATAAACCATCTTGCTTTAACACTCTCAAAGAGCCAAGATCTACTTCTACGGGTAGAACGACTTCTTATCCATATACTAACTCATATTGACTAACTTTGGTAGCACTGTGCTTTGCAATTCTACAAGCCCATAATGCCTCGAAAAGCACTTCATGCCACCTCTTAGATAACTCTTCAATTTTCTTCTTAATGAGCTTAATAACAGTCTTATTACTAGACTCAGCCTAACCATTGGCCTGAGCATAGTATGGTGAAGAGTTTATCAACTTAATACCATAAAATTCGGCAAAGTCTCTCACTTCTTTAGAAACAAATGAACTTCTTGATCTGTAGTGAGAGTTTGAGGAATGCCGAATCTATGTATGATATGCTTCAAGATAAAGTAAAGTACCTCGTTGTGAGTCATGTTTTTGAGAGGCACGACTTCGGTCCATTTGGTGAAGTAATCTGTCGCCATCAACACGAACTGATGCCCTTTTGAAGAAGGAGGGTGAATTTGGCCGATGAAGTCCAAACCTCAACCCCAGAATGGCCATGGCTTTAAAATAGGGTTAAGTAATGAAGCAAGAGCTAACTGAATATTGCCAAACTTCTAACATGCCTCACATCCTCTATAATACTTAAAACAATCCTTAGTCATAGTCGGCCAGTAGAAACCCGCTCTCTTGAGCATCCAACTCATTTTCTGGGCCGACTGATGAGTGCCACAAAGCCCTTCATGGACTTCTCCCATAGCCACCTAGGATCGTTCATTGTCTAAACACTTTAATCATACTCCATCAATAGTTCGGCGATATAGTGTATCATCTAGCAACACGAATTTAAATGCTTGTCGCCGAACTTTCTGATCAACCCTTTGACTGGGGTCTCTCAAATACTAGATGATTGGAGTTCTCCAATCACCCTTATAGGCTTCTGAGGGTCTTGCTAGCTCACTCCCTGGAATAACTTCTAAGCTACTGACTTCGAAGTGCCCCCCGAGCCCTTCTTGCTTCTGCCAAAGCTTGGCTAGACTGGCTGCGCGACGTGAGTCAGGCCAAAGCCTCCTGCCGGAGGGTTCGGGTTCTCGGAAACCTTCACTGTCCTGGGACTTTGGAACATGGGCTCCGACGTGCTAGGCCCTTCGACGGACGGAGTACTCTGCCCCTGGGGCTCCGGCGCGTGGCAGTCTCTGGTGGCCGGAGGGGTCTGACTCGGAGGGTTTGGCAGCCCTCACGCTTGTTCGAAGCTACTGGCTTCGGTAGTGAGACCAAACATCGGCTTTTCTTGTACAGAAAACTTTCCTCTCCTAACATGGTAGCTAGATGCTTGCTGAGCCAAACCATTTGCAAGGGAATTGGCCTCTCTTGACACATGAGAAATTCTGAAGTCATCAAAAGTAGCGACTATGTCTAGGCACTTATCCAAGTAGCTATTTAGCAAGCCATTAAAACATTGAGCACTCTTAGCTACTTGTTGCACTACTAGCAGGGAATCACCATGTGCATGAACATGTTTAACACCAATAGATTCCAACAATTCAATTCCTAGCAATAAAGCCTCATATTCATCTTTGTTATTAGTAGAGGGAAATTCTAAACGAGCCGAGATTTCAAAATGCATTCCGCTAGGTGATATGAGAACCACTCCAATACCTTGGTCATTTTTGCAAGCTGAACCATCAAAATAAAGTTTCCATGGTACTACCTCAATTAGAGCAACGTTGTCACTCCAATTGACATCTATGTGATGATCAACTATAAAGTTAGCGACAATCTAGCCTTTCATAGCTCTTAGGGGTTCATAGGCAAAATCATACTCAATCAAAGCGTACGTCAACTTCCCAATTCTTTCGCTTAGAATCGGCTTTTGCAACATATGTTTTATAACATTGGTTTGGCAAATGACAACACATGTAGTAGGGAGAAGATAGTAGCGCAATTTGGTACATGCATAGTAAAGCGACAAACACAAACATTCCACAAACGCGTACCTGGTTTCAGCGTCCAACTAGTGGCGGCTCAAAAACACGATGACGTACTCCTTTCCCTCCACCTCCTGGGTTAGCACGACCCCGATCATGCTTTTTTTGGCAGCGATGTACAGCCGAAACAGAATCCCGGCTTTGGGTGCTCTCACCACGGGTGGTGATGACAAACACTCCTTGATCTTTTCAAAGGCACATTTCTGACTTGCCCCCCAATTGAACTCGGCTTCATTCTTTAGCCAGAGTATGGGGACAAAGGCATCAATCTAGCTAGACAAGTTAGATATAAAGAGACGCAAATAATTCACCTTGCCTAGCAACTTCTGCACATCTTTCTTACATGTTGGCGCTGCAGAGTTTCTAATTTTCTCAAGCTTCTTGGGATCAATCTCTATGCCTCTTTCATGTATCATGAAGCCTAAGAACTTGCCCGCCGACACGCCAAGAGCACATTTGAGCGGGTTCATTTTTAAGCCATACTGTCGCATCCTATCAAAAAAACATTCAAATCAGCTAAATGGTTTCCCATAGCGTCCGATTTGACTACAACATCATCAATGTAAACTTATAACACAACTCCTAGCAAGTCATGAAAGATCAAGTTCATAGCATGTTGATATGTAGCGCTAGCGTTCTTTAAACCAAAAGTCATAACGACCCACTTGAATAAATTGACAAAACCAGGGCATCGAAAGGATGTCTTGTAGATGTCCTCTTTGGACATAAAGATTTCATTATAACCAGCATTGCCATCAAGAAAACATAGTACCTTGTGTCCTGAAGCATCGTTGATTAGCATGTCGGCAATCGGCATTGGATACTCGTCCTTTGGAGTGGCCTTGTTTAAATACCTAAAATCAATATAAACTCGTATTTTGCCGCTCTCCTTCTTTTCTACAGGGACAATGTTAGTGACCCATTCGGCATATATGCATGGCCCAATAAACTCAGCTTTGAGTAGTCACACCACTTCTTCTTTAACTCAGTCATAGACGGCCGAATTAAAGCATCGAGGTGGTTGTTTATAAGGCCTAAATCCATATTTGATAGGTAACCGATGCTCCACGAGCTCGCGGATTAATCCTGGCATTTCGCTGTACTCCCATGCAAAACAATCAACATATGACCGAAGCAACTTTATTACTTTGGCCTTTTCATGAGGCTATAAATGTTGGTTTACAAAAGTCGGCCTTGGGCTACTGCCATCGCCTATGTCTACTTCTTCTAAAGGGTCGACCGACGCAAAACCTTGTCCTAATTTCTCTACTTCGCTAAACTCCTCGATGGCTTTGGCAATACCGTATTTAGTAGACCGATACTGCTCTACACGAGACTTTAGCCAATCTAGATTACTCTTGCTATACATGACTACTGGTGCAGAAACAGTCGTGCTACACCATCCAGCTTTACTGACACTGGTACAAAATGTCCTCCAGACACGCTGACAAAATCGTTATCCGAAAGATCTCTACATGATAGGCATTCTACTTTGTTGTGAACGGCGTAAACGGACACATCGGCCAATGCCACTTGGGCTGAAGTGTCTGCGGGTATGACCTCTACTTCATCGCCGTCCCACTGAATTAGGCACTGGTGCAAAGTAGAAGGAATGCAGCAATTTGCGTGAATCCAGTCGCACCCAAGTAGCACACTATAGTTACCTTGCACATCGACGACGAAGAATGTCGTTGGAAATGTCTTGTTGCCTACTATAAACTCCATGGATAGCATGCCTTTGGCCTCAGAAATCTCGTCGTTGAAGCCGTTGAGAATCAAGTTGGTCTTCTTTAGGTCATCTTCGTCCCTACCAAGTTTCTTCAATAGCGAGTAAGGCATTAGGTTAATAGTGGTGCCACTGTCAACAAGCATCCAGGAGATCAGCTTTCCGTCAATATGGCCCCTGACGTAGAGAGGATTTAGATGGCGAGCCGAGTCCTTGGGTTTCTCAAAGATAGCATTGCGCGGGCAAAGGTTCAACTGAACGACCTCGGCCTCATCCTATGGTAGGGCGAACTCAGTGGGCAGCATGACGATGTTGATGTCCATCGCCTGAGGTGCGGGCCCCTCAGAGATGGGCGAGTAGTCGTCATCGAGCATGTCGTCATCGTCGTCGCTCAAACTAGGAGCCGGGTTGGTTATCTCAACCGGCTTAGTCCTCCATATCTGTCTCGCCGTTGGTCGAGGGCAGATTTCTTCAAAAATGGCGTCTCGCTCATCCGCGGCTTTCTTCTCGTGCATCTCCTATGCCCGCAGGCGTTGTAGATGCCTCTTCTTCAATTTGGACATACCTAGAGGTGCCCAAGATGGTTGTGGCTTGGTACCTGGTGAAACTGTCTGGTGAGAAACCATGTTGAAGAATATGGTTTTGATATTCCAGATGTGATGAGTGATTGTCAACGGAAGTCAAAGGAATGGAGAGATGAAGACCTACCGAGTCTGAGGCGCATGTGACTCAGGTACACAGGCAGTGAGCGACGGCCGGGCAGAGGAGCCGTGGAGTCGGGCTGGCCCAATCCGGGTACATGGCTAGGAGCGGCAGATGATCCACCGGTCTGTTGATTGGGTTTGACATAGGTACACGGGCGGCGAGCGATTGTCGGGCTGAGGAAGCTACGGGGTCGGGTCGGCCCAATCTGGGTACCCAGTGCGAAGACGGTGGACGCTTTGTCAGTTTCGGCGTAAAACTGACAATCTATGTTTAATTCGTTTTTAGGATATTAATATTTAGTTTTTAAGTTTAGAATATTTTTATTTGAGTCAGGTAATTTTTCTAAGAATATTTTAGTAATTTTCAGAATTTATTTTTAGAGTCAGTTTATTTTACCCGAGGGTAAATTAGTCTTTTCATGTATTAGGATTCGCCTATAAATAGGCCCCTATCCCCTTGGGGATAGATGACTGTTTTCTAATAGATCAATCTACAGTCCATTTTTGTTTTCCACCGAAAATATTTCGATCTACAAATTTCATCGCCGTTTGTTCTTCTCTGGGAAATTTCTTCGGCGGTTGACGCTTGGCAGAAAGGCAAGCAGCGAAGCAGCAGGGCGTGCAGCTCGCCGACGCAAGTGCCGGTGCATGCACGAAGACCGGCTTGCAAGATCAAGGTAGTAGAAAGAAAAATTGGCTTTTTGCTTCCCGCGCGGGCTCCACGTGCCAGCTTTTTCCCGCTGGCTGCTGCTGTGCATTTTTCTTTCCACGGCTGGCATCCACGCGGTGGCACGGCGCAAGGTATTCGGCGGGAGTCCCAACGTGCACCAGGCGGCAAAAGTGACCGGCGGGCCCTACCGGCTGGTGGCTGCAGGCCTATTTTTTTTCATCTCATGGCTCGGTTGTCTCGCCAGCGCATGGCATCCACGACGTTGGCCGGAGTTTCTGCGACGAGCGGTGAAGAAAATAGGTGATTCTTCACAAGTAAGTTTTAATCTAATCTCCTATTTTCTAGGTAGATTAATTTTATAGATAATCATCTATTAATAAATTAGTTGAAAATCTATTTCGAAATTTCGTTGTTATTTTAATCTGTTAAATTTTTATTAGTTATCTCATATTATTTTTATCAGTTTAATCTGCTCATATAAAATGATAAATTTATTAGTCGCAGTCATATTTTTATTCTAGGTTTATACGTGCTATATTTTCAGTTTATTTCTGAACTAATTTTTAATGATCCATGGTTTATTCATTTGACTAGTATTTTATTTCTAGACTGAAATATAATTATTTCGTGATTTCTCTAGGTGTTTTTATTTACTGCAATATTTTATTTAGGTCATTTTTAGGCTAGACAATCTTAGTTCTTGTAATTTGCTTTGCAAATACTATTTGTCTAGTTAAGTTTATAAGGGTGTTAGGGTTAAAATATAGTTTAGCAAGAAATTTTTAGTACCTTGTGTCCTGAAGCATCGTTGATTAGCATGTCGGCAATCGGCATTGGATACTCGTCCTTCGGAGTGGCCTTGTTTAAATACCTGAAATCGATATAAACTCGTATTTTCTGCTCTCCTTCTTTTCTACAGGCACAATGTTAGCGACCCATTCGGCATATCTGCATGGCCTAATAAACTCAGCTTTGAGTAGTCGCACCACTTCTTCTTTAACTCGGTCATAGACGGCCGAATTAAAGCATCGAGGGGGCTGTTTATAAGGCCTAAATCCATATTTGATAGGTAGCCGATGCTCCACGAGCTCGCGGATTAATCCTGGCATTTCGCTGTACTCCCATGCAAAACAATCAACATATGACCAAAGAAACTTTATTACTTTGGCCTTTTCATGAGGCTATAAATGTTGGTTTACAAAAGTCGGCATTGGGCTGCTGCCATCGCCTATGTCTATTTCTTCTAAAGGGTCGACCGACGCAAAACCTTGTCCTAATTTATCTAATTCGCTAAACTCCTCGATGGCTTTGGCAATACCGTCTTTAGTAGACCGATACTGCTCTACACGAGACTTTAGCCAATCCAGATTACTCTTGCTAGACATGACTACTGATGCAGAAACAGTCGTGCTACACCATCCAGCTTTACTGACACTAGTACAAAATGTCCTCCAGACACGCTGACAAAATCGCAATCCGAAAGATCTCTACATGATAGGCATTCTACTTTGTTGTGAACGGCGTCAACGGACACATCGGCCAATGCCACTTGGGTTGAAGTGTCTGCGGGTATGACCTCTACTTCATCGCCGTCCCACTGAATTAGGCACTGGTGCAAAGTAGAAGGAATGCAGCAATTTGCGTGAATCCAGTCGCACCCAAGTAGCACACTATAGTTACCTTGCACATCGACGACGAAGAATGCCGTTGGAAATGTCTTGTTGCCTACTATAAACTCCATGGATAGCACGCCTTTTGCCTCGGAAATCTCGTCGTTGAAGCCATTGAGAATCAAGTTGGTCTTCTTTAGGTCATCTTCATCCCTACCAAGTTTCTTCAATAGCGAGTAAGGCATTAGGTTAATAGTGGAGTAAGGCATTAGGTTAATAGTGGCGCCACTGTCAACAAGCATCCAGGAGATCAGCTTTCCATCAATATGACCCCTGACGTAGAGAGGCTTTAGATGGCAAGCCGAGTCCTTGGGTTTCTCAAAGATAGCATTGCGCGGGCCGAGGTTCAACTGAATGACCTCGGACTCATCCTGTGGTAGGGCGAACTCGGTGGGCAGCATGACGATGTTGATGTCCATCGCCTAGGGTGCGGGCCCCTCAGAGATGGGCGAGTAGTCGTCATTGAGCATGTCATCATCGTCGTCGCTCAAACTAGGAGCCGGGTTGGTTATCTCAACCAGCTTAGTCCTCCATATCTGTCTCGCCATTTGTCGAGGGCAGATTTCTTCAAAAATGGCGTCTCGCTCATCCGCGGCTTTCTTCTCGCGCATCTCCTATGCCCGCAGGCGTTGTAGATGCCTCTTCTTCGATATGGACATACCTAGAGGTGCCCAAGATGGTTATGGCTTGGTACCTGGTGCAACTATCTGGCTCCTGCTAATTTTGGCCGAAGTGGTTCTGTCTAGCCCGGCCTCGCATGTTCTATATTCGGAGGGGCCTTCTTGCGGACCCCGGCAATCAGATCGGCCTTGTTCGGCCGATCGGACTAGGCTTCGGCGCGGGCTTCGGCCGGAGTAGGAGACATACCATTGCCAGGCTTTGGAGAAGGGGCCTTCGGGATTGGGACTTCCTGAGACCCTATTCTGACAGTGATAGCTTCAGACTCCCTGTCCTTTGCCTTTTCGCGTTCATCTCCCTCAACTTCATTCTGTATGAGTCAGTTCGGAGGTACCACGGATAGCATGTGAATGATGCCTCCCTCCATTGTGTCTACCTGTCCCTGCCAGTCATAATACTCCAAAGGAAAACAGGGAATAATATTATGTTGTGGAGGGTACTCTAGTTGTGATACGTACGGATCCCATAGAGTCCCTTCCTGTTGTATGGCGGAGGCATCGGTGGCTCCAGTTTCTTCGCCCACTATGAGCCGAACCCGTTACCCGGAGGGGGGTTCGGCAAAGTCGACAGTGTCTCGGACCATATCAATGAGGGGGCCTACCAGGCCAAAGGTACGCTCGGCCAGTGTGGTGCAAGGTTCGGCCATTGAGGGCCGAACTCGCTCTGCGCAGGGCTCGACCACTAGTGTCCGAAGCCACTGTACTGGGGGTTCGGCCATTGGGGTCCGAAGCCGCCATAGGGAGTGTTAGGCCACTGTGGCCCGAAGTCAACATGCGGAGGGCTCAGTCACTGCGGTCCAAAGCCACCATGCGGAGGGTTCGGGCACTGTGGTCCGAAGCCACCCTCCGAATGCCTTGGCCCCTTCGGCTGACACAGCCTTTTGGTGCGAGGGCCTGTTTCCTTGGCTTTTCTTTGGTGTTTGTTCAACAACATTTGATAATTCACCTTGGGCTTCTTGCGAGCCCTAGCCAAAGGAGATGTGCTAACATTCTGCTTCCACACTCCCACTTTAAGATTTTTAGGTATGAGTGTGCGTGCCCGCGGTTCTCCAACAATCACTGCCTTCCCGTTAGTTGATTCAGCCTGTCCCGGTCGAATCAACACTCTCTTCTCATCGAGATTGACAATGTTGACGGGAAATGGATCTTTGTCTAGCTTCATTTTTGGATCGTGGTCTATTTTTCAATCGTCCTTCTTCTATGGCCGATTGGACCTGTTGTCGAAAAATATTGCAGTCATTAGTATTATGCGAGTGCAAATCATGCCACTTACAGTATGGATGTTTCTTTAACTCGTCGATAGATGGAATGACTTGGCCTTTAGGAAATCTGACAAGCTGGTTCTTCAAGAGAAAATCAAATATTTTATCACACTTAGTTATGTCAAACGAGTACTTGACCTCACTAGGCCGATTCTTGGTGGGAGACGGCCGTAACTCGGAGCAAGTGACAGGCTTACTCTTAGCATTCCAAACCCATTTGGCCGCATACATGTCGGTCGAATCCTCTTCTTCTTCTGATTCTTTCTTGTCGGAGCGTTCCATGACGTGGATTTCAGCTCTAGGCTTGTTAAACGTCTTAATAAACTTTTTATCTTTAGCTCAGCCTTCCTGGACCAGAGCCTGTTGCAAGACTTGGCTATCTTCTAAAAGGTGCTAGTTGTCTAGTCTCTCCTTAATCTCGGAACACAACCCGCTAAAAGCTAGATCTGCCAAATCCCTTTCTGAAATATTAAGACTAAAACATCGGTTTCTAGTATCCCTAAAACGCTTTATATACTCAGAGACGCTCTTATTAGATTTTTGCCTAACTGACGTCAAGTGTGAAAGCCTAAGTTCTGTTTCACCCGTGTAAAAGTAGTCATGGAATTTTTGTTCTAATTCAGCCCACGTTTGGATGGAGTTCGGTGAGAGTGCCGAAAATCAAGTGAAAGCAGTGCCGGATAGTGAAAGAGAAAATAGTCTAAGTTTTAGAGCGTCTGGCCCACTAGCTTCTCCACACTATGCTAAAAATTGACTAACATGCTCTAGTGTAGTTTTGTTACCCTCGCCGTCAAACTTAGTGAATTCATTGACTCTGTAGCCGCGAGGGTAGGGTATTGTATCAAAATGATCGGTGTACAACTTCCGGTAAACCCTAGCCCGACCCCTAGGTACGAAGCCGGTGCACTCCCTAAATAGTCCGCAGATCCATTCCTCAATGTCATCTTAGCCCGCTGCCCACGCACGTCTCTCATGCAGGGGCGCGACACACGGCGGGATGTCGGCATGTAGGCCATGGGATCCCTCCTCATGTGCTAACTGCATGACGTGTTCGAGCCTATGCGCCTGTGCATGTGGTGCGGGCAGCGTGGGCAAAGCTGGCGCCGGTGTAGGTAGGGACAGCGCATGGTACGTGGTTCTAGCTTGGCCGTAAGCATAATGACTGGTCTCAGCCATGGATGTTGAGGCCGGAGATGTAATGATTTTTCCAGTACTACTGTTAGTTATACTGTAAACATGATTTATCCGAGGTATACTAGCAATGGGGGCTGATGGCACAACCTCAGTAAAGCCGAACCTTCTAAGCGTCACCTCCACTTGAGAGCTAACTGCCGAATCTAAACGGTTGGCTAGCGAAGCGTTAATAGCTTGATCTACCAATGTGGCTATTTTCTGCTCTATCTCCAAAGAAGATAAACGAGGCGATACCGGTGTTACCTGGATCCGAGCAAGGTCGGGGACGTTGATGTCGTGCTTGATGAAGCCCGCGCATGTATTGACGTAGCTCCTAAGCATCAGGTCCTAGAGCGCCTTCATCTTTGCCTCAATCTCTGCTCGGTCTTCAGCGGGAATATCTTCAAGGGTAGGCATCATGATATTGCAGTTTGTCGATATCTGCGGCTCCCATGGGATCCATCGGCGATGTAGACATAGTAGTCGTCATAGATGTGCCTGTGGCCGATGTAGATGTACTTGTCATGTTGGCGTAGCCCTCCCCAGCGGAGTCGCCAAAAAGTGTGTTGACAGGAAAACGTGCCCCCACACTTGGGTCAATTCGACGATCCAAAAGTGTGCTGATACTTAGAGACAAGCCTGAGTGTAACACAACACCGACATCGCGTTCCGACTACCCTAAACCGTGGTAAGGGGGGTGGAGTCGCTAGGTAATCAGATAACACAAAATAATCCAATTAGTCAAAAGAAATGTTTAAACAGAATAAATCAGCAAACTGAGCGAAGCCTGACTGATTCGAAGTATAGTGCGAAGGGTGTCGCTGAAGTATACCTTCAGCGTCTAGTGTGAAGTGTCCCGCCAAAGGGTGTCTTCGGCATTCGGACTGATTTGGCCGAAGATGAACTCCAAACCGATCTGGACGCGACAATCACCTCCGAACAGCGGGGTTCGGCGCGAAGTCTCTGATACAGAAAAATAACTTAGACGCAAAGCGCGGGCGTGACTTCGTCTGACGCGGGGTACGGGCGTGGCAAATCCTATCGTGACGAAGTCTGTTGCGAAGCGTGTTGGTGTACGGGACTCGATCAAACCGACAACAGCGTGACGGTCTGGCACGAGCGGTCGAAGTAGCGATCTCACCGGAGGGTGTTCTGGCAACCTCCGAAACTGATCCCTTAGCTCTGGACACCTCCGACAAAGTAGCTTCAAACGTGGAAACATGTAACAGAGTAGATTCGAAGTACCAATTCAGCCTGAGGACCGAATTCTGCTAAGTGTTGCACTAGGGGCGAAGGTAGCATTCTGTTACACAGATTAGCGGATACTTCACAGGCGAAGTAACAAGGCGATAACAATCTATTACGTAGATTAACGAATACTTCACAAGCGAAGTAATAAGGATTGCCACTATTCCGAAGTGGCCAGTAGAGGGCTTCCAGGCAAACCCATGAAGATTGCAGAAAGTAAAGGTAAAATAAAGGTACGGTTCAAAGCTAGGGCTTTGTGGTTGATTTGTGTTGGGGGCTCTCTGAACCGGCCTCACCCCTATATTTATAAAGGCTAGACTTCTAATATCTAAGCCTAATATGATATGATTTGGCTTGATCACGCATGGGGAGATAACTTAATCAAAATCAGACTCAACTCTATTTCTGCCCGAAGTGGGCCTTCGGCCAGGCCCGCTGAAGCCTGCTCCTCGTGCCGAAGCTTCGGCAGAGTGGGCCTTCGAAGGCCTTCGGGCCGAAGGTTGTAGGCTTGCTGGAAGCTTACGAAGCCCATAGCTCGGTAGGCCTTCGGCCCTGTAGGACTTTGGCCCAACCCAGAACATGTGTATTTTCGGCCCAAATTACCAAAATTGATATTTTGACAATCTTAACCATTAATGTCATTTTTTTCTATCAACAATTATGTATCGAATTTATTTTGACCCAGAAGTTTCAGTCGAAGCCCAAAACTTCTGGTTTGTCCAAAATTCATCTCTCGGTCATGCCGAGAAGTTCTAGTCCAACTAATACTTCCAATTCCTCTAGAACTAGTTACCAAGGCGAGGTTGGATGTTCTGGTCCAACCAAAACTTCCAGTTCCTCCAAAACTTGTCTCTTGGGCATATTACCTACAAGGGCTAGATAGCATGTGTGACTAGGGTTAGCATAGGGACAAGATAGTCAAATGGGGGATCGGTCTTGTGGGGGCTATGGGCTCCTAGTGGCCTATGTATTTTTGTGAAAAAACATACATGTTTCTCATTTTTAGAGCATGCTCTAATTTTCTCGATTTTCTTTCCTTCTTATAGGAAATCTTAGGAAAATGAGGGCGCAAACATAAAAACACAAAACTACAAAAAGCACAACGCTGGACCTTAATGTAATTACTGATAAATAAGCAAACTTTTTTCACAAAATATCCATCCAAGTCACCTAAAATTACTGATAAATAAGCAAACTTTTTTCACAAAATGCCCATCCAAGTCACCTAAAAATCTCTAGGAGCTCCAATCAATAGCTTTTAATCTATCTGTTGGGGGAAATTACTCCATTTTCAGGACTTAAAAGATTAATACTTCAAAGGCTATGAAGAGCTCCGAAGCTGTGAGCACTTGTTCGGAGGTAGAGGCATCAAGCCGAAGGGTGCATTGATGCGAAGCCCTGGTGAACCCTCCGAATGGGAGATAACGGCTCCGAAGCTGAGCGACAAGATGGATGAGATGTTTGGCTTATCCATCTATCTCGTAGTGCTTTACCTTTTATATCCTTGTTCCTGGTACCGAATAGTTTCCACTATGTCGGTTGTAATCTAGGGGTAATTAGGTCTTTTCCTTATGCATTTTTACCTATAAATACCCCCTCTATACCCTGTAACAAGGATCCCGGAACAAGTTATTCAATACACACATTCGGACTACTCGAGCGATTATCCGATTCGAAGGTTCGAGATAGTCCTAGGAGCAAACCCTCTGTTTGTTCGTTCTTGATCTCAGAGAACCTGCTGGTGTAAACTTTTGCACCAACAGTTGGCGCCATCCATGAGGATCCAAGTTCTAGAAGCTTGTTCTCTGCTGCTGACTGCACTTCGAAGAGCACTTACGGGGGGAGCCTCGGAGTCTCAAGATTCCGCGCACCCTTCGGTTAAGGGCTTCTTAGTGCAGCCCGAAGGCCTTCACTCGACTTCCCAAGTCGTTCGAAGTCCTCCATCTTCAGACCTCTTCGTGGCTAGCTATGCCTCCGAAGCGAAGTCAAACCTCGGGTCCTCTCCAAAGGTCCCCTCGGACCGCAGGAGCTGGACCCTCAACTGCCCCGGCGATTCCCGCAGGAGCCACTGGGCGTCGAGTACCCAGAGGTCCTCGAGCTCCTCCTACGGTGCTTCAGACTGATTATGTCAGCTCCCAAGACCCGGAGGTGCCCTCCGACGAAGACGAAGACCTTCCTGGAACCGAGGCTACGCAACTAGCAAGGCTTCAGGAGGAAGTGGCCAGGTGGAGGCAAGAGGCCGCCGATCGCCTCCGCACTCAAGCCTCCACCGAAACTCCAGAAGGGCCTCAAGACGGTGGTGCTCGCAATCTCCTAGAAGCTACCCAAGTCCCGGAGGAGGCTGAGAATGTATCTTTCGATGATGAGTCTCCGCTACATTCGGACTTGCAAAGGGTACCCTTCGATCCCAGACTCAAGGCCTCGAAGTTGCACAAGTACTCTGGTGGGTCAGACCCTGGAGAGTTCGCCAGCTCATATGCCCTGGCAATCAAAGCAAGCGGAGCGGTGCGAAGCACTATGGCAAAATGCTTCCCCCTCGCTCTCGAAGGCGTGGCGCTCTGATGGTTCTGGTCCCTGAAGCCAGGGTCGATCAGCTCCTGGGAGCAGCTGAAGAAAAAGTTTGTGAGTAACTTCCAGGGTACCTTCGTGGCCCCGATGTCCACAGGGAGTCTGTTCCAGGTGAAACAGCGGGCGGGAGAAACACTCCGGGAGTATTTCACGCACTTCACCCATACCAAATCACAGATTAAAGGACTGTCTACCTCTTCGGTAGTTGACGCCGCCCGCGAAGGGGTGCTAAACCCCGACCTCCTCAGCAAACTCCATCGGAAGCCGGTGACGTCTGTGGCACAGCTGATGGCATACTTTGAACAGTATGCCAAGGCGGAGGAAGGCTGTCTTCGGTGAGCTGAAGCACCATTGCCCACCCTCCGAGAAGTCAAGAGGGAGCCCGAAGCCTTCGCTCCCCTACAACCTCCTCAAGACAACCGCTTCAATGAGTACAAGCGGGGGAAGAAGCATTTCCGTTCGGAGGTGTTAAGCATTACACATTCCGTTCCGAAGGCACCTGCCAACTTCCAGCAGGCGCAGAACTTCAAGGTTGGAGCACCGAAGCCTCAAGAGAGGGCACCTGGCAAACACCAGAGTTTTTTCTACTGCGTGCATGGCGATAACAGGAGCCATGACACGAAGGACTGCAAGTCGGTGTTAACCCTTCAGGGTGAATACCTAGGACGAAGTACGGGGCGGGGTGCTTCAGATCGAGCCCCACCAGCAACACGGTCGGAGCCTATGCAAACTGTGGCCTGAGCCGGTGCCCTTGAAGCCCCCATGCGGCTACCGGTGGCCAACATTATGCCACCACCAAAGCAGGAAGACCCGCAAGACTGCGGCACGTGAGTGGTCTTGCCCATCTCCGGAGGGGGGACCCTCGGGAGAATGTCCAAAAGGCAGCGGCGTGAGTACGTCCGCGAGGTCGTGCACATTGGGACCTCGAGTTCCACCGAAGGGATGCCAGAGTGGTCCCATGTACCCATCTCATTTACTGCCAGCGATGCCGTGGGGGTGAAGTTCCCCCATGCTGACCCCATGGTCATTTCTGCCGATATAGCAGGAGTGGAGGTCCGAAGGATCCTAGAAGATGGGGGGAGCTCCACAGACAAACTCTTTGTCCAGGCCTTCGATCAGATGTGCATATCCCGGAAGCATCTACTTCCAGCGGCCCGAGCACTTCAAGGGTTCTCAGGACCGCCTCTCGATGCCCTCGGACAGATAGGCCTCGAGGTTGCCTTCGGAGAGGGGCCTTTGGCCAGGATAGAAGAGGTGATCTTCGACGTGGTCGACGCCCTATATGCTTACAATGCAATCTTCGGCTGAGGGATGCTGAACCAGTTCGGGGCTATAGCACACCATAATTACCATTGTCTCAAAATGCCCACGCAAGGTGGGGTGCTTACTATTTCAGGAGATCAAGCTGTAGCCCGGAGGATGGAGTATGGCCATGGGTAGCCGTTGGATCTCCGGCAAGTGCACAACGTGGCGAAAAGCATCGAAGAAGTGCCGGAAGCCTCGAATCCTTCGAAGGGGCCCTCTCTCAAGCCAAGCCCGGAAGGCGATGTTGAGACAAGAATAATTTCAAAAGATGGCAAAGAGTATCCAGTACAGTTCGGCAGAGGGCTATCCCCGGAGATAGTTGCCTCATTAGAAGAAGTCGTTAGGCAAAATCTGGACGTCTTTGCTTGGACCGACGAAGACATCACTGGAGTCGATCGAAGCATCATCGAGCATAGTCTGCTCGTCAACCCAAAGGCCAGGCCAGTACGCCAGGGGCTCCGCAAGCTGTCAGTAGAAAGAGCAAGCCTCGCCAAAGCCGAAGTAGAAAAATTATTAAAAGTTGGCATCATCAGGGAAGTAGCCCATACCGAGTGGTTGGCTAACCCTGTTTTTGTAAGGAAGAAGGACTCAAACAAATGGCGCATGTGTATTGACTTTACTTCATTAAATAAAGCATGCCCGCGAGACCCCTACCCGATGCCCCGAATAGATCAGCTGGTGGATTCCACAGCCGGCTCCGAATTGCTAAGTTTCCTCGACGCTTATTCCGGGTATCATCAAGTATGGCTGAAACGCGAAGATGAAGCCAAGACAAGCTTTATAACTCCTTCCAGAGTATTTTGTTATGTAAGAATGCCTTTTGGTTTGCGGAATGCCGGAGCCACCTTTTCACGTTTAATAGCTAAGGCACTAGGTCATCAGATAGGCCGGAATGTCGAGGCCTATATGGATGATATTGTAATAAAAAGTGCTCAAAAGCACCAGCATAGCCTAGACCTAGCTGAAACATTTGAGAGCCTCCGAGCATGTGGAGTACGTATCAACCCGGAAAAATGTATATTCGGAGCACAAGCAGGGAAGCTGCTAGGGTACTTAGTTTCGAGCAGGGGAATCGAAGCTAGCCCAACACAGATAAGTGCATTACAAAGGATGGCTCCACCAGAGAATTTGAAACAGGTATAGAAGCTAGCAGGAAGGCTCGCAGCCCTTAGCAGGTTCCTGGCTAGGTCAGCAGAGCGAAGCCTCCCGATTTTCAAAGCACTAAAGGGGTCCGAAAGCTTCAGTTGGACACCGGAATGCCAGAAGAGCTTCGATGATATAAAAGCATACCTCGGAAGGTTATCAACACTTACTGTACCCCTCCCAGAAGAGACGCTGCTCCTATATCTTGCAGCAACAGGCTCTGCAGTAAGTGCAGTATTGGTCTGAGAAGTTGAGCTTAAAGGAAAGCTGGTGCAGAACCTAGTTTATTTTGTGTCAGAGGCTTTGTCCGGAGCTAAAATTAGATACTCCGAGCTCGAGAAGTTTGCTTATGCCCTAGTAATGGCCTCGCGAAAGCTAAGGCATTATTTCTTGGCGCATAACCTGATCGTCCCTACATCGTATCCTCTTGGAGATATGCTCCGAAACAAAGATTCTACGGGCAGGATTGGAAAATGGGCGGTCGAGCTAGCACCCTTCGGAATCTCCTTCACGGCAAGAACAGCTATTAAATCCCAAATCATAGCCGACTTCGTAGGAGAGTGGACTCCATCTGCTATTTGGGCCCCGGAAGAACCCTCCGAAGGTTTATGGACAATATTTTCTGATGGAGCTTATCAAGCATCCGGTGCCGGAGCAGGGGCCGTCATCATATCACCATCAGAACAGAAGGCCATGTATTCTGCGAGGCTCAACTTCAGAACCAATAATAACATCGCCGAGTACGAAGGGATCCTGCTAGGCCTCCGAAAGGCTAAAGCACTTGGAGATGCAAGGATAGTAATTAAGACAGATTCCCAAGTCGTCGCAGGGCAAGTTGATAAAAGCTTTCAAGCAAAGAATCCACATCTAGCACAATACCTTGAAGAAATCCGCAAGGCCAAAGCAGCATTCAGAGGATTTACGGTTCGGAGTATCCCTCGTGCAGAGAATCAACTCGCAGATATTCTTGTGAAGGCTGCAACAGGGGCGGTGGACCTTCCGGAGGGTGCTTTCTACGAAGAATTAGCGAAGCCCGCAGCTGTTCAGTTACCCTCTTCGGAAGTACTGTGCATTCCGATTACAGACTGGCGAGCCCCGATTATGAACATGTTGCAAAGTAGCATAGACCCTCTAGAGGGTCCAGAAACCCGAAGGTTACAAGCAAGAGCTCGGAATTACAAGATTATCGACGGAGTATTATACAAAGCTGGCGTGGGTTCCCCTCTGCTTCGGTGCATCTCCCAGCCCGAAGGTCAAGACATACTTCGAGGCATTCACGAAGGACTGTGCGGAGGTCATTTAGCCCCTCGTGCGCTAGCTGGCAAGACACTTCGGCAAGGGTTTTATTGGCCAACTATAGTAAGAGATGCGGAGGAGCTAGTTCGAACATGCCAAGGCTACCAATGGATGGGCAGACGAAGCCACCGCCCGCCAGTCCAGCTTCAAGTTATCGCCCCAGTATGGCCAATGGCTCGATGGGGCATGGACCTCATAGGACCTTTCCCAATGGCAAAAGGCGGCTTGAAGTTTGCGGTAGTAGCAATCGAATATTTCTCAAAGTGGGTTGAAGCGGAGCCATTGACTGTTATAACCTCGAGGAATGTGCAAAAGTTTTTCTGGCAAAACATTATATGCAGGTTCGGGGTGCCGAGGGAGTTGACGGTGGATAATGGAACCCAATTCGAAGCTGACACTTTCCAAGCATTTTGCGAAGATCTGGGCATTAAGTTGTGCTTCGCTGCGGTGCGCCATCCACAGTCCAACGGAGCCGTTGAGCGAGCCAACAGGAACATCCTCTTCGGGCTAAATCGCCGAATCGTTGGCCTAGCCAAGGGGCTGTGGGTCGAAGAGCTACCAAAAATCTTGTGGTCCATTCGAACCACTCAAACCAGGTCCACAGGTTTCACCCCATTTAGATTACTATTCGGAGATGAGGCCATGACTCCTACGGAGCTCAAAGGTGGATCCCTTCGCGTAGTTCAACCCGGAGACGAAGATGATAGGAACACTTCGGTGGATTTGTCAGAAGAAACAAGGCTTCGAGTTGTTGCCAATATGACTGAATACCAGGGCCAAACAAAGGCATGGTATGACCCAAAGATAAAGCTAAATGAGCTTAAACCTTGTCATCTAGTGTTGTGAAGTGTAATAGCTCCGGGGAAGCTAGGAAACAAATGGGAAGGGCCATATGTTATCTTACGCTCAGGGCACCCCGGATCGTTTAAATTAGCCAACTTAGAGGGGGAAGAGTTAAAGCATGCGTGGCATGCGGAGCACCTTAAGCGTTATTACGCATAGGGGCTCCTTGTAATCGCTTAAAAAGTTTTCCTTTCTATGAAATAAAGAGAAGGGTTGGATTTTGTTTGCTCTTCGAATATCCCTTACTCCTGATGGACGCATCGGGAGGATGGAGATGCTTGCAGAGTCAAGCAATTTTCTTAAGACCCAGGCAGCTGCCTGCGAACAATTGGTTCAGGGGCTCCACTGCCACCCTACGGATTCCAGGCTCTGGCTTGTTAGGATCCGTAGAAGAGTCTAAGGACTTTAAAAAGAAACAGATTTCCGGCCTCCGGGTACGAAGTATCTGTAAAAGAGACGAAGGTGGCCACCCTACGGATTCCAGGCTCTGGCTTGTTAGGATCCGTAGAAGAGTCTAAGGACTTTAAAAAGAAACAGATTTCCAGCCTCCGGGTACGAAGTATATGTAAAAGAGCCGAAGGTGGCCACCCTACGGATTCCAGGCTCCGGCTTGTTAGGATTCGTAGAAGAGTCTAAGGACTTTAAAAAGAAACAGATTTCTGGCCTCCGGGTACGAAGTATCTGTAAAAGAGCCGAAGGTGGCCACCCTACAGATTCCAGGCTCCGGCTTGTTAGGATCCGTAGAAGAGTCTAAGGACTTTAAAAAGAAACAGATTTCTGGCCTCCGGGTACGAAGTATCTGTAAAAGAGCCGAAGGTGGCCACCCTACGGATTCCAGGCTCCGGCCTGTTAGGATCCGTAGAAGAGTCTAAGGATTTTAAAAACAAATAGATTTTTGGCCTTCGGGTGCGAAGTATCTGTACAAGAGCCGAAGGTGGCCAACCTATAGATTTTATGCTCCGGCTTCGTCAAGATTTGTGCAAAAAAATAATAATAAAAAAATAATTCGAAGCATTGATACAAAATACAAATGATATGTGTAATTCGAAGCATCTGGTTGTTCGGAGTATCATTGTGCCTAGCAAACCCTTTTCCATAGTAAAGGATCCACCACCCACAAGGGGGGTCGGAGGATAGGAGCCACACAACATACTTTCGAAGCATTTCACATTAAGTCATTATATTTTTACATCAAGAAAAGTTTTGGTCCAAGCCTAGGAAAAATCGAAGACCCTGTCGGCACCTAGAGCTACCCCTTCAGCTACTCTGCCCTTCGGAGCTCGAAGCTGTCGGCTTGGCCCTCTTCGTTCGAACGCTTCTCTTTTTCTTAGAGGCTCATAGTTTCTTTTGATCTTCTTGAAGCTCGGCCCACGTCAGGAACCTTTCGGAGCTAGCCTCCGCAGGGTCTTTAGTCCGGTACTCCGAGTCGAACCAATCCATAGGTTCAGAAGACGAAGATGCCTTCGCCTTCTCCTCCTCTTTGATATAAGCTAAGACCTCTTGACAAATTTCAAGAGTTATCTCCCCTCCATCTCCGCGAGGAACAAAGAAGCGAGAGCGGCGGTAAGGCCTTAAGCCCTCAAGGTTTGCCCACTCCTTTCGGAGCTCGTCGGTAATTTCCAATATTTCGAGGTCAGGGCTCGAAGGACATGACAAAACCTAAAAAAGAACAGAACACCCAAGACAAGTTTCTTGTTTATAGCTTTTCCATTAATAAAAAGGGCTTTACAAGACTTCGTATACATAATAACCCTAAAAAGCTAGACCTGCGGGTCGGTTGGCGGAGCAGGAATGACCGGGGCTGGCGAGGCAGGAAGTGGTGGCCTTGTTTGCGCCTGCTTCTGCCGGTGGGCCTCGTCGATCCAAGCTTTAGTTGCAACCTTGTGGTCCGTCTTCCAGGTTGACCGGAAGGCTTCCCAGGCCAAGGCTACATCCGAAGATGGCCGCAGCAAGTCGTCGGAGGCGAAGCTTCCAGGGGTCGAACCCCCGACTGGGCCGAGGGGAATCTGAAGAGACTCGAGGGTGACGAAGAACCCCGATGCCAGCACACTGCCCGGAGATTTCTCCGTACCGAATGCCGGAGTTCATCATCAACGATGAGGCCACTTGGATCCTCTTCAGCTTCCGGTCGAGGGGCTCGTGGGTCGTAGCAAAAGACGAAGGGCACATAGTGCCGAAGTACTCCAAGGTACCCTGAAGGGCCTCCAAGGTACATTCCGCCATGCTGGAGTTCTTCTTCTCCGCTGCTTCCAGCCCTGCAGCAGTCGCAGATACCTCGGCCACCTGAAGCATTAAAGATCTCTTCTGGGCCATCACCTGGTTGAGAGCCCCTTGAAGCTCCACTAACTGAGCACTCAAAGCGGCCGTCGCTTGGCGGAGCCTTTCAACTTCCGCCCGAAGGACGACACGCTCAGCTTCGACATCTTGGGCCGAGGAGCGGAGCGCGTCGCTGTCTTGTCGTGCCATCCGGAGAGCTTCGTCGGCCGCTGCCCTAGCCCTCCGTTCCTCTAGGGTATCTTCCTCCAGCCTGAGGGATCTCTCGTTGGAGTCGTTAAGGGCCGTCTGGAGGGTGGTAACCTTCCTTTTGAGTCGATTAATCTCGACCTCATTGGAAGTCGCTGCCGCTCTAGCAAGGACAAATTGCTGCAAAAATAACAAGTAAGTACCGAAGTGTTTATGATCACTAATGCGGAGGAGCTATGATGTTCTTGCTTACCTAAAGGGCATCCCTTTCGAGGGCTGTGTTGAGTGTCGGAGCCCTAGCCTCGCTCAAGATGGAGACCAAGTCTGAGTTGGTGATATCCTTGCTTTTCTCTGCCAGGGGCTCCATGAGTCTTCGGAGGCCCTCCCGATGCTCCAAGAACGGAGCCAGCAGAGGAAGCCAAGATAAGGCTTGATGGTCATCTGCTGCGGCTTCATCCTCTGAATTGCCGACGGAGGTTGCTGCATGGCCAGGAAGAAGGCTGAGGCTAGTTATGCTCTTGCCTCTCCCTGGCATGAAAGTGGGCAAGGTGGGCAAAGCAGGAATACCCCGATCGTCGGCAGCTACCCCTTCGACCAGAGCCGCGGCAGCAGGGGCAACCTCGACAGTCGGAGCCGCCACCGCAGGGGCGATCTCCATCGCCAAATACGCTCCGACGGGCGCATCCTCCGCTCCGACGGGCGCATCCTTCGCTCCGATGGGCACATTCTCCGCCACCAAGCTTGGAGCGTCCGAAGGCACAGGGGGGTCCACTCGAGCAGCGGCCTCCAAAGATGCAGGAGTTTCGGGCGCCGCCGGAGCATTGATACCCTTAGAGGTACCTATTTTGTTAACAAAATTAATAAGCATATTTCCAAGAACAGTTTGCAGGTATTGGTCAAAAAGGGAGCTTCGAGGAGTACCTTTGGGGGCCTCGTGGGGTAGGATCGCTGGATCCTCCAGGACCTCGTACATCTGAAGGATGTTGGTGAAGTCGTCTCTCGAGGCCCTCTCCTCCGCATTTCCTGCCGGAGTCGTGATTTCCGCCATAACCGTCTCGGGTGTGGGCGAGTTGGGAGTGGCAGAGCTCGACTCCACATGTACGACGATGGGCGCAGGGGGAACCGTCGGGGTTATGTCTGCTACCTCCCTAACAGAAGTGCCAGGGGGAACCTCCCCTAGGTCTTCGTCGTCATCCAGGAGGTAGGTCTCGAAGGCCGACGCTATCTGAGCGTCGGAGTCCTCCAACTCCTCGGAGGCTGAGATCTGAGCGTCTAGCGATGAAGCTGATGAAGCAGGTGCCAACCGCAGAGGGGGCTTCACTACTTTCTTCTTCTTGGACAGCTGCTTGCTGGCTTTTTTGGGCAGTTCAGCAGTGACCTTCCTTTTGCGAGCAACCGCTCCGGTCGAGGTGAAGTCGGGAAGAGGAGGGGGCTCCATTCCGAGAGCTCCCCATACTCTGTTGGAACGCTCCCAGCGTCCCACCAGCTCCAGTCTCTTTTGCTTTTCGGCCACCGAAGGGGCTCCGAGAACTCGTTCGGTGGCTCGAGCTATGTCCTCCGGAGCCAACGCCAGAGGAGCCAATGAAAGAAAAGGGTATGATATCGTAAATATAATTATTTCCTTCATCTAATATAATGCTGCAGGAAATGAAGTCTTACCTAGGTTTCGGAGATCTCCCTCCGAGGCCTGTCGAAACACGATCGGCCAGTTAGCTCCGAGGGGAGGGATCTGAAGGGCGATAAACTCTTCGGCTAGGTCGCGCATACGCATGCGGCTGAGGAGCCATGCTGAATAGCGTGGGCCTCATGGCTCCAGAAGTGATGAATCATTGTCAACGATAGTCAAAGAGGACAGAAGAAGAAGAGATCTGCTGTTTCATGGGCCGCGTGTGACTCAGGTACACGGGCAGCGAGCGACTGTCGGGCAGAGGAGGCTGCGAAGTCGGGCTGGCCCAATCCGGGTGCTTGGGCCAGAAGCAGTAGAAGATCCACTGGGCTGTTGACCAGGGTTGACTCAGGTACACGGGCGGTGAGTGATTGCTGGGCTAAGAGAGCTGCGAAATCGGGCCAGCCCAATGCGGGTACCTGGTGCAAAGTTGGTGGAGGCTTTGTCAGTTTCGGTGCAAAACTGACGACCGTCGATCTTGTATCCGACTGTCCAGAAGAGAAGCCGTAGTCGCTACGAAAGCTTAGCTTCCGGATAAGTCATCTGTAACTCTAGGCCCACAGTCAGTCAGTCGTGTCTGTAAAAATTCCTAAGGGCAGTAGAGTCTTTTCCTTTATTCTTGCGTCTGAAAAAAAAAACGTAAGGGGCTGGTGGAATATTCCTAGTGGTGGGCAGCCTATAAATAGGACCCCCATCCCTAGGGTTGGACTACCCTTTTAGAAATCACTTTTTCAATCATCCCTTGCATCATTTTGTTCCTGCGTGCTTTTTCTCTCTCCCTGTGTGCGCCGCCAGGCAACCTCCTGTTCTTCCTGAGATTCATTTGGCTCTTTACTGTTTGGAAGCTTTTATTCCTATTGATTCTCATGCGCAACACTTCATTTAAGGTTCTGTTGGTTTGGTTTGCACACAACTAACTTATTCCTAAGCAGAAGCTTCTCTATGGCTTCTGTTTGTTCTTCACAAGAGTACTAGTTCTTGTGGCTGGTAGCAAGTAGTACTACTTTCCTGTAGCTACAGTATGCTAGTACTTTAGTCTTGCTTTTCCTGTGTTGCTTTTTGATCGAGTTGGCAGGGCCAAAGTCCCTTTTCTTGTGTAAAGTCCAACTCTGTGCAGCAGACTTTGAATCAGCAGACTTCGAATCTGCATGCTTCGAATCTGCAGACTTCGAATCAGCAGACTTCGAATCAGCAGACTTCGAATCTGCAGGCTTTGAATCTGCATACTTCGAATCTGCATACTTCGAATCTGCAGGCTTCGAATCTGCATACTTCGAATCTGCGTACTTCGAATCTGCAGGCTTCGAATCTGCAACCTTCGAATCTGCAACCTTCGAATCCACAGACTTCGAATCAGCAGACTTCGAAATCAGCAGACTTCGAATCTACAACCTCCGAATCTGCAACCTTCGAATCTGCAACCTCCGAATCTGCAACCTTCGAATCTGCAACCTTCGAATCTGCAACCTTCAAATCTGCAACCTCCGAATCTACAACCTTCGAATCTGCAACCTCTGAATCAGCAGACTTCGAATCTGCAGACTTAGTCAATCTGTTCTCGCTTTGCTGTTTAGTTTTTTTAAATGCGTTGGGTTTTGGGAGCAGGCCATTGATTCGAAAGAATTTTTAGGCGCCCATTCACCCCCCCTCTGGTCGCTACTTTCGGTCCTACAAGTGGTATCAGAACTTGGTTAGGGTTTTTCCATACCTTAACCGGTTCTAAACCCCGGTAGTGACCATGACGTCTCCTGGCACGGTCCCATCCTGGAAGCCTATGGCTATAACTATTGGAAGACTTGCATGCGAGCCTATCTCATGAGCCAGGGTTCGGACATTTGGGACATTTGCATTCACACCACGTTTGTCATATTGCCAGTCACTGAGCAGGGTACTGCTGGTATCATTGCTCAGCATCTGAGCAACAGTAAGGCTATGAACATTCTGTTTTCTGGTTTAGGTCCCACTGAGTTTGAGCGTGTGAGTCATCTCTCCACTGCGAGAGAGATCTGGGCAACCCTCAAGGCACACCATGAGGGAACAGCCCAGGTCAAGGCTCGGCTCTATCAGACCTACCGGTGTGAGTACGAGAACTTCACATAGAAGCCGGGTGAATCTGTTGAAGCCTTGTTTGGTCGTTTTCAATCGATCATTAACAAGCTTCGGGACAACAAGGCCGAGGGTGCTCAGTTAGTCTCAGATCACGAGCAGGCGCTCAAGGTTCTCCATACCTTGGACCCAAAGATCTGGGAGATCAAGGTATCCTCTATCGTTGAGAGCACTTCTTATGATACCTTGACCATTTCTGAGTTATTTAGCAAGCTGAAGGCCACTGAGGTAGATATCCAGCTGAGATCAAATCTCACTGGTTCTGGATCAAAATCCCTGGCCCTTGCTACACCTTCTGTTGATCCCTCTGCTGTAAGCTGTGCTGGGTTCTCCTTGATGTCTATCACTGAGGACCAGCTTGAGTTGTTGGGAGATGATGATTTGTGTCTTTTTAACAACTGGGTGCGTCGTGTCTATGATAAGAGAATGTTCAAAAGACACGGCACAAAATCCGGATGCTTTGAGTGTGGTGATCCAGGACACTTTATCGCCGACTGCCCCAAGCGCAATGGACACAAGAAGGGCACCGATGGCAGCTTCCATGACTCCGGCAAGCACGAGAGCTCATCCTTCAACAAGGGCAAGCCGAACACCCGATTCTTCAAGAAGGCCCTGAAGGACTACCGGCGAGAGAACAAGAAGCGCGACAAGGCCTTCTTCGCCGAGATGGAGAAGAGCTACTCCAAGCGGTCCACGTCTTCTTCCTCTTCATCGAGCTCAAGCGATGAGGAGATCGCCATCAGGAAGGGGAAGGACAAGGACGATCCGGCGGGCCTCTGCTTCATGGCCTTCGGAGACAAGCCGAAGAGCCACTCACACCAGCGCCAAAGATCCCGCAAGAGCTTCTGTTCAATGGCTCTTGGGGATAGGGAAGAAAAGAGCTTCTCCGACGACTCCGACGACGACGACAACAAGGTATCATCTTACGAGCGCGAAATCGTTGATTTACTTGAGAGCAATCGTCAGGAGTTGAAATATCGGGAAAAACTGCTTAGGGGGGCTAAGAAGAGGATAGATGAGTTAGAGAGTGAGCTTGCCGTGGCCAACGGCATAATTGAGAGTCTATCTTCTTCTCCTTGCTTGGGTGATAGCAGTGAGTGCCCGAAGTGTGAGGTGCTTCTGTGTGACCTGTCGACTTTGAAGTCCAGGTACACAGAAAGGGTTGATGAGAGGGACGCTTTGGCCACTGAGCTTGAAAGCGCTCAGCTGGAGATGAAAGATGCTCAAGCCACTGTCGTCGCACCCTGTGTTCATTGCCCATCTCATCTAGCTGCCTTAGCTGAGCTAAAATCCAAGGGCGATGAGCATTTGGGTGATTTGGAGAGGTTGAGAGCTGAGCTTGCCCACACTAAGCTAGAGCTTGAGACACTGTCAGTTCCACCCACTGTATGTGAGAACTGTTTGTCTCTTAGAATGGAGTTGATCAAGCTGAAAGTCGAAAAGTCTATCGAAGAGAGAGTGAGTGTGAGACCTGCTTGTCTCAGGTGGAGGTTCTAGCTTCCTTGAGAGAGGAGCTAGCAGATTCTCAGAATGCGAACTTTTACCTCCGTTCTATCCTGAGTTGGATCAGTGCCAGAGAGCCATAGCTTGGCATGATGATCCAGCAGTTCAAGAGGCAGGATGGGTTTGGGGTAGGTTACACCTACACCAAGGCTGACTTTGAGAGTGCCATTAGCCGGGCAGTGGAGTGGAGCAAAATGACCCCAGAGCAGAGGTATCCCAAGACTCACTCCACTGAGACCTCCCAGGCTTGTCAGCCCAAGGATGGAGTGATTCATGAACCACCCAAAGCTCCACCCAAGAAGCCTATCTGGGTTCCTAAGCCCAAACACCTCCACTCTTCTCTAGACTCTCTTCCTGGACCCTCTCAACCCAAGAAGACCACACCAAACACTACCAAGCCCAAACATCCCAAGCCTCAACCACATCCCAAGAAGCCCACCTATCATTGTGAGTACTGTCAGAGAGACAGGCATCATGCGGAGTTCTGCCTCAGGAGGAAGCGAGTTGAGAGAGCAGAGAGGGCTCGTAGTGAACAGGAGCAGTTCTACCCGCAGGGTGGTAGACTGCATGTTCCTCGGCGCGGAAAGAGGCTGGAGGCCAGGCCGCGTCGTGTAGGTGGTGGTAGAGGAGACGGCCTTCTTGCCCGTGCTCCAGTTGGTGGTGTCCGTTCCGGCAGAATTCCAGACCGTGTTGGCTACGGTTCTGGACCTCGTGGACGCAGGGTTAGGCAGAACCGAGGACCGCGCTTTGAGCCGCGTTTTGGTCCAAACTCTTTTGATGGTTTTCGCTTTCCATCTTTTGAGCAGATGGCTCGACACTGGTTTAGCTCTTTTGCTAAACCTGGTGCCGAACCATTTGCTCCCACTTACAGCCACTGATTGTGCAGGACCGGGGACTGGAGGATGTTTGGATCATGGACTCAGGATGCTCTCGCCACATGACGGGACATCGCAGATGGTTCTCCAGTCTCACTCCCCCGAGCTCCAAAGAATACATCACATTCGGGAATAGCGGTCAAGGGAAAGTAAGTGGCATAGGCTCAATTCGCATTTCAGATCATTTCTCTTTGAAGAATGTTGCTTTGGTTAAAAATTTGAACTTCAACTTGATTTCTGTTTCGCAACTTCTTGAGGATGGTTTGGAAGTGCGTTTTAAGAAGGGTAATTCTTCTATGGTTGATTCTAGAGGGTCTTTGATTTGCCAGATTTTACCATTCGGCAAAGTTTTTCGAATTGACTTCTCTAGTTCTTTTGGCCCTTCTCGCTGTTTGATTGCTGGATCTTCTTCTGAGCTCTGGAAGTGGCATAGGAGGTTAGGTCACTTGAGTTTTGATTTGCTAGTCAGGTTAAGCTCTATGGACCTCATCCGAGGATTGCCCAAGCTTAAGATGGAGAAGGATCTAGTTTGTCATCCCTGTCGTCATGGGAAAATGGTTGCCGCTTCTCACTCACCTGTGACTCAGGTGATGACTTCGTATCCGGGCGAGCTTTTACATTTGGACACTGTAGGTCCTGCTCGGATACGCTCAGTTGGTGGGAAGTGGTATGCACTTGTGATTGTTGACGACTTTTCTCGATTCTCGTGGGTGTTCTTTTTGGAGTCTAAGGATGAAACGTTTCAGTTTGTTCATGACCTGATTTTGAAGCTGAAGAATGAGAACAATGGTCGGATGCGAGCAATTCGCTCCGACAACGGCTCTGAGTTCAAGAACTCTCAGTTCGTCAGCTTCTGTAGTGATCAGGGTCTGGACCACCAGTTTTCTTCTCCTTACACTCCCCCACAGAACGGCATTGTGGAACGAAAGAACTGCACGCTAGTCGAGATGGCCAGGACAATGCTCGATGAGCACAAGACTCTTAGGCGTTTTTGGGCTGAAGCCATGAACACGGCTTGCTATCTGGCCAACCGCATCTTTCTTAGAGCTTACCTTTGTAAGACATCATATGAACTGCGGTTTGGCAGACAGCCCAAGGTGAGCCACTTGCGAGCGTTTGGCTGCAAGTGCTTTGTGCTCAAGAAGGGAGGGCATTTGGACAAGTTTGAGTCTCGTTGCTGGGATGGTGTTTTTCTTGGTTATGCATTGCATTCTCGAGGCTTCCGTGTTTGGAACCTCGAATCCCAGCTGCTTGTCGAGACTTGTGAGGTTTCATTTGATGAGTCCTTGCCTTCTTTGACTCCTTCTTTTGAGCTGTCTGATGGTGAGCTCGGAGAGTCCATCTTCGAGGAAGATGATGACACTCCAGTCGCTAATGAGGGTGGGCCTTCTGCACCCCCTGTAGAGCCCACACCTTCTGAGACTTCGACTGAGGACGAGGGCGGACCTCTGATCACTTCTTCCACTTCGATCGAGCCCCCTCAGTCGAGTCCAGAGGTGCCAGCTGCTGACTCCGGTGAGGTGACTTCAGATCACCAGGGAACCCGAGCAGTTCAGCGTGATCACCCCTCAGAGCTCATCATCGGTGATTTGACTGAGAGAACTTTCCGTTCATCTACCTCTCTTGCTGTGTTTGCTGAATCTGCATTTGTTGCATCTTTTGAGCCCAGAGACATTTCTCATGCTCTTTCTGATTCTAATTGGATTAATGCTATGCAAGAAGAGCTAGAGAACTTTGTCCGCAATCGGGTTTGGACATTAGTTGAGCCGCCACCAGGATGCAACCCCATAGGCACCAAGTGGGTATTCAAGAACAAACAAGGTGAATATGTGGTTGTGGTGCGTAACAAGGCTCGACTAGTTGCCCAGGGTTATTGCTAGAAGGAAGGTATTGACTTTGAAGAAACCTTCGCTCCTGTTGCCCGTCTTGAGTCCATTCGTATTCTTCTAGCTTTTGCCGTTTCGAAGGGTTTTAAGCTTTTTCAAATGGATGTTAGAGTGCTTTTCTGAACGGGTACATAGAAGAGGAGGTTTATGTTAGGCAACCCCCCGGTTTTGAGAACCCTAAGTTTCCTCGACATGTTTTTAAGTTGCACAAAGCTTTATACGGGTTGAAGCAAGCCCCCAGGGCTTGGTATGACCGGTTGAAGCAATTTTTGTTGGGGAAGGGCTTTGTGATGGGTTCTGTGGACAAAACTCTTTTCTTGTTCAGAGATGTTTCAGATTTTTTAGTTGCTCAGATTTACGTGGACGATATTATTTTTGGCGGTACTACTAATGATCTTGTGTCCAAGTTTCTGAGCAGATGCACAGTGAGTTTGAGATGAGCCTCATGGGTGAGCTCAAGTACTTCTTAGGGCTCCAGATCAAGCAGACCAAGGATGGCACCTTCATCCACCAAGGTAAGTACACTCGCGACATGCTTAAGAAATTTGACTTTGATGGTGAATTGAAGCCGCAGATGACCCCGATGGGCACTTCTGGGGGTCTGGACAAGGATGAGAGCGGCGTCAAGGTCAATGAAAGGGAGTTTCGAGGGATGATCTGTTCGTTGTTGTACTTGACGGAAACAAGACCGGACATACAGTTCGCCGTGGGACTTTGCGCGCGTTTCCAGTCTTCACCACGCACGTCTCATCGGCAGGCTGTCAAGCGCATCTTCAGATATCTCACTTATGCGCCCGATCTCGGTCTTTACTATTCAGCATCATCATCTCTTGATTTATCTGGCTTTTCGGATGCCGACTTTGGTGGGTGCCGGTTGGATCGCAAGTCGACTTCCGGTACTTGCCAGTTTCTTGGTTCTTCTCTTGTCTCTTGGTCTTCTCGAAAGCAATCTGGAGTTGCTCTTTCGACCACAGAGGCTGAGTACGTAGCTGCTGCTGCTAGCTGCTGCTCACAGTTGGTTTGGATGATTTCCACACTACGAGATTTGGGTTGTTCTTTCCTACCAGAATTCCTTTGTTTTGCGACAGCACCAGTGCAATTAGTGTAGGGAAAAACCCATGTCTCCATTCAAAAACCCGTGTCATTCACCTTGTTCATGTTGATACCCATCATCAGTTGGCTGATATTTTCACCAAACCCCTAGATCAGTCTACATTCGAGCGTTTACGAGGGGATTTGGGTGTTGTGTATCCTTTTTAGGATATTTTGCGTCAGTTTTCTTTCTTCTTTACTCTTTTCTTGAGTCTTTTTTGTGTGTGTTCATATCTTGCATATTCACATATCACACTTTTGAGCTTGCTTCTGTTATATGATTGAACTGCTTTACTTATTCTAGTTGGTACATGCTTTTGATTACTTGTCAATGATCATGTCTTGTCTCAGTTTGCTTGATAAGTCTGATATCTGTCATATGCATGGCTTTTTATGCTTTAAAATTGAAAAATGATCACCATTGCTTCTGATAACTAGCATGCGTAGGCTGAATGTTCTTGCTATCTGTTACATGCCTCGTAGCTAGTTCTTGACTTGGATGCAAATATGCAACTTGGACATCTGTATGCTTTAATCATGGAAATGTGCTATAAAATAATGAAAAACCAGAAAAAATGAAAATTCCATGCCTTTTTATGCTTAAAATTGAAAAGATCCAGGTGGGTTTGTCTTGTCGCATTGCATTAATTGTTCTGGACTGCGTACCATAGCAC
This sequence comes from Zizania palustris, assembly GCA_019279435.1. Classification (NCBI taxonomy): domain Eukaryota; kingdom Viridiplantae; phylum Streptophyta; class Magnoliopsida; order Poales; family Poaceae; genus Zizania; species Zizania palustris. Next base: position 34,965,239 of record JAAALK010000080.1, read on the forward strand.
TTTGGTATGAACTAGGACACTGTAGTGTATGCCAAGACCAATGTCTTAAGCTTCTGATGGTCCAGTTCTAGCCTAGGCTTGACTTGGTCGGTCAGCATAAGGTTTGACATGCAAATAACCCCTGGCAAAAATGAAAAAGGAAAAGAAAAAGCTTGAAATTGAAATGATAACAAGTTTGCTGAAGCACTTTGTTTTGGACAATGTTTATCTTGGTAGATATCAGTTAGCTTCTGCATCTCATGCTTTACCTTGCTTGTTTATTGGAACATGTGGTGATGTTTTTGTTTGCAAAAACTGAAAAATGCGTGCAAATGACTTTCTTTAGATATCATCTGTTGCACTGATCATGCCATGTATCATTACAGTATGTCTTTTGCTGTATCTGTTAGATGTTGTAATTGTAGTCAATCATATCTGAGAAGCATGCTTTCTACACTCCTTATGCACTCTAGTTGAATTCACTGCATATTTGAGGGGGAGTTGCATTTCAGGGGGAGTTTGTGTCTCTATTGAGTGCTTGATGAGTTCACATTGTCAATAAGGGGGAGAAAATTTGGGATCGGAGTTTAAGGGGGAGTTCTTACTCTAATGATATCCTTGTTGTCTGAAATCACACTCATTTTGAGCTTTTACGTTTTGGTTAACCATAATGACCGCTTCTTGCTTTTGTTCGGCTTTTGGTCATTAGGGTTAAAATTTTTACCTTATTTTTCTTCTTCTTTGTTTTCTTGTGTTTTGTTTTCGTGTTTCCACATTTGCTCGCAGGTGCTGAAGAGCTGAAGAAGAGGAGTGTTGACAATGCACTCATCAAGGGGGAGATTGAGGAGCCATGCTGAATAGCGTGGGCCTCATGGCTCCAGAAGTGATGAGTCATTGTCAATGATAGTCAAAGAGGACAGAAGAAGAAGAGATCTGCTGTTTCATGGCCGCGTGTGACTCAGGTACACGGGCAGCGAGCGACTGTCGGGCAGAGGAGGCTGCGAAGTCGGGCTGGCCCAATCCGGGTGCATGGGCCAGAAGCAGTAGAAGACCCACTGGGCTGTTGACCAGGGTTGACTCAGGTACACGGGCGGTGAGTGATTGCCGGGCTAAGAGAGCTGCGGAATCGGGCAGGCCCAATCCGGGTACCTAGTGCAAAGTCGGTGGAGGCTTTGTAAGTTTCGGCGCAAAACTGATAACCGTCGATCTTGTATCCGACTGTCCAGAAGAGAAGCCGTAGTCGCTACGAAAGCTTAGCTTCCGATAAGTCATCTGTAACTCTAGGCCCACAGTCAGTCAGTCGTGTCTGTAAAAATTCCTAAGGGCAGTAGAGTCTTTTCCTTTATTCTTGCGTCTGAAAAAAAAACCCTAAGGGGCTGGTGGAATATTCCTAGTGGTGGGCAGCCTATAAATAGGACCCCGATCCCTAGGGTTGGACTACCCTTTAGAAATCACTTTTTCAATCATCCCTTGGGTCATTTTGTTCCTGCGTGCTTTTTCTCTCTCCCTGTGTGCGCCGCCAGGCAACCTCCTGTTCTTCGTGAGATTCATTTGGCTCTTTACTGTTTGGAAGCTTTTATTCCTATTGATTCTCATGCGCAGCACTTCATTTAAGGTTCTGTTGGTTCGGTTTGCACACAACTAATTTATTCCTAAGCAGAAGCTTCTTTGTGGCTTCTGTTTGTTCTTCACAAGAGTACTAGTTCTTGTGGCTGGTAGCAAGTAGTACTACTTTCCTGTAGCTACAGTATGCTAGTACTTTAGCCTTGCTTTTCCTGTGTTGCTTTTTGATCGAGTTGGCAGGGCCAAAGTCCCTTTTCTTGTGTAAAGTCCAACTCTGTGCAGCAGACTTCGAATCAGCATACTTTGAATCTGCAAGCTTCGAATCTGCAGACTTCGAATCAGCAGACTTCGAATCAGCAGGCTTCGAATCTGCAGGCTTCGAATCTGCATACTTCGAATCTGCATACTTCGAATCTGCAGGCTTCGAATCTGCATACTTCGAATCTGCGTACTTCGAATCTGCAGGCTTCGAATCTGCAACCTTCGAATCTGCAACCTTCAAATCCACAGACTTCGAATCAGCAGACTTCGAAATCAGCAGACTTCGAATCTGCAACCTCCGAATCTGCAACCTTCGAATCTGCAACCTCCGAATCTGCAACCTTCGAATCTGCATCCTCCAAATATGCACCCTTCGAATCTGCAACCTCCGAATCTGCAACCTTTGAATCTGCAACCTCTGAATCAGTAGACTTCGAATCTGCAGACTTAGTCAATCTGTTCTCGCTTTGCTGTTTAGTTTTTTTTTAAATGCGTTGGGTTTTGGGAGCAGGCCATTGATTCGAAAGAATTTTTTAGGCGCCCATTCACCCCCCCTCTGGTCGCTACTTTTGGTCCTACAGCGGCGAGCCACCGAAGTCAGCAGCCCTAGCCTCGTGGAAAGCAGGCTAGGGTTCGGGGTTATCTCCACCTCCTTCCGAAACCAAATCTCCTAGAGAGGACCTACGAGGGGGGAGTCCTCTCCGACTTCGGCGTAAAACCACCGAAGTATCCAATTGGTGTTCCATCTGTCATTTATGGCCTTTGCAGGGAAGTGAAGGGCATGCTCCCTCCGTAGCTGGAAGTTGACGCTGCCGAAAGCTATTATCACCTTGGAATCCCAAGCCCGTCCTGTGGCTTCGGCTGGTAGATGGCTTCGGAGCGCCCTTCGCATCCCTCCGCCCGGAGCGCCCATTCGAAGATGGCTAGGCGAGCGACGGCGTTGGGGGACAGTTGAGGTAAGGTTATATGGAACAGGTCTAGTACCTCCGCCAAGAAATCTATGGCTGGAAGCCCCAAGCCTGCTTCGAAGAATGCTTCGAAGACTACCACCTCTCCGCTTCGCGGCCTTGGGGTTGATTCCGGTCCAGGGACCCGAGTCCTCAATCCTGCGCCCAGCTTCCCTTCCACGGCCTCTTCAATGGATTCGGCGGTGCTCACAGATTGACCGATGAGGAAGCATTGGGCGATTTTCTTCTTGGAAGGGGGACGGAGCTCCCGAGGATTCTTGGGCCAGGCACCGCCCGAAGTCCCCGCCATTGCCGCTGCTGCCGAGGCTGCCCACGCCTGCCTCTGCGCAAGAGTGCTAGCCGCCGCTAGAGCAGTATGGCTAGTTCTCGCCATTCGCTCGGATGCTCAAGAGTTTGAAGGATTGGGGAAAGTGAATCGCGAGTACTGGAAGCGGTAAAAAGTCTCGGTTAATCCTTGTCCTTCCCTTTTATAACCACTCGCCAGGTGCTACTCTTCGATTGCTTTCACACTGCAGGTTCGGTTTCTATCACTGGCAAGTGGGTCCAGTAAATGGAATGGCAGGAAACCACCGTAAAAATCGACCGTTACCTTTTATAGAGTGTAACGGCTACTTGTACCATAACGGCTATAATCAAACGGCTCTTCACAACGTTTGCGCTCCGAAACGGTTCTCTTCCCAGTACGTGTTCCCATCGCATAAGGAACCCGAAGGGGGAGGTTCGAACGCTTTGGATCTGAAGCCTTCTGCTGAGTTGTAACATGTCCGAATCCCTTTTAAGTCTCAAAAGATAGAAATGTTCCTTCTGTATACTGCCTTCTTTCTAAACAGGTTAACTACAGAGAGGCGTATTCGAGGGGCTACTGTTGGGGGAAATTACTCCATTTTCAGGACTTAAAGATTAATACTTCAAAGGCTATGAAGAGCTCCGAAGCTGTGAGCACTTGTTCGGAGGTAGAGGCGTCAAGCCGAAGGGTGCATTGATGTGAAGCCCTGGTGAACCCTCCTAATGGGAGATAACGGCTCCGAAGCTAAGCGAAAAGATGGATGTGATGTTTGGCTTATCCATCTATCTCGTAGTGCTTTACCTTTTATATCCTTGTTCCTGGTACCGAATAGTTTCCACTATGTCGGTTGTAATCTAGGGGTAATTAGGTGTGGCGCCCCGATTTACCGAAATCGAGACATTATTGAATTTCCAAAGAAAAACAATAATACAAGAAGTTCATCATGCGACAATCATACATACGACAGTATTCATGGTACGCAGACCATATTTATTACATCAGAGTAAAAATTAAGTAAATAAATAAAAGCATGACGAACGTCTTCTTCAGGATCTTCCTTCTTGACTGGGTCGCTACTCCAGACCGTCTTCATAGTAGGCATCCTCTGTGGGGTCCATCGGGTATGAGTACAAAAAGTACTCAACAAGCCACTGCAAATGCAAGTAATAATGCAGGATAATAAAAAAGGAAGGGCAATGGCTAACAGTGCGGAAAAGTACATTTTCAGTTATTGCATTTAGTGTAGTCAATTTTAATCATACGGAAAAGTAAACATGAGCATCATCAACATCATCTAACTCAAGGAGTACGTTTTACCTCCTCGCACAACAGTCCTTACATGTCAACCAACATGCACATCCATATTCAAAGTAATCTAACTGTGGGATGTCACACAACCCGCCCTTGACCGTGGGCTCGGTTTTTCGAAAAGATTTAAGACTCTGATCAGAGATGTACTACTGTACCCACAAGGCATGCACTCATCCCAAACGAGATGACCCATACCACGGGAACTCGTGCCAAAACCTCGGCATGAAATGCTCCAAGCGATAACCACCCGCTCTAGGTTTCGCCGGCGCGCCGGGCCACATCCCGGCTAACGTCGCACCCCCTTTTGCGCCACATTGGTACAAGCCACCCGCAGGTGCTGCTTAACCCATCTCCAAATGGTGGCCTCGGTTTGGAACACTCCATACCTTAGTTAGGACTTACCCATTAGACTTGTGGTTAGTACGGAAGTGTATTGCAACGGATCCCTCAGACCGGTCCTTATAGTGCCCTGGGTGCTACCGACCAATGCCCTAGCTTGCACCCGGAACCCACCATGCATTCACTCACAACCACAACTCCAACACCAACAGAATTCCAAGGATGAGAATAACGGGGATCATATAGTAGAACCAATCGCTACGACTCATTTTTAATCCTATAGCAATTGTGTCAGTACATTGGACACTAGCTAATAGCATTAATCATAAGGTGACAAGGAGTTTAGGCTAGAGAGCATGGCTTGGGTTGCACATCAAGGTCGGGGGATCCTAAATAAATATATTGTAAGGGTTTCATTTGACTAATGCATGTATATCCTATGTGTTTTAGCAATAGTTTAATAAAACATGGGTTCAATATGCTCAAAAGATTGGTTTGGTGACTTTCCTTGTTCAGCGAATGGGGAGGGAGGAACTTTGGGGAAGTACTCCGGCTCCTCGGTGGCGTCGTAGTCTTTCCAATATAAATAAAGTAAAATAAAATAAATACAACATCCAATCTAAACAATATAAAATCACACAATGAGCACATAGGTTTAAGTTGGTTTAATTGAATGAAACCACATTGTTAAGTTTCTGAAATTTGTTTTATAAATAATTTTAGAAGGAATTATAATGAAAGGTGGTCCTTTATAAAAAGGGGTTTTAAATGTGAGTAGTCTCATATTAAGTTTCCTAATAAATTTTAAAATGAAAAGTTCATGTCAAATGAGTGGTTTTCAGTATATGAACAGAAAGGAATAAATATAAATTTTTACTGAAGTTTAAATATTTGAATTTATATTTTTACCCTAAGGGCATTTGAATACCTATTTAAATAAACATAAAAAGTCCAAAGTAACATTCTGTTTTTATTGAACTAACATGTAGAGAATGAAATTATAAATTTTCTGACATTGAAATGACAATTTTTAGAGTTCAAATGCGCCAGATATGAATTTTTCAAGTTTTAAACAGTTTCTGGAATTTATTTCTAAATTTAAATCCCCTCGGGTCCACAGTGAGCCAGGCCCACGGTGAACCCGCGCACTGTGCGCGTGGTCTGGCCCAATCTGGACCATTGGATCCAGATCCAACGCATGAGAGCGAGGCGGGGCGCTTAAGTGATAACGGACGGCCAGGATTAAAACGCGCGAAAGGGTACCACGTGGACGCACGAGATCGAGCGTGGGTTTTAAATGAAAATGAACCCGCGGGATTAAAACGTAACGCTTTGACCAGATCCGACGGTGCGGATTAGATTACGTACGTGGGATCACAGGCGTTGTCTGATCGCGATCGCACGGTCGGGATCAGATCCGACACGGCACGGGTACTCGACCCGTGCCGGTCGTCTTCTCCGGCGACGGCGAGCGGGCCAGTGGGCACGGCGAGCGACGGCGGTCGTATATAGGGCCTAAAACAGAAAGAGGGCGACAAGGGGGTCACGAGGGTACCCTTGCGGTGAAGAAAGGCCGACGGAGCGAGGCTGGCGACGAGCGGAGGCAGTGAAGGCGTTCGGGTCCTCGGCGGCGACGGTGATCCGGCGGGTTTCGTCGACGACGGAGTGGTGGCCGGGGTCGGCGAGGTCCGTGCGGTCGCAGCGGTGCGGTCGGTGAGGGCGGAGGGGGACTCCGGTGACAGCGAGCGACGGCTGGAGGACGGGCGGCGGTGGTGCGCTAAAACGCGGAATGTAAGAGCTATGTTTGTTCTCGCAGCGTGTGAGCATAGGGGTGCAATGCGGATGGCCAGGGGGTTTAAATAGGGTCGTCGGCGGGGGCAGAGTGGGCGTGATTGGCGGTGGCCGGGAGTAAACACGCTTTTAAACGCTGGCGAGCTCGGTTGCAAGGGTTCAACGCACCTGGACGCGATTTGGTCGGAATTGAAGAGGGGGAAACGGTCGGCGTGTTGGGGGGAGTTCATTGCCGGCGATGGATTAAAGGGAGGGGGCCGGCGGGGGCGGATCCGAGGCGGGATTAGGGCTTCGGCCGGCGAGGGGGGGATTTGGGGGCGGATCTCACGGGGACGAAGGGTCTGACAAATGGGGGCCACTAGTCAGTGGGCGCGAGTGGGCGAGTGTGGAGGCTGACGGGTGGGGTCGGGCTGTTGGGCGCGCGTGCGAGGGGAGAGGGGGGTCACTGACGGGTGAGCTCCAGTGATCAGACGGCGCGCGTGGGAGAGAGTGGGCTAGGCCGGCTAGGAGAGAGAGAAAGGGAGGGAAGGCCCATTACTGTTTTAAAAGGTTTTCTGATTTAAAATAATTGTAGAAAATAGATTAAATCTTTTGGGGCATTTTCCAGGGTGGATAAAAATTTGTAAAATTCTCAAAAATATATCTTAGTCTTGGGAGTTTATACAAAAATTTCCAGCTTCTGGTTTGGTCATTTACTCTATGTTGTAGTTCAAAATGGTATAGAAGGGTATTTAAAAGTATTTCCAAAATAAAATCCAGGAAAATGAATTAATTAATATTTTTATTCCTTTTAAAATTTGGAGTGTTACAAACCTATCCCCCTTACAAAGAATCTCGTCCTTGATATTGGAACGTTACTCGAATAACTCGGGGTATTGGGCTTTCAGTTCGTCTTCTTTTTCCCATGTGGCTTCTTCGGTGGGGTGATTGTCCCACTGAACCTTGCAGAAGCGAACTACACGACTCCTGGTTACTCTTTCTTTCGTTTCCAAGATATTGATGAGTTTCTCGATGTAAGTCAAGTCTTCTTGGACGTTGAGCTGTTGAAGGTCGGCTTGCTCGGTGGGTACACGGAGGCACTTCTTCAGCTGAGAGACATGGAACACATCGTGAACTCCTGCCAATGATGGAGGCAGTTCAAGTTGATATGCCACTTCTCCTTGTCGTCGGAGGATCTGAAAAGGTCCGACGTAGCGGGGTGCTAGCTTGCCTTTCATGTTGAACCTCTGAGTGCCTCAGAGGGGAGTGACTCGGAGATAGACATAATCGCCCTCCTCAAAGGTTAGGTCTCTTCAACGGTTATCGGCGTAGCTCTTCTGTCGGGATTGGGCTGTCTTTAACCGGTCCCTTATGATCTTGACCTTCTCTTCAGCTTCTCTCAATATATCTGTCCCAAACAGTTGCGATTCTCCGGTTTGATCCCAGAGCAATGGCGTTCTGCACTTACGTCTGTAGAGTGCTTCGAACGGGGACATTTGCAGGCTGGCTTGATAGCTGTTGTTGTAGGAGAACTCTGCATAGGGTAAGTTTTTGTCCCCCATTCCACCAAAGTCTAGAGCGCAAGCTCTAAGCATATCTTCCAATATCTGGCTGACCTTTTCGGTTTGACCGTCGGTCTGTGGATGATAGGCGGTGCTAAAGTTCAGCCGGGTGCCGAGTTCCTCTTGAAGGTTCTTCCAAAACTTGGAGGTAAACTGACTCCCACGGTCAAATACAATCTTCTTAGGAACTCCGTGAAGGCACACGATTCGGGTCATATACAACTCGGCTAGTTTGGCGACAGTGTAAGTTGTCTTGACCGGGATGAAGTGAGCTACCTTGGTGAGTCGGTCAACGATTACCCAGATAGAATCGTGACCAGCTTGGGTTCTGGGTAGTCCCGTGATGAAGTCCATTCCTATCTCTTCCCACTTCCATTCAGGGACTTTGAGAGGTTGAAGAAGTCCGGCAGGTCTCTGATGCTCTGCCTTGACTCGCCGGCATGTGTCGCACTTGGCCACATACTCAGCTATTTCTCTCTTCATGCTGACCCACCAATATTTTTCCTTCAGGTCTTGATAAATCTTTGTACTCCCGGGATGAATGGAGTATAGAGTATCGTGGGCTTCTTGAAGGATGAGGGTCTTCAACTCAGGTTGGTCGGGTACACATATCCGGTTTCCGAACCAGACGGTACCACGCTCGTCCTCGGAGAATCCGGGGGCTTTACCCTTCCGCATGTTTTGTTGGATCTCCAAGATGTCCGGGTCTTCCTTCTGCTTTTCTCGGATCTAGACTATCAAGACAGGCCGAGACTCCAAGGCAGCGAGGTACGCTCGGGTGGTGATCCCTAGATTTAACCTTTCCATCTCCTTGTAGAGCAGAGGGGCTTGGTCCTGAATCATGATGGCATTGCAGTACCCTTTTCGACTAAGGGCGTCTGCCACCATATTCGCCTTTCCTGGATGATAATGGATGCCCAAGTCGTAATCCTTGATCAGTTCCAACCATCTCCTCTGTCTGAGGTTTAGATCTGGCTGGGTGAATATATACTTGAGGCTCTTGTGGTCGGTGAAGACCTCACACCGATTCCCCACATGGTAATGTCTCCATATCTTCAAGGCATGAACCACGGCTGCTAACTCCAGGTCGTGGGTCGGGTAGTTCAGCTCATGCAGTCTCAGTTGTCGGGAGGCGTAGGATATCACCTTCCCTTCTTGCATTAAGACGCATCCCAATCCTTGACGAGAGGCATCACAGTAGACGTGGAAGTCCTTCCGGATGTCTGGCAGAGTCAGAATAGGAGCTGACACGAGCTTCTTCTTGAGGGTCTGGAAGCTTTCTTCGCAGTCTGGGGTCCATTCAAACTTTATTTCCTTCTGCAACAGTCTGGTCATGGGTTTGGCGATCTTCGAAAAATTCTCGATGAACCGGCGGTAGTATCCAGCCAATCCGAGAAAACTTCGGATCTCAGTCACGGTCGTAGGCTGCAGCCAGTTGGTCACTGCTTCCACGGTGGTTGGGTCCACTGCTATTCCTCCGGCAGATATGACATGGCCGAGGAACTTCACCTCAGACGACCAAAATTCGCATTTGCTGTATTTGGCGTACAGATGCTGCTCCCTTAGCTTTCCGAGGGTTAGACGGAGGTGAGTCTCGTGCTCTTCCTTTGTCTTGGAGTAGACGAGGATATCGTCGATGAATACCACGATGAACTTATCCAAGAACTCCATGAAAACATTGTTCATCATGTTCATGAAAAAGGCCGAGGCATTCGTGAGTCCGAACGACATCACTGTGTACTCGTAGAGTCCATAGCGGGAGGTGAAGGCAGTCTTGGGTATGTCTTCTTCCCTAATCCTCAACTGGTGATAACCTGACCTGAGGTCAATCTTGGAAAACACCGAGGATCCCTTCAGTTGATCAAACAGGTCATCGATCCGAGGCAATGGGTACTTGTTCTTGATGGTTACGTCGTTCAGGGCTCTATAGTCCACGCACATCCTCTTGGTCTTGTCTTTCTTCATGGCAAAGATGACCGGTGCACCCCAGGGTGAGGTACTCGGTCGAATGTACCCTTTCTGCTCTAGATCTTCGATGTTGCTCTTGACTTCGGCTAGTTCATTAGCGGCCATCCGGTATGGGCGCTTGGAGATTGGAGTGGTCCCGGGGACAAGTTCGATTCTGAATTCGATGTCCCGCTTGGGAGGCATTCCTGGTAGGTCCTCTAGGAAGACGTCCATAAACTCCTTGACTATGGGTACTTCTTCAAAGGCTAGCGAGTGGAGGGATGCTTCGAGTGGTTTGCGACTGGTCATCCGAAAGGTGACGGTTGCGCCTTCAGGGTTGACCATTGTGACGGACTTGTTGGCACAGTCGATCACTCCCTTGTGCTTCATCAACCAATCCATCCCTAGGATGAGGTCGAGTCCGGCGCATTTTATGAGGACTGGCTCGGCCCGGAATAATACTCCTTGGATCTCTATCTGAACCTTAGGGCTGTATGAGCGGGCTAAGGTTCTATTGCCTGGAGTGGCAATCACCATGGGGACGGATAGAGGGAGTACGTCCAATTCATTGATTTTCACAAAATCTTCCGAGATAAAAGAGTGTGTCACCCCAGAGTCGAATAATATTATAGCTGGTACGGAATTCACAGTGAACGTACCGAGCATTACTTCAGGAGCCTCTTGAGCTTCCTCCGCGTTGATGTGGTTGACGCGGGCACGTACCACCTGGTTGGGTGCCGTGCCTTGGGGCTGCTTGGGGTGAGGACACTGGTGCGAATAGTGCCCTTCCTTGCAGCAGTTGAAGCAGACGACCGGCCTCCCTTGGCGATCCTTCAAGATCGGGGCCTTGGCGGCTGACGTCGGCTGAGCGGCCGGAGCGGGTGGAGCAGGGCGAGGATGCCCGACCTTGGATCCACCGGCGGTGTGAGGTGGCATGTAGGCGGGCCGAGGATTGTAGGCGGGCGCTGGTGGCGGAGGGACGAAGCGGGGTCTCTGAGAGTTCGCCTGCTGATGCTTGAAGACGATCATCTTCCTCTTCTTGAGGTCCAACCTGTTCTGCTCAGACTCTTGGATGAGCGCTTTATTGACTAGCCATTGGAAGTCGGCGTAGTCGGTGGCGACGAGCTGGATGGACAGCTCATCCTTAAGTCCCCGGAGGAACTTGGCCTGGCGGAGGGCGTCAGTGCGCACTTCTTCCGGTGCGTAGCGGGCGAGGCGGTTGAACTCGTGGAGGTACTCCATGACGGTCCGGCTGCCTTGCTGCAGGTCGCGGAACTCCTGCTGTTTCACCGCGATGACTCCGGTGGGGACGTGGGCAGCACGGAAGGCGATGGTGAACTCTGCTCATGTCACCACGTGGTCCTTTGGCTGGGACTCACGGTAGTTGTCCCACCATTCAGTGGTGGGACCCTGGAGCTGATGAGTGGCGAAGGCCACTCGCTCCCGGTCGGTGCAGGGGAGGAAGTCAAGCTTCTTCCCAATGGTGCGGAGCCAATCTCCGGCCTCCATGGGGTTGGTGGTGCTTGAGAAGATGGGCGGGCGCACGCGCAGAAACTCCGAGAGTTGTGGAGCGGGTGTGGGTGCTGGTGCACGAGGGGCAGGTTCCCCGTGCTGCAGTCGGTCCAACTGAGCTTGTTGGTGCTGCATCTGGGTGAGGAGGGCGGTGATCAGCTGGTTCTGATTCGCCATCATCTCCGCCAAAGTAGGATGGTTGGCGGAAGGCGACCCAGACTGACGTGGGCCCGTTGCACCCCAGTTGGGTACAACACCCTCGGGTGCATCACGGCTTCCTCCTTCTCCGTTGTTGGAGCCGGTGTTCTGGTGGTCGGTCATCTTCTGAATACACGAGGTTATAAGGCATAAAGATGATGAAACAATAATACAATCAAAAATATCTCGTAGGGCTCATGCATATATATCAAGTGGTAAAAACAATAATAGACTTCTCTTATCAATGGAGAGATTGTAGCAAGCATGGGATCAATAATATTGCTATGAAAATTGCAATGTGCACGTGCCATGTGTGGGATGATTTATAACTAGGTTGAAATCTGATATTTGCTGTTGTTCCACGACTTAACAAGACCATATTTTATTTTTTTGCAATTTACCTAGATGTCCATCTATTTATTATGTACTAAATGTGTAATATTAGACGTTTATTATTACTTCCCTTCTAAACCTTCTCTGGAGATATGTTTCTGGAGATTATAGCTAGGGGCAGCAAAAGCAAACCAAAAACCAAACGGCGCGCCTGCAGCAGTTCTGCTTTGTGGCGAAATGGGACAACTCACAAAGCTTGTGTTTGCTTTAAATTATGTTTGCACGCGCCATGCGGCGCCCACGGCCATGAGTCTGCCTGCCTAGTGCCTAGATTGCTTCTCGCGCTGTTTGCTTTTGCTGCTCAACTTGCACGGACAGCACGGTTAATTGCTTTGGCTTCATAGGAAATCGGAATGAGTAACCTGCCGACGGATGGACGAGAAGTGTACTGCTTGCTTTCCTGAAAAAAAACCCGTCTTTTTTCGCCTGCAGAAAGATAGATCAAATCTAGCTTTTACTTGCACGCGATATTGATATTTATTATATTCAAGTCTACTTAATTAGCTACATCGCATGAGTCGGTTTTCACATGCAGACTCAGCTCGGTCACGCTGATCGATGTAGTGTTAATGGCTATCTATTTTTATAAATTTTTGAAACTGTTGTATATATTTAATTTTTTTTTAAAAAAATATTATTTTTTTAAAAAATTCCACCTTAGCATTGCCTGCAACAGGCTAGACGCCGACGCTACTTGTCAGTCTCCAGTGATACAAATAGGAACGACACACATTGTCAGAATCTTATTAAGACATTTCACCTACCATGTTCTAAAACCACACCTCCTTTTAGAACTATAATTAAGAAAGATATGTTATTTAAAAGCTTTACAGGTTAAGAATGTTGATTAAGACACTTTCTAGCTTGAATATTGAGATGTTTTGATATGTCTCATGGTATAGATGAATTTTGAGACGTCTTAGCTCAAAATCCTTCTCTGTGTTACACGTTTCCATTGTCATAAGTTTTGCCCAAACAAAGAAAAGGTGAATAATGCATTTTCATATCATTTATTTTGGGCCTTTAAATTTTTTATCTTGGATCATTCATGATCACTTATGCCAAAGTGTCATTATAATATGTGATTTTTATCGACTTTATTAGGTTGATAGGATCACAGTCGGGCTTAAATTATTATAGTTTATTAGGTTGATAGATACACAATCGGGCTTGAACTATTATTATGGGATGATGTTGCTCATGCTGAAATTCTTCGAGACTTTTGCACTACCACATAAACGGTCTTTAGTCGCGCAGCTTTAGTAATGAATAAAAGACACGTATTAGTAATACGCTTTTAGTGACGGACTATTTCACACGCATTAGTAATGCTACATTATTAGTGATGGGTCGTAATTGGACCCATCACTAAATTAGGGGCACCCTATTAGTGATGGGTCATGGTATGACCCGTCACTGAAGAAGTTAATCACTGGTAACTGATGACTCCCACTAATAAATAGGTAGGGCACCGAAGTGAATCGTCATGCTTTCATTTCGCGCAACCCTAACCCTATACTCACATCGTTGCGGTCACATTCATCATGCTCCTTCGCACCTCCGCATCTCAGTTGCATTCTTATTCTCGTAAGTTTGTTCATGCTAGCTTACAATTAAATTTTAGTTTATAAAATCATTTATTGGAAATTTTCTTATTGAATTTGTGAATTAATGATATGGCAAGCATTCCAAGCGATCTACATATACCAACCTATGTTCCTGATAGTTGCTTAATAAAGATCAATCATCTAGTTAATGCGTGGGCGTCACCAGGTTTATAAATTGTACATCGCATGTACTGTTTATTGTGTTAACAAACTAAAGCGACATTATCTTATTGTTGTAGTATTTATCAAAAATATTTTATGATATCAATAACATTCATGCTGGAGATACCCTCCAAATAATGACAAGAGATAGATGCACCACTGAGGCTGAGGTTATGAGTTGTGTGGGCGGCGGTAGGATATGTCTCCACAAAGGGTGGCATGAATTTAGTAGAAGAGGTGGCTTAACACAAGGGTATTATTTGGTAATAACAATGGGATAGACCTCATTGATTGTTATAGCCAAATTTTACACTAACTTTGGTGATGAGAAGACCCTAATGGCCATCAAAGTGGAGGACAACAATGATAGTGGTATACATAGAGAACAGACATTACTATACATGCACATGTTTTATTTATGTTCTTATCATGGTTTCTTATAATGTCAGGGGAGTGTCCTAGCAATGTTGCAGACAGGAAGGGGAAGCGTATAGCCAGGGAGGTCGACACCGACTAAATTGACCAATTGAAGCACATTTGTTATTTTGGCAATCCAACATATGTAACTCTAGTAAGGAAGGCTCTCCTGTAAGACATCTCAACGGATTTATTCTCTGAGAGTCGGTTATATGTCTTCACACAATAAATAACACGATTATCAATAAGAAGTTGGTGATAAGTTATTTGCACATGTAGTTGGTTAACTAGATCATCTATACAGATAGCCTTCTCTAATAGCTTTGTTTTAATTTATTTTATAGTACTTTTCAAGGCAGTACTATGAAAAGTATATCACACCTCACCTACACCACCAGACCACCGAGATTCAGGTGGCAACAGTAGGGTATGAGGCAGTCCCAATTGCGGTGCATAAAGCGACGGATGGACAATGCTATCTAACTAAAGGTTTTGACCAATTTCTTCGTGATAACTCGTTAGAAGTTGGCACGGCGTGCGCCTTCCATTTCAACATTAATAATGATGCAATTGAGGTTGTAATATATGTACTGTAAACCTAGAGTATGATGTAATATTAGGTTATATATTTTTTGTGATGAATTATCTGTGTTCCGTGATAAATTGTGTATGATGTGTTTTGGAATATTGGATATGTTGGTTGCCAAATCCTTGCTTTGATTCAGGTTGTAGCCTAAAAACTATTATTTTCTTCAAAATGACCATAACATTAGTGACGGGTAATAATAATCAACCATCACTAAAGGATCATTTAGTGACGAATGAATATTGTTACCTGTTACTAAAGGTTGATCCTATAGTGACGGGTTTTATTTATACCCATCACTAAAGTCACCAACATCATCAGTGACGGATGGTAACTACCATCCATCACTGATGACTCCTAACACTTTTAAATAGGATGACCATCGAAATGAATCATCACGTTTTCATTTCGCGCAACCCTAACCCTATCTCTCATCAAAGTCATCGCTTTCATCGTGCTTCTCGTTGCTATGTCGTTGCTCCTAGACACATGCACCATCGGTCATAGCATGCATAGCCGCCCTACTCGCCGCCACCTTGGTTGCATCCTCCTCGTCCTTCTCCTAAGATTGTCATAGTCCTCCTCTTCCCTATCTGAAATGATATTTGTCTTATGTAACTAGCTAAGTTTGTTTTAATTTTATGGTTACAAGGTAAACTGACCGACTGATTTTAGCCAATTTCTTCGAGATAAATACTGGTTATAGCTAATTTCTTCGAGATAATGCACTCAAAGTTGGCGGCAATTCACCATGGTGCAACTACTCAGACGCTGCCATGTAGGTGGTGGTGCTCCTTAGGCTACCCATGGTGGTGCACTAGTGCTCCTCAGGCTACCCATGGTGCTTCTCCTCAAGCTGCCATAGTGCTTCTCCTAAGACACTATCCAAGCTTTTGATATTGTTATAAGGTTAGCTATTAGTTAGAACCTATGAAACCATATTATGTATGGATCTTTGTTTTAGCCATGTTCTTTGAGATAATGAGTTAAAAGTTAATATATGTGATACTAATTTTGTATTGAATCTTCTGTGATGAATTGTCTGTGATGTGCTTTGGATGTTACATATGTGGATGCCAAATTCTGGATGCAACCTATAAATTTTTTTTGAAATGACCATAGTATTAGTGACGGGTGATAATAATCACCCGTAACTAAAGAACACATTACTGACGGGTGATAATCATTACCCGTCACTAAAGAACACATTAGTGATGGGTGACAACTGTCAACCATCACCAAAGACTCATAACACGTGAGTCCATTGGAGTGAGGTTGACCCTTTAGTGATGAGTGTTTACCTATCACTATTGATGTCACATTATTGACACGATAAGAGTGACGGGGGACATGCTCATCACTAATTTACGTTATGACCCATTACTAATGTATATTTCTATGGTAGTGTTGGTGGCAAAGTACTTTTGGAGAAATATGATGAAACTGAGGCCACTTTAGGCGATACATTGGCTCCTTCTGAGAGAGACAATAAAATGAAGACATCAATCCAACTAAAGGAGATTCTTTCAATTTTTGAGAATCTGATGGAAAAAGACAGAAGAAGTGTGCATACTGTGACAAAAAGAGTCCATCTATCACACATCATATATATGGTTGGTTGATCAAGGTATTCATGATTTTAATAGTTTAAACCTTCATTGGACCGAAACAGGCGACCAGAGGGAGGGTGAATGGAAGCTTTTAAAATTATGTTCTAATGAACAAGCTTCGAACACACCCTTCAAAGTGTCTAGTTCGGAGGTATCGAACACACTCCGAACACGGACTTCAAATGGGGTAAAAGTTCAAAGTTCAGAACACTTCGCTCGCACTCAGAAACCCTAAAACACAACTCTACAAAGATAGTGTAGGTTCTACACACGAGGTGCCTTCGAGCAGGCTTCGCACTACTATACTTCGCTCGAGTATGTTTCCCTCTGTGGGCTCCGAATAGATACTCTGCACTAGTAACTGGTACTAGGCTTCGTACTTTGGAGTGCAAAAAACAGACACAAAACTAACTGAACTGAGGACTTCAGCTTATGAGAAATGACCAGACCTCGAATCCACACTTCACATAGTGCTTCGCTAGTAATCAGTGAGGCCTTGCCTCCGATTTACACAGAGTGAACACACATAGAGTTACTAGTAAAATCGCACAATTGAGAAAAAAACACACTTCGTCGGAGTTGAACCAAAGTAAGAACTCGTTGATAGAAAATGAAGTGAAATCATAGAAAACTCAACTCATGCAGTGCAAACCACATATACAAGTTCAAGCAATAGATGAAAATAGAATGGAAATTTCATTGCTTAGAACAGGGAACACAAAAACTCACTAGTACAGAGTACTCTTCATGGCAGCTGGCCAAGTCTACAGGGAAACAGAAGGTTCTAAAAGAGTGCACAATATTACCCTAGCCCCTAGCCTGCCTCTCCTTTTATAGGAACTACTCTGACTTGTGAATAGACGACAATACCCCTAGGGTTTACATCGTTTTATTAGCTAGACACTGGGGTACAGATGGTAGTCTACTTATTGGAAGCTCCTTTTGTCAGCTTCATAAGGCAAACATTATCAACTTTTGCAGGGCAGATAGTATCGACTTTTGTAGAGCAGACACGATCAGTTTTTACAAAGTGGAATCTTCTGGAGCCCCCTTCACACATGAAGTGTGTAGAGGATTCAGTGACACGCTTCGAACCCGAAGGCCTTCGCTTCACCAAAGTCAGTCTTCGATATATTGACAGTTTTGAGCCGAAGCCATCAAAGCCCTTGAGCCTTCGTACCATCACCTCCGGATTGGACCACCATGGCTTCCCAGCTACTCCCAGCTCGAACCCCGTTCATCCGTGTACCGAAGCAATGCATGGCGGAAGTACTTCATCATCCACACTCTGAAGCACCACCTTCGAAGTATCTTCACTACCTTACGAAGTCCCTCCTTCGTCTAAGGCCTCCGCATGAAACACTTCCATAAGCACTCCTTCGCAGTGTCTCTATCCAGAGCACACTCTTGAAGAGCTTTACCCGGACTATGCCTTCGATGCACCTTGACTTCTAAGACCTTCGTAAGGTGTCCCTTCGAGTGCCTAAATCTGGAGAACACTTATTGCACCTTGCCTAAATCCTCAGGACTTTGTCCACCATCCTTCGAAGTCACTCCTTCGGAGTCATCCTTCGAAGTGCCTCTCCTCCGAGGACTTTGCCTCGTGGTACCTTCAGCCAGAGCCACTCTTCGTAACTTTCTACCATCGCTTGGCGCACCTTGACCCGAGGACCGATCTTGACTCCACGCAACCTCCATGACCGAGCTCCCCGCTCGCCTAGCATCAAGCCTCCCGCTTGACCCATGTTCACCTGCTGCGAACTATCCCAACGTCTCCAAAGTTACCTGCATACAACCGAAAAGCAGACAAGTGTTTCTAGTTCCCCGGAGACCTCTTCGGGTAAACAAGCTCTGGTACATACTTCGGTGTACCTCCCAAAGTACTAAGACCTTCAGTACATACTTCTCATCGTATTCTATTGGACCCCTCCAATAGACAAACTCCGCTACAATAACTGCAGCAAACACCGAACCCTTTAGTAAACCCCTTCGAATACTTTTGGAGGGACCCCTTTGCGCATAAGGTAAAACTTGTCAATCACTCATCACAGACTTGAAACCAAGGCATATTTCAACTTGGTTTCTCAATCTCTCCCTTGATGAGTGCATTGACAAACAAATTCAAGTTCAAGAAAAATTGAAATTTTTCAGCGCACAAGTGACCATAAAAACTCAGAAAAGAGAAAAACCATGTCACTTGATAAAATAATCTCTTCCCTCTTGACTCATGAAAAGCCATTTGGCAAAAACTCTCCCTTCGGCAAAGCATGAAAGCACATTACTCCCCCTGAAATAAGCAGCAAGTTCTCCCCCTTGGTAGGACACAAGGCATTTCTGTCCCCCTTTGGCAATGCAAGAATCAAGGAGCAATAAAAGATGCAAGGCTTCGAAATGATGAAAAGTGTGAAGACATAGAGTGCAATAATATGCCAATACATAATGTTAGGCTCAGATGCTCAACTAAAGTTAACATATTCCAAATTTTGAAAGTAAAGCATCACCACTTAGACTAGTCATCTGGACAAGTGAAAGCAATAATTACTAAAGCAAATCAATTTCTACACAGGAAATCAAGTCCAATTTTATAGGGCATTTAGCAAACTTGATAAGAAAATGATTCAGACTTGCAATTCTTTTTATATTGTCAGGGGTTATTTGCTTGTCTACCTTATACTTTCCAACCAAGCCAAGCCTAAGTCAAGAAAGACCATCAGAACCTTGAGGCAGTGATTTTGGCAAACACTAAGTTTTCCCAATTCATACCAAGGTGCTATGGTAAGCAGTCTAGAATAAATAGTGCGACAAACAAACCTGCCTAGATCTTTCCATTTTTAGCACATAAATCATGGATATTGTTTTTTGTTGAGTATCAATTGTTGGATGATTCCATAAAAAGCAGTATTAATTTCAAGTTGCAATTTTGGCATCCAAAGTAAATGATTCTAGCTACCAGGTAGATAAAAGCTAGCTAATCCAATTCTGCAAAACACATGCTAGACACAAGACTAAGCAGTGATCAAGTTTGGAATTTTGTAAATTAAAATCATGCTCATAGTGAAACTAGATATATTAATCAGAGCTGAATGCATCATGATAATGACAATTATGCAAAGGCATATAAAAGCAACTAAATGCATGAACAATTAATCATAAGGAGGCCAATGAAAAACAATTAAAACATGCTCCCCCTCACAAAATGTCGTAAGGATGACAAATACCAAGTTCCCCACGCAAATAAGAAAATCGAGACACATCAAGGGGTTTGGTAAAAATGTCGGCAAGCTGGTTCTTGGTATCAACATATTGAAGCTCAATATCACCCTTCTCATTGTGATCTCTGAGAAAGTGATATGTCACATCAATGTGTTTAGTTCTGGAGTGCTAAACCGGGTTGTTTGCAATGCAAATGGCACTAGTGTTATCAAAAAACAGTGGAACACTCTTATAATCTAACCCGAAATCCCGCAAAGTGGAAACCATCCACAAAATATGTGAGCAACAACTAGCTGTAGCAACATATTCGATCTCAGCCGTAGATTGTGCAATGCTAGACTGTTTGTGGGAAGACCAACAAACAAGAGAAGTACCTAAAAAGTGACAAGTACCGGAGGTACTTTTCCTATCAATTCTACACCCAGCAAAATCCACATATGAATAACCACGAAGACACAAAGACGAAGATCCAGAATACCAGATGCTAAATTCGAGGGTATGCTTGAGATACCTGAGAATGCGCTTTGCCGCCTTTCGGTGCGAAGCTCTAGGCGAGGCCTAAAAATGAGTGCACAGACACACAACAAAGTGTATGTCTGGCCTCGTAGCGGCCAATTAGAGGAGGGAGCCGATCATGCTTCAGAACTCCTTCTGATCTACGGTTTCTCCATCCTCGTCAGGGTCCAATGCTATCGAAGTAGCCATTGGAGTGGCGAGGGGCTTCACATCAGCCATATCAAACTTCTTGAGTAGGTATTTGGTGTACTTCATCTGGTGGACAAAGGTACCTTATTTTCTTTGCTTGATTTGCAAACCAAGGAAAAATGTGAGTTCGCCCATCATGGAAATTTTGAATTCCCTGCTCATAGTCTTTACAAACTCGGCAACCAAGGCATGAGAAAAACCAACAAAGATGATATTGTCAACGTAAATCTGAACTAGGAGGAATTTTTTGCCATGCTTAAGAGTAAAAAGTGTTTTATCTACAAATCCCATCAAATACCCTCTCTCAAGCAGAAAAGACTTAAGTCTATCATACCAAGTCGAGGGGCCTACTTGAGTCCATAAAGAGCCTTATGAAATTTAAGGACTTTATGGGGGTATTTGGGGTTTTCAAAACTAGGAGTTGTTTTACAAAACGTCTTTGCCTATGAAGCCATTTAGAAAAGCACTTTTGACATTCATTTGATAAAGTTTGAAACCATGGGTGGACGCAAATGCAAGTATAATTCTAATGGCCTTAAGATGAGCAATAAGAGCAAAAGTTTTAGTAAAATCAATCCCTTCTAAACTGAGAAAAACCCTGAGCCACAAGTCTAGCTTTGTTTCTAACCACCGACCCATATTCCCCTTGTTTGTTTTTGAAAATCCATTTAGTTCCAATGAAATGAACATTAGGAGGGGGATCTACAAGAGTCCAGACTTGGTTTCTCTCAAAATTTTCAAGTTCTTCATGCATGATATTAATCCAACTAGAATTAGATAAAGCATGACTCACATATAAGGGCTCGAAAGAAGCAACAAAAGCAGAATCAATGAAATGAGCATGAGAACATGTTACCCTTTGATCAAGCTCACAAATGATCTGCTCGGCAGGATGCATCCTTTGGATATGATGAGGAGCCTCATGGCGGGATGCAGTCTCCCCCTCAACTTGTGCTGGTGAATGGTGGAAGATGACTGATGTCGAGGTTGTAGCTTCAGGGCCTCTTGCCAAACTGGTCGAAGTGGGGTTGGCTACAGGGGTCGATGTTGAGGGTAGTAGGTGATCATCCTCGAAGTCTTCTAGATCTTCATCTTCAAAGATAGTCTGTTCCATATCGTGTTCACTTGCCTGTTCAAAAGAAGAGCTAACACAAGGGGTTTATTAACCAAAAGTCATATCACATGACTTGATGACTGTTGGGGGAAAATATTCCATCCTCGGGGTTATTGCAGTAACAACACAAAGGCAGATAATGGATTCGAAGGTTTCCAACATGCATCTTCGAAGATGCCTTGAGTCAAGCGGGAAGTATGAAGATGGACCTTAGTTCGAAGTATATCTTCGAACATGGACTCTTCTAAGATCTTTTCTGCCAACTAAGATGGAAGACTTATCTTCTTTCTTGTTAGATTAGTCTTTACCATTTTAGCCCTATTAAGGGTACCGAATAGTTTCCACTATGTCGGTTGTAACAGAGGGGTAAAAGGGTCTTTTCCTTAATGTTTGGGCCTATAAATACCCCTCGTTTCACCCTGTAATAGGGACCGAATACAAGTTATTCAATACACACTTTCGAACTATTCTAAGTTATTATCCTTTCGGAGGCTTAGAACAGTTCATTTCGCAAACACTTCATTTGTTAGTTTCTAATCCTCAGAAACTTGTTAGCGTAATCTTTTACGCCAACAGTTGGCGCCGTCCGTGGGGAACCTAGTCCAAGAAACTTCGTTCTCTATCAACTTCTTACATCATGCCTCCTAAGCGGAGCGCAACTCGTAACCCTGTTCGGAGGTCCCCTCGAACCTCCGGAGAAGCACCTCCCGACACTGTTGAGGTCGGAGGACCTTCGACGTTTCCTCCACCTCAAACTCCGAAAGGAGTTCCTATTCCTCGAGCATACGAAGTTCCTCCGCCAACCCCTTCTATACTTCGACCACCTGGAGTTCCCTTTCCACCTCAAGTTCCACTTCGAACTGATCCTTACAGTTCTCAAGACCTGGAAGTTCTTTCCGGAGGAGATGAAGACAATCTTGGTGATATGGCCGCTCAAATGGCCAGTCTCCAAGCCGAAGTAGCGAGATGGCGGCAAGAAGCTGCAAATAGGCTTCGTTCTCAAGTCATCCCAGTTATTCCAGAAGTGCCTGAAGACAACGAACCTATTTATCCTGAAGCCCCGGAGAATGCCTCTTTTGATACCGAATCTCCGTTGTATCCTGAGCTGCAAAAAGTTCGCTTCGATCCGAAGTTTAAGACTTCAAAGCTTTGTAAGTATGCCGGGGATGAGGATCCTGGAGAATTTGTCCGTTCTTATGCTCTAGCAATTGAAGCTAGTGGAGGAGTTCGGGACACCATGGCAAAATGCTTTCCTTTAGCTCTTCAAGGAGTGGCATTGCGGTGGTTCTGGTCTTTGAAGCCAGGATCAATTAATTCATGGGGGCAGCTGAAGAAGAAGTTCGTAAGCAATTTTCAAGGCACCTTCGTGCCTCCAATGTCGACCGAAAGTCTTTTTCAGGTGAAGCAACTCTCTGGAGAGACATTGAGGCAATATTTCAAGCGCTTCGCTCATACGAAGTCACAGATCCGAGGGTTGACTACATCTTCGGTAGTTGACGCAGCTCGGGAAGGTGTCATTCATCAAGGCCTCCTTGATAAACTTCACCGGAAAAGCATATCTTCTGTTTCTCAGTTGATGTCATACTTTGAAGAATATGCGAGGTCGGAAGAAGGTTGGCTTCGAAGAAATGGAGCTACTCCATCCGTACTGCAGGAAGTAAAGTGGAAGTAAAAACTTCGGCACAGCCGCGAGAACCAGTCTTCGAAGTTCAGCATGATAGGAGAAGGGGGCAAAAGCATCCCCGTTCTGAAGTTCTGAACATTGCACCCCCGCAAAAGTTCACTCAGAGAGCTCCACAACCTTCGGGAAACAAGGTCAGCGGCTGGAGGCCGCCAGGGAAAACGGCTGGCAAAGGCCAGACCCTTTTCTGCTGTATTCATTGTGAAAACCGAAGCCATGCAACTGATACTTGCAAGGCTATACTTACTCTGAGAGGAGAGTATCTAGAAAGAACTTCGGGTCGAGGTACTACTGACCGAGTTCCAGCTGAAGTGCGCCCGGAGCCTGTCCAGGCTGTGGCGCGGATAGAAACTTTCGAAGCTGCAAGACGCCCTCCGGTGGTCAATATTATGCCACCTCCGAAGTAAGAAGAAGGGCAAGACCGAGGAAAAAGAGTAGTTCTCCCCATCTCCGGAGGAGGTACTCTTGGAAACATGTCAAAAAGGCAGAGAAGAGAGTATGTCAGAGAAGTGGGGCACATTGGGACTTCGGCATCTGCAGCTGCTATGCCTGAATGGTCTCATGTACCAATATCTTTTTCTACGGAGGATGCAGCTGGCATTAAATTTCCACATGCAGACCCACTTGTCATCACTGCGGACATTGCAGGAACTGAGGTTCGAAGAGTGTTAATTGACGGAGGGAGTTCAGTGGACATTATTTTTGTTCAATCCTTCGATCAATTGTGCATCTCCAGAAAGCACCTTCTTCCAGCGGCTCGTCCTTTGCAAGGATTTGCAGGGCCTCCGCTTGATGCACTCGGCCAAATTGGCCTAGAAGTTACCTTCGGAGAAGGATTGTTAGCCAGGACAGAAGAAGTAATCTTCGACATTGTAGATGCTCCATATGCCTACAACGTCATCTTCGGAAGAGGCATGTTAAACCAGTTCGGAGCTGCGGCACATCACAATTATTTGTGTATGAAGATGCCCACGCAAGCAGGAGTTCTTACTGTCTTCGGAGATCAAGCTACCGCCCGAAGAGCGGAATATGGTCATGGCCCTCCTCTTGATCCAAGACAAGTGAATAATGTGCAAGATAATCAAGAAAATTTTTCAGCTCCTTCTGAATCTTCGAAGAAATCCTTCCCAAGACCAAGTCCTGAAGGAGAGATCACAACGAAGATTATTGTTAAAGATGGTAAAGAATATGCATTTCAATTTGGTAAAGATTTACCTCCAGAAGTTGCAACCTCCTTGGAAAAAGTGGTGAAAGAGAATTTAGATGTCTTTGCTTGGTCTGACGAAGACATCACCGGAGTCGATCGGGATATCATTGAACATAGTTTACTTGTAAACCCGAAGGCCCGGCCTATTCGGCAAGGACTCCGAAAAATGTCTGCAGAAAGAGCTGTTCTGGCGAAAGACGAAGTTGAAAAATTGTTGAAGGCTGGGATTATCAGAGAAGTGGCTCACACAGAATGGTTAGCCAACCCAGTTTTCGTCAAGAAGAAATCCTCCGGAAAGTGGCGCATGTGCATTGATTCACATCCTTCAATAAAGCATGCCCTCGTGACCCCTACCCCATGCCCCGAATTGATCAACTAGTCGACTCCACTACAGGTTCGGAGTTATTAAGCTTCCTTGATGCGTATTCTGGTTATCATCAAATATGGTTGAAACGCGAAGATGAGATCAAGACAAGCTTCGTAACTCCCTCGGGAGTCTTTTGTTATGTAAGAATGCCTTTTGCCTTAAGAAATGCCGGGGCTACTTTTTCGAGGTTAGTTGCTAAGGCTCTTGGTCATCAATTAGGTCGCAATGTGGAAGCCTATATGGATGATATTGTAATAAGGGTTAATTTTTTTCGTGCCATTATAATTTTTGCGGTTTGCCAATATGCCATCGATGTGTCACTGACACATGGGGGCCGCCACAGTCACTGACAGTGTCATATAGGGAATTTCTGAAAATTATAATGGCATGTGAGTAATTTTCCCTTGTAATAAAGAGTGCTTTAAAGCACCAACATAGCCTAGACTTAGCGGAAACATTTAATAGCCTTCGGGCATGTGGGATCCGTCTTAACCCCGAGAAATGTATCTTCGGAGCTAAGGCTGGGAAATTGTTAGGGTATTTAGTTTCAAGCAGAGGGATTGAAGCTAGCCCTACTCAAATAATTGCGCTACAAAAGATGGCTCCTCTAGAAAATTTAAAGCAAGTGCAAAAGCTGACTGGACGTCTGGCAGCACTTAGCAGGTTTTTAGCAAGGTCTGCGGAGAGAAGCTTGCCTATATTTAAAGCATTGAAAGGGTCCGAAGATTTTGCATGGACACCGGAGTGTCAGAAAAGCTTCGAAGATATTAAAGAGTATCTCAGTAATCTTGCTACACTCACGGTGCCTACTGCGGACGAAACCCTACTCCTTTACCTTGCAGCTACAGGTTCTGCTGTCAGTGCAGTCCTAGTCAGAGAAATGGATTTCAATGGTAAGTTGGTACAAAATCCAGTTTATTTTGTGTCCGAAGCATTATCAGGAGCGAAGACAAGGTACTCCGAACTTGAAAAGTTCATTTATGCTCTGATAATGGCTTCGAGGAAATTGAGACATTATTTTTTAGCTCATAATGTAATTGTACCAACTTTGTATCCTTTGGGAGATATGCTCCGAAGTAAGGATTCCACTGGAAGGATTGGAAAGTGGGCAGTTGAGCTAGCACCCTTCGGTATATCCTTTCTGGCAAGGACAGCAATCAAATCGCAAATCTTAGCAGATTTTGTAGCAGAATGGACTCCACCTGCAACTTTGGTTCCGGAGAAGTCAAGTGACGGAGTTTGGACTGTTTTTTCCGATGGGGCTTTCCAAGCATCTGGAGTAGGAGTTGGAGCAGTGTTGATTTCGCCTTTAGGGCAAAGAGCAATGTACTCCGCAAGACTCAACTTTAAGTCTACCAATAATATAGCGGAGTATGAAGGGATTTTACTAGGACTCCGAAAAGCACGTGCTCTTGGGGCTACAAGAGTTGTAATAAAAACAGATTCTCAAATATTAGCAGGGCACGTAGATAAAAGTTTTCAAGTTCGACATCCACAGCTTGCAAAGTACTTAGAAGAAATCCGTAAGATCGAGGCACATTTCAAGGGTATTTCCATTCGGAGTATACCAAGAGCAGAAAATGTGCAAGCGGACATCTTAGCAAAAGCTGCAGCCGGAGCTGTGGATATACCAGAAGAAGCTTTTTACGAGGAGCTCAGTACACCTTCGGTGCCTCAAATTCCCTCTGCAGAGATTCTTTGCATTCCAAGTACAGATTGGAGAAATTCGATCATGGAACTTTTGCAAGGAGGAGCAAATTTGCCTGAAGAGCCACAACTTTCAAGATTGAAACTCAGAGCCAAAATTATCAAATAATCAACGGTATTTTATACAAGGCCGGAGTATGTTCCCCTATACTCCGATGTATATCTCAGGCCGAAGGTCAAGAAATTCTTCGGGAAATCCATGAAGGACTTTGCGGTAGCCATTTGGCCCCTCGAGCTTTGGCAGGAAAAACACTTCACCAGGGGCTTTATTGGCCTACAATAACAGCTGATGCGGAGAACTTGGTCTGCACTTGTCAAGGATGTCAGTGGATGGGTCGACGGAGTCATCGCCCACCAACAGCTCTTCAAGTTATTGCTCCGGTATGGCCTATGGCCAGATGGGGTATGGATTTAATTGGTCCCTTTCCAGCAGCTAAGGGAAATTTAAAGTTCGCAGTGGTAGATATTGAATATTTTTCTAAGTGGGTAGAAGCAGAGCCCTTAACAGCTATCACTTCGAACAATGTACAGAAATTCTTTTGGAAAAATATCATTTGCCGGTTCGGAGTGCCTAGACAACTCACAGTTGATAATGGAACACAGTTCGATGCAGAACCTTTCAGGAAGTTTTGCGAAGATCTAGGCATCCAGTTATGTTTTGCTGCAGTGAGGCATCCTCAGTCTAATTGAGCTATAGAAAGAGCCAATGGAAATATTTTGTCAGGGCTAAATCGAAGGATAGTAGGATTAGCAAAAGGACTGTGGACCGAAGAACTTCCGAAGATTTTGTGGTCCATTCGAACTACGCAAACAAGGTCCACAGGTTTTACTCCATTCAGATTACTATTCGGAGATGAAGCTATGACTCCAACGGAGCTCAAAGGAGGATCACTTCGCAGCACCGAACCGGAGATTGAAGAAGAAAGACAAGCTTCGCTAGATTTATCAGAAGAAACAAGACTTCGAGCTGTGGCCAATTTATCAAAGTATCACCAGCAGACGAAGGCCTTGTTTGACCCGAAGGTTAAGATCAATGAGCTTAGACCAGGTCATCTTGTTCTGCGAAGCATTATAGCGCCAGGGAAATTAGGAAATAAATGGGAAGGTCCATACTTAATTGTTCGTTCAGGACGCCCTGGCTCTTTTAAATTAGCTAATTTAGAAGGTGAAGAATTAGCACATACTTGGCATGCGGAGCACCTAAAGCGATACTTCGTATAAGGGCTCCTTGTAAACCACTTGTAATCATCTTCTGAATTAATAAAGCATATGGTTCAGATAGTGCCTTCCCCTCATAAACCTCCAGCTTCCGAGTGGACGCACTGGAACCGCGGGGTTGACCGAGAGGGAAGTGTCATAAAGCTGAATCATATTTTCGGACTTCGAATCATTGGTTTGAAGTTTCCGACGTGGGGGCTGACATAATCTGGAGTCCAAGCCACCGGCTTGTAGGCATCCGTAAAAGCGCCCAAAACCACATCATACGGAGTCCAAGCCATCGGCTGGTAGACATCCGTAAAAAGAGTCGAAGGTGACCAAAATATGCGGAGCCCAAGCCACTGGCTTGTAGGTATCCGTAAAAAGAGTCGAAGGCGACCAAAATATGCGGAGCCCAAGCCACTGGCTTGTAGGTATCCGTAAAAAGAGTCGAAGGCGACCAAAATATGCGGAGCCCAAGTCATTGGCTTGTAGGTATCCGTAAAAAGAGTCCAAAGAGACCACTGCGAACTCCGAACCACTGGTTTGACAGAGTTCGCAAAAAAGAGCCGAAGGTGGCCAAAACAAAACAGAGTTTGAGCCATGAGCTTCGAATGTCTGTTAACATAGTCCAAAGTGACAAATTATCTAAGACACTCAAGTGTCCTGAAAGTTATCTCAAGTGATTTCTTTCAAAAAACAAAGGGTACTAAGTTGCCATTCTTCAGACTACAATAGTCGAAGACATTTTATAAGATTTTAAAAGATCTTTAAATTGCAGAGGGGCTCCGAACCCCAAAAAATTGTACTCCGAAGTTTTTCTTTGCGCATAACCATCTTTGAATATAGTTCGAAGTTTCTTATACCCAAAGAGGGGCTAGTAAATAGGGAGACAATTTTAAATCGATATTTATTATTTGAACGAATATGATTACAGATTACATCATGAAAAATTTGTATCTATACCAAGAAGGAATCGAAGACCTCTTCGATCTCTAGAGCTAGGGTTGGAACGACTAGTTCCAGTGCCAGGAGTTTTAACAACTTTACATTTAACTCTTTTGCCTCCCTTTGAAGCTCTAAAGTCTTTTTGTTCTTGTTGAAGCTCGGCCCAAGTTCGAAGCCATCCGGGGCTCCTTTCCCAGCTTCCAAGTTCTTCAGGCTTTTTACTTCGAGCTTCATCTTCATCTTCGGACCATATAACGTCTTCAAAAGACGAAGTTTCCAAGTTAACCTCTCTTTCTTCCTCTTTAATATAAGATAGTATATCTTTGCTTACTTCGGATGTAATTGCACCGGAGCTATCTCGAGGAACTAAAAATCGAGGGCGCTTGTAAACTTTTAAAAGATCGAAGGTATCCCATATTGAGCGAAGTTCGTCGTTAATATCTAACACTTCGATATCTTCCGTATGAGGCAAAGCCTAAAAACATGATAAACAAAGTTTCATTGATAAATGTACATAAGCACAAAGCTTTACATAGTCAAAGATCCTAAGACATATCTAAACCTGCGGGTTCGGAGGAGGCTGACTGCTCGAAGCTTGGGTCCGAGCTTGCTTCTGGCGTTGTCCTTCATCGATCCAGGCCTTGATCGCAGAGCGACCTTCGGCTCTCCATGAAGTTTGGAAGGCTTGCCAGGCAGCGGCCACATCTTCGGAAGGACTCAGAAGCTGCTCGTCATCGATGGTAATTAGGCCCTTTCCTGCGCTCGGAGTTATCGATCGGCCCAGATCCTCGTAGTAACGAAGTAGGCCAACAGCAGCCACTTGTCCGGAGAGTTCTCCATAGCAAATGCCTACTGTCTTCATCTGCTTCGCCACTCCTTGAATCCTTTTCAACCGGCGCATAAGTGAAATGTTGTCATCAGAAGGAAGCATCCCGATAGTACTGAAGTACTCCAGAATGACTAGCAGTTGATCCATAACCTCCGCAGATACCTTCTCGGACTTCAGCTTATCTTCGATCAGCGCGTCCTTCACCGAAGTTAGCTCTTCCAGAACTCCGGAAAGTCTAGCAGCCTCTATAGTTAAGGAATTCTTTTGATTCAAAAGCTGGCTAGCTTCCTCTCGGAGCCTAACAAGCTCGGTCCCCACAGTAGCGTGCTCCGCCCGCATTCGTTCAACTTCTACTCGAAGCACAATTCTTTCTGCTTCGAGCTCCTTGTTCGCAGCCTCCAAGCCTTGTCTGGCCCTGCGCTCCGTTGACACCATGCTGTCCATATGAACCACTCGGCCTTCGGAGATAGTGAGATTCCGTTGAAGAGTTCCGTTTTCCTCTCGAAGGTGAGCGATTTCTCATTCATTTGATATATTCGCAGCTCGGGCCAAGACTGTTTGCTGTGAAAAGAAAAAACCAAGGTAAGAAATTATTTGTATGTAAATTTGATGTTATTTCACAGATGTTTCGTACCTGGTAGGCTGCACGTTCCATAGTAGTGTTAAGCTCCGAGCTCTCCGCTTCGCTCAAAATGGCCACCAAGTTTGTCTCCCCAATAGCGCGACTAGCTCGATCCAAAGGCTCGAGCAAAGTCCGAAGACCAGTTCTTCGCTCTAAGAAAGGAGCTAGAAGGGGGAGCATACTTAAAGCTTGTTGGTCATCTTCGTTTGACAAAGGCCTGGAGTGTTGAGCTGTAGTCTTCGGAGCTCCCGGAGACTGGCCCTCCTCGGTAGATTGGCTCTCGTCTGTTGACTCAGACAGAGTTGATCCGGAGCTCGCAGCAGGGAGGGAGTCCATTTTTCCTTTGCCTTTTCCAGGCCCCATTTGAGTGGCTCCTAGGATTGGCTCCGAAGTTGTCGAAGGTCCAGGGATTGTATCTTCTGGACGGACCTCTTCAATGGAAGTGGACTCTATAAAAACAAAAGTATTATACATCGTATAAATACACAAGATAAATATAAAAGAATTATTCGAAGGTTACCTTCGATGTTCTGGCGGCGGGTAAGCATTGGACTGCTTGGCGGATCGAAGGCCAGATCTTCATCCGAATCAAGCGTCAAGTCTTCGACTGCCAGAGCGTTCTCCTGTGCAGTCGTTGTTGCTTCATCCGGAATCGAAGCTGCAGGGACTTCGATTCCACTTTCATCCGTAGGAACTTCGTCCTGAGGTAAATCTTCTTGAACTGCCGAAGTCCTTGTTTGCTCAAGGTTCTCTTGAGACTCCGGCGCGTTCGCAGGTACTTCAACTTGTGCAGCTCCTTGAGCTGCATCTTCGTCAATCAGGTTCACAAGTAACCTGCCTTCGTCCTCCTGAGAATCGGAGACTGAAGCCCTTGGGCTCGAAGGTGCTGGGTTCTTTGGCTTTCGAGCCACCTTCTTGACCGGAGTCTTGGTGGAGTTCGAAGTCCCAGCTTCAACCTTCCTCTTCTTGGGTCCTTTCTCCGAAGGCACCCAATCCACCAAAGGGGGCGGAACGATTTCCAGCATTCCCCATACTCTGTTAAATCTTTCCCAACTCCCGACCAACTTGATTCTCCATTCTTTTTCGGTCGGAGTTGGAGCGCCCAAAATCTTCTCCGAAGCCCGTATGATTTGCTCCGAAGTAATAGGGGCTGAAGAAGCTAAAAAATGAGTTAAGTTAGTTAATTCTTCGAATAAATATACATGGAGTATGTTGTTTTCGAAGTTACCTGCAGGGCTCGAAGTCGAAGTAATTTTTCGGAGATCGCCTTCCGAATCCTCTTCGAAGATGATAAGCCAGTTGGCCATCAAGGGAGAAATTTGGAGCCCGAGGAATTCTTCGGCTAAGTCTCGCATGCTCAACCGATGGCTAATCTTTTGAAGCAAGCTGAGGCGAGCTTCGAGCTGACCGAGGTCTGGATGCACAAGGGCTTCCTTTCGGAAGTTGATGTCTTTCAGAGGTCCAGCTAGACGGTTGCTCGCCCCAACTTTGGCATAAAACCATTTCATGATCCAGTCTGTATACCATCTAGCGTTGATGGCCTTAGCAGGAAACCGAAGGGCGTATTCATCCCGAAGTCTGAAATTGATGCTTCCGAAGGCCACTACCATTTTTTCACCTCCGGGGCCTACAAAGGTCTTTGGTTGGCACGAAGCTCTGTGCAACGCAGTGAAGATTTCTGCCCTCCCCTCACAACCTTCGGCTCGCAAAGCCCATTCGAAGATGGCTAAACGAGCTACTGCATTCGGAGAAAGTTGGGGGAGAGTGACGTGGAACAGATCCAATACCTCATCCAAGAAATCCACTACCGGAAGACCTAAGCCAGCTTCGAAGACGACCACTTCTCCAGGTCTTGGTGACGGGATAACTTCCTTTCCAGGTTTGCGGATCATAACTCCCGAACTAATTTTGCCCTCTACTGCGGCCGGTAGTGATTCTCTTTTGCAGGTTGAAGGCCCTAGTTGGAAGGATTGATCCATGTATTTTGTTGATGCCGGGAAGAGGCCTTGATCGCCAACATTTTGGGGATTTCCTCCTCCTGCCGCCATGGTTGTCGCTGCGGGTGTTGGAGCTGCCGTCGCCAATGACGCAGCCGCTGCTGCAGCACCAGCCTGCTGTCGAGCCAGGGCTGAAGGTGCTCCAGTACCTTTGGTTTTCGCCATTGAAACTACTGATTTGCTTTGGAAGAAGAATGGAGACTAAAGCTCAAAGAATGGCTTGTTTGCAAGAAAGCGGTGGAAAGGTACTCAGGAAAGGTCTAGGCCCTTTATTTATAGCCTAGACTTTACATTTTTTACCGTTTTTCCATGCCGTTTCGCATTCTTGCTCGTTACTTTTTTCCGGGATTAACGCATTGCGCAACTTCCGTTAGAAGAAAGAAGCCAACGGCTATTTCTTCTAAGTCTGAAAAGGCTTTTTGGCTTCTTGAGTTAGTTCTAAGATGGTTCGAAAGTAATTGTCTTAAAACTGATTCGAAGTTTTATATCTCCATACATTTCTGAGATAAATTAAAATCTAATAACCCCTACGCATGGTTATTTTTCTTCCGTATACTGCTCTCCTAACATTACAGGTTTAACGGAGAAGCATATTCGAGGGGCTACTATTGGGGGAAAATATTCCATCCTCAGGGTTATTGCAGTAACAACACAAAGGCAGATAATTGATTCGAAGGTTTCCAACATGCATCTTCGGAGATGCCTTGAGTCAAGCTCGAAGTATGAAGATGGACCTTAGTTCGGAGTATATCTTCGAACATGGACTCTTCTGAGATCTTTTCTGCCAGCTAAGATGGAAGACTTATCTTCTTTCTTGTTAGATTAGTCTTTACCATTTTAGCCCTATTAAGGGTACCAAATAGTTTCCACTATGTCGGTTGTAACAGAGGGGTAAAAGGGTCTTTTCCTTAATGTTTGGGCCTATAAATACCCCCCATTTCACCATGTAATAGGGACCGAATACAAGTTATTCAATACACACTTTCGAACTATTCTAAGTTATTATCCTTTCGGAGGCTTAGAACAGTTCATTTCGCAAACACTTCGTTTGTTAGTTTCTAATCCTCAAAAACCTGTTAGCGTAATCTTTTACGCCAACAATGACAATGTTAGTTTCCAGATTGAAAACATGATAAGAATGACCATGGGTAGTGTAACCCAAAAAGATCCCGTTAGAAGAACGCGACTCAAACATGTCCAAATTTCCACGTTTAGGATAAAACAACGACACCCAAATACTCGAAGATTAGTAACTTTGGGCTGTATCCTAAAACGTAGCTCATACGAAGTCAAGTTCAAGATTGGGTGCATGAAAATTTAGTTTGAGATGTAACAAGCGGTGTTCATGGCCTCATCCCAAAATTTTCTAGGAGTCCTATGCTCATCGAGCATCGTCCTAGCCATCTCAACCAAAGTGCAGTTCTTTCTCTCAACAACACCATTCTTTTGAGGAACCCACAGAGCAGAGAATTGATGTTATATGCCATGCTCCATGCAAAAGTCAACAAAGAGACTATTCTTGAACTTGGTGTCATTATCACTTCGAATGAACTTTAATGCACCAGAGAGTTCAGTGAAAAGTCTCAAAGCTAAGCTCTGAATGTGTGGAAACACTTCA
Source organism: Zizania palustris (assembly GCA_019279435.1). Taxonomy (NCBI): domain Eukaryota; kingdom Viridiplantae; phylum Streptophyta; class Magnoliopsida; order Poales; family Poaceae; genus Zizania; species Zizania palustris. Next base: position 34,998,915 of record JAAALK010000080.1, read on the forward strand.
TCATTGCTAGATAAAAAGAAGACCAAAGAGTAGCGAGAGAAATCGTCGACAATGACAAGAACATACCACTTCCCGCCTAAAGAACTAACCCGAGAAGGACCTCTATAGTCCATATGGAGAAGCTCTCCGGGTTGTTCAGTCATCACCATAGTGACTAGTGAGTGTGAAGTAGCAATCATTTTCCCATGTCGACAAGGTGTGCAAATTAAATTCTTCTCAAATTTTAGCTTGGGAAATCCTCATATCAGACCTAGGGAACTCAAGCGAGCTAGCAACTCAAAGCTCATATGCCCTAGTCTTCTATGCCACTTCCAGAGCTCAGAATTAGAATGTGCAAATAAGCAGTGAGAAGAACCAGATGACTCAGAAAAATCATCTCCAAAAATTCTCCCAACTCTAAAGACCTTACAAACCAAAACACCATCAGAATTGAGTACTTGCGAAGTATCACGATGAAATCGCACTTCGAAGCCCTCATCAAGCAACTGGGACACATAGAGAAAATTGTATCCCAAATTTTCAACCAAAGCAACATCTTTGAGAGTGAAATTTGAGTTGATTTTTACCACACCTTTACCTTTCACTCTGCTTCTTCGGTTGTTGCAGAAGGTGATTTGCTCCTTTTGCTTGGTTGTGGTGAGGTTGGAGAACCATGTTGCGTTCCCGATCATATGGTGCGAACAACCGGAGTCCATGATCCACGTGCACTCCAAGCCTCAGTCTGACGCCTACACAAAACGAGAAAACCTTGATCGCTCAGTGTTGGGGTGAGTGAAAATAAGACGAGGCATCCAACACTGAGAGATACGAGCAGTAGGCAAAGTAAAAGTAGTCTGTCTATGCACAGGTAAAGTAGAGTGATGCAAAGTGCAAGGTCTACCTACATGATGGAATCCATACACACAATGAGGTCTCCCAACCTATCGAGGTACAAAATCACCTACACGTGGTCTAGCACCATATGAGACATGATGTACACCACGAGGGACATAACGTCTCTGGGAAGCACGAGGAACCTCAAAACCAGGATGTGAGTAAAAGTCAGGCTCATGCATACCTAGAGAATGGTAATGCATGTCCTGAAAACTCAACGCTTGTGAACGTCCAGGGCCGGTCCTAACACCTAGGAGGCCCGGGGCGAACTAAGTTTCAGGGCCCTTTTACATATAATTAAAAAACATCTAAAAACAAGATTGATATATAACAATGTGAGTATATTAAATTACCTTAAAAATTTCTTCTAACATTCCTCGATGCGAAATCATTGATGATAGTGTCAATATTAATCTCATCCAATAGTTGCTTCTCGATGCATAAAGTTGCCAAACCATTTAACCTCTCTTGAGACATTGTTGATCTCAAATAATTCTTCAATAATTTTAATTTTGAGAAGTTTTTTTCAGCTGATGCTATAGTCATAGGCATAGTAAAGAAAATACGATAAGCAATTGAAATATTAGGATAACAATCTGCTTTTGTTATAAACTCAAAAATGTCCATAGCTGACATTGGTTTATCCGGCAAAATGAATCGCATAACACTTTACTCAGAAATTAGATCATCTAAATCCACATCAGATGAACCATGATGAGAGAAGGTTACTGCCAATGTTGTGCAACACACTTTTAGCTCAGGACCATCCAATGACTTCAAGGTTATTGAACTCATTAAAAATCCAAATATTTCTTTGAAAGATTGGAGTTCTTCAAATCTTCTTTTTAATGAACTGATTGCCATATCAACCATAAGCAAAAAATAATTAACTTCAAATTGTTTCTCAGCTTTTAAGATTGCTTCATCACTATTGTTTTCATCAAATTGCTTCTTTCTAAGAGCACGACGCTTTATCGGAAATGATGGCTCCACACCCATTTCAGATGCAATATCTTTAGCAATGACCATACTAGGACCAAACCCAACATTTCTATAGGTCCTGAAATAAACCATTGTGCCTTCTATTTGTCTTAATGTAGACTCAATGCACATAGATGGTGATTGCAACTTCTTGCTTACTTTATTTACAGCAAATAAAATATCATGCCAAATAACCATGCCAAATATAAACTCAAAGCTTCCAAGCACATCAAATAAATTTTTTGCATCACTCCTATCCTTTGCTTCAATAACACTATCTTCACTTAACTTAAGTAAAGCATTTCTTAGTTGAGGTGCTTGATATCTAATTGTTGTGACACTTTTGATTCTACTCTCCCAACGTGTGTTGCTCAAAGATTTAGCAGTTAAACCATCAACATAGTCAAGTAAAAATTTCCATCTTTTGGTGGAACCGGCAAATAATACATATATCCGTTGTACAATTTCAAAAAATGTGATAGCTTTGCTACAAGACTTAGCCATATCACAAAGAGTAAGATTAAGACTATGACAAGCACATGGCATATACAAAGCTCTTGGATTTATATTAAGCAACCGCCTTTGAACCCCCTTATGTGATCCTTTCATATTAGAACCATTATCACAACCTTGTCCCCGAATATCATCAATATCAAGATCAAATGACTTAATAGAATTAATCAAAACATTAAAAAGCCCCAAACCAGATGTGTCATCTACCTTCAAGAAACCAAGAAAATACTCCTCTATTTTAATTTGACCATCAAACATGTTAACACATCGAACTAATAGTCATTTTTTCTTGGTGACTAACATCTGGGGTACAATCAAGAATAACTGAGAAATATTTGGCATCTTTGACAATCTTGATAATAGAACTTGTAATATCAGAAGCCATAAGAGAAATCAACTCATTCTGGATTTTGTGACTAAGATAATGATAATGAATATCCTTATTTTCAATAAGTCTAAGATGATCTTGCATCACCAAATCAAATTCTGCAACCATCTCAACACAAGCTAAGAAATTTCCATTTTGGTCATTGTAAAGCTGCTCATTACATCCTCTAAAAGCCAAATTATGTTTACCAAGAAATTTTACAATTGCAACTATTCTCAATAATACTTGCCTTATGCGTTCTTTCTCCTTTGAAAGTTGTTGTTGTAACTCTTTGTCAATTGTATCTTGTTTGCTCAACCTAGTTCTCAGTTCATTCCATGAGTTCATATTGATAATATGCTCAACACTTATTTCATGTTCTTTTAGCCTCTCAGCGACATGTCTCCAATTTCGAAACCCATCATTACCCAATGAACTCTTGCAGTTGTTGGAATTAAAAATCTTACAACAAAAGCAAAATACTCTTTGGAATAAACTAACCATTTCCTGTCACGTACCTCTCCATTGCTCATTTTTCTAGAGTAATGACTATATGGAAAATGTCTTGAATTGGCATCTAAAGGAAATTGAATATTATCTTCTCTATTCGGCCCCTTCTCAACTAATATATCTCTTGCTTTGTTATCAAGATTATCCCAATTTCTTGGATCATAAATATCAACGGTACAAACAGGATCCTCATCAACACTAGTAGATTCTGTAGCATTTGAATTAAATATAGGCTCATGGTCACTCACATTGTTTTTATCCATGTCGATGCCAATATTATCTTCTGTAGGATTCTTCCACAAAACTATAGCCAACGCATTTGGATCTTCTGAAGTGCTTGTATTACTTTTAAAAAATTTATCAATATATCCTCTTTGTGATTGTATCAATTCATCTACTCGTTTTCTCTTTTTTCTTTTCTCACTGCCAGAAACATACTTTCTTGACGACATGATTCTGTTTAAACATAAAAAATAAGCACTACAAGTCTTGAAGTCTACAACATAATTTAAACTAAATTTTAAAATATAATCTACTCAATGAAATGCAAATTACTGCTGCTACAAGCCTACAACATGAATGAAATCGACTAATTAAAATTTAAGTACATTTTTTCACCTGAAAAATTCTTAGAAAGGCAGGAGACAAAACTTGGTCAAGACGGCGCAATGGGCGCGTCAGCGACTCTGCCGGCGAGACGACGAGTCCACGGGCGGACACCGGTCGCCGGACGACCATCGGTTGAACGAGCACTCCGGCACTCGGCTATCTTGGCGACGACACATGCGACGTGAGGTGGTGAGACGTGTTGTGACTTGAAGTGAGAAATGAGCCAGGCGTGAGGCAGCGGTTTGGAATCTGGGAAAGGAAATCAAAACTGAATTTTCAACGTAATCCCTAATTACTCTCTTAATTGTTGCGATGATTCCGTCATTGCTTGCATGTGATTTCAATTGCATGCAGATTTTAAAATATTATATATACACAACACAATGCACACATATACTGATATATATACCATAATATATATATATATATATGGGGGCCCACTGGAATTGGGGGCCCGGGGCGGTGGCACCGGTGGCCCCCCAAAGGCCGGCCCTGTGAACGTCTCTCATCCTTGATGCGACGAAAGAAAAACTCAACCAAATGACCCACCCGCTAGCAATATGAACAATGAAAGACTCTCTTAGGGGTACTCACATAGGTCATAGGAGCAATCCTCACAGGCTCCTTGGGTTTCTGCTAACGGTTTTTCTTGGGTGGAGGAGGTGGAATTTTCTTGAGAGGCTTGGTAAGTTTCTTGGCTTTCTGTGGAGTGTCTAACTGGGCTCTCTCTTTCTCTAAGGTAGTGGGTAAGGTAAAAATAGTTTTGTTCTCACTATGCGGAGGAATTCTCTCAAAACCCAATCTTAGAGCTAACCCTGCCCTGTCAGCACACATCTTGGTCTTAGCCAAGAACAAATTCATCCTACCCTTTCCCTCAGTACATTTGTTCAGCACAGAAAGAAGGTATTCATTTTTAGTGATGAGTTTTTTAACTTGCCCTCTAGCAAAACTGAGTTGGTCCTTAAAGGTGATGTAGGTGGGATAAGTAGGTTACATGTCCGTAGAACACTCAACACTCTCCAATCTAGCCTCTAACTCCTTAGCATGCTTGTCTCTCAAATTAATGCTATTAATCAATAAAGGACAGTTTGAACAAGCATTAGAAGAAATAGGTCTAGACTACACCACCAAAAGCTGCTTTTGTGCAGTCTCAAGCTCATCAACAGTTTGAGCATGCATAGAATGCAACTCCACAATCTCACCCATGACAACAGTGAAAGATTCACATTCAACATCATGAATTTTAGACATAAGCATGGTATAATTAGTAGAAACCAATTCTAGCCTAAATCTAAGGTCTTTTCTATCTCTAGCGGTCTGAACAAGTAATCTATCCTGACCAAGAACTACCTCGTTCAGTTCATCAATTTTAATGGAAAGCTGGTCGTAGGATAATGGTACCTCAGATGAGTCTAGCTCATCGCTGCTATGACTGCTATCGGCCATGAAACACAGGCCGGTGAAATATCTCGCCTTCTTCTCCTTCTTTTCCTCCTTCCTTGGAGATTCTTCCTCCTCATCAGAGCTCGACTCCTCATTTGAGGAAGTGTTGATGTCGCTGAGTGCCACGAAAAAAGCTCTAGAAGCGGCCTTGGCTACCCTCTTAGCCACCTTGCCGTGCTTACCCTTTGCATAGGGTTTCCTGTCCTTCTTGTGGTGTTTAGGGCGCTCACTCTCTTCTCTCCTCTTGAGCTTAGGACAATTGGACTTGATGTGAGAAATGTCACCACACTCAAAACAACCACTAAAACCACTTCTCCGTTGATCCCATCTCTCATGGTGAAAACAGGTGAATCTCCCAGCAATGAGAGAAAGCTCTTCATCATCCAGAGTATCCACTTGCTCCTTAGTGACTGAGACTAGGGAGGACAAAGCAAAACCACCTGCAAGAACACAAGTGCCAGATGAGCTTGGTTCTAATATGGTGCCATGGCTAGAGCCAGAAACTAGTGCCAAGGGTTGAGGCAAAGAGTTTCTGTACACTACAAGAGATGCCTTGGCAATCTCCATGGACTTTAGCTTGCTGAAGAGTTCATCACAGGTCAATGTATCATATCCCGTGGACTCCTCAATGCTGGATATCTTCACTTCCCATATGCTACAATTGAGAGCATAGAGAAGCTTGATAGACCTATCATGATCATTGTAAGCAAGCGTCCCACTGGATCGCAAGTTACTCACTATCGCATCAAAGCGTGAAAACATGGCATCTATAGATTTGCCAGGGCCTTGCACAAACAGTTGATACTATTGATTGTATGTGCTTTGTCACCTAGCCTTGATCTTTGTAGAGCCCTCATGAAAATTAGTGAGAGTAGTCCAAATTTCCCTAGCCATTCTCAGGTGCTGAACCCTATCAAACTCACTTCTGCTCAAGCCAATGAACAGTATATTTCTAGCTTTGGAGATAGAATTATACTGATCCTTTTCTGCCTGAGTAGTGCGTGTTTCAGGGATGGAGTATTGTGAGTCCACAATCTCCCATATTGCATTTCCCTGGCTTAGCAAGTAAGCCTCCATGTGCACCTTCCAATATGCAAAATTAGTTCCATCGAACAGAGGTATTTTAATAACTCTGTCCATGTCGCCAAAAGAACACAAAACCGGTTAAGATCAACTGGTAATCTTAACCAAGCTCTGATACCAATTGTTGGACCGATACAGGTGACCAGAGGGGGATGAATGGGAACTTTTAAAATTATGTTCTACTGAACAAGCTTCGAACACACCCTTCGAAGTGTTTGGTTCGGAGGTATCGAACACACTCTGAACACAGACTTCGAATGGGGTAAAAGTTCAAAGTTCAGAACACTTCGCTCGCACTCAGAAACCCTAAAACACAACTCTGAAAAGATAGTGCAGGCTCCACACATGAGGTGCCTTCGATCAAGCTTCGCACTACTATACTTCGTTCGAGTATGTTTCCCTCTATGGGCTCCAAATAGATACTCCGCACTAGTAACTAGTACTAGGCTTCGAACTTTGGAGTATAGAAAACAAACACAAAACTGACTGCACTGAGGACTTCGACTTATGAGAAATGACCAGACCTCGAATCCACACTTCACATAGTGCTGCTCTAGTAATCAGTGAGGGATTGCCTCGATTTACATAGGGCAAACACACATAGAGTTACTCGCAAAAATCACATAGATGAGAGAAAAACACACTTCATCGGAGTTGAACCAAAGTAAGAACTCGTTGATAGAAAACATAGTGAAATTCAGAAAATTCAACTCATGTAGTGCAAACTACATAGACAAGTTCAAGCAATAAATGAAAACATAATGGAAATTTCATTGCTTAGAATAGGGAACACAAAAACTCACAAGTGTAACTGTAGCCCCTAGCCTGTCTCTCCTTTTATAGGCACTACTCTTACTTGTGAATAGAATACAATACCCCTAGGGCTTACATCGTTATTGTCTTATCCATACACAGGGGTACAGATGGTAGTCTACTTTATTGGAAGCTCCTTTTGTCAGCTTCACAGGGCAGACAATATCGGCTTTTGCAAACCAGACACGATCAGCTTTTGCAAAGTGGAATCTTCTGGAGCCCCCTTCACACATGAAGTGTGCAGAGCCTTCGGTGACACGCTTCGAACCCGAAGGCCTTCGCTTCAGTGAAGTCAGTCTTCGATACATTGACGGTTTTGAGCCGAAGCCATCAAAGCCCTTGAGGCTTCGCACCATCACCTCTGGAATGGACCACCACGGCTTTGCAGCTACTCCCAGCTTGAACCCCATCCGTCCGTGTACCGAAGCCATGCATGGCCGAAGTACTTCATCATCCACACTCTGAAACCCCACCTTCAAAGTATCTTCACTACCTTCTGAAGTTCCTCCTTCGTCCAAGGCCTCCACATGAAGCACTTCCATAAGCACTCCTTCGCAGTGTCTCTATCCAGAGCACACTCCTGAAGAGCCTTAATTACCCAGACTATGCCTTCGATGCACCTTCACTTCTCAGACCTTCGTCAGGTGTCCCTTCGAGTGCCTCCATTCGGAGCACACCTCGAGCCCCTTGCCTCAATTCTAAGGATTTTGTCCACCATCCTGCAAAGTGCCTCTCCTCCAAGGACTTTTCCTCGAGGTACCATCAGCCAGAGCCACCCTTCGCAACTTTCTGCCTTCGCCTGGTTTCAAGCCTCCCGCTTGACCCAAGTTCACCTGCTGCGAACCATCCCGACGACTCCAAAGTCACCTACACACCATCGACATACTCCGGTAAACAACCTCCGATACATACTCTGGTGTACCGCCCAAAGTACCGAGACCTTCGGTACAGACTTCTCATCATATTCTGCTGGACCCCTCCGACAGACATACTCTGTTGCAACAACTGCAACAAACACCGAACCCTTCGGTAAAACACCTCCGAACCCCTTCGGAGGGGCCCCTTCGCACATAAGGTAAAACTTGTCAATCACTCATCACATACTTGAAACCAAGTTTTACCATCGGTCAACAATTTCATCCATAATACCTCACAGAAACTCTATTGGAACTAAAAAATATTGAAGGCAACACATGACCACTTACTCGTGTTGTTGAGTGTGTTGGGTGCTGAAGAACTTTTTTTAATTTTGTTATTGTTGGCGTAAAAGATTACGCTAACATGTTTCTGTAGAATAGAAACTAACAAACGAAGTGTTTGCGAAGTGAACTGTTCTAAGCCTCCGAAAGGATAACAACTTAGAATAGTTCGAATGTGTGTATTGAATAACTTGTATTCGGTCATTATTACAGGGTTAAACGGGGGGTATTTATAGGTCCAAACATTAAGGAAAAGACCTATTTACCCCTCTGTTACCACCGACATAGTGGAAACTATTCGGTACCCTTGATAGGGCTAAAATGGTAAAAGACTAATCTAATAAGGAAAAAGATAAGTCTTCCATCTTAGCTGGCAAAAAAGATCTGAAAGAGCCTTAGTTCGAAGATATACTCCCAACCAATGCCTATCTTCATACTTCGAGCTTGACTCAATACATCTTCGAAGATGGACGTCTGGAAACCTTCAAATCCATTATCTGCCTTTGTACTGTTACGGCAATAACCCTGAGGATGGAATATTTTCCCCCAACAGTAGCCCCTCGAATACGCTTCTCCGTTAACCTGTAATGTTAGGAGAGCAGTATACGGAAGAAAAAATAACCAGGCGTAGGGGTTATTAGATTTTAATTTATCTCCGAAATGTACGGAGATATAAAACTCAGAATCAGTCTTAAGAGAATTACTTTCGAACTATCTTAGAACTGACTCAGGAAGTTCGAAAGCCTTTAGACTTAGAAGAAATAGCCGTTAGCTTCCTTCTTCTAACGGAAACTGCAGAATGCGTTAATTTCGGACAAAAGTAACAGGTAGGAATGCGAAACGGCATGGACTAATGGTTAAAAATGTAAAGTCTAGGCTATAAATAGAGGGCCTAGAACTTTCCTGAGTACCTTTCCACCGCTTTCTTGCAAACAAAAAACCCTTTGAGCCCTAGCCTCCATTCTTCCTCCAAAGCAATCCAGTAGCTTCCATGGCGAAAACCAAGAGTTCTGGAGCCCCTTCGGCCTTGGCTCAACAGTAGGCGGCCGTAGCAGTAGCGGCTGCGGCGTTGGCGACGGCGCCTCCAACACCCACAACGGCATCCATGGTGGCAGGAGGGGGAAATCCCCAAAATGTTGGTGATCAAGGTCTCTGCCCGCCATCAACGAAGTACTTGGATCAATCCTTCCAACTGGGACCTTCTACCTGCAAGAGAGAATCACTGGCGGTCGCAGTAGAAGGGAAGATTAGTACCGGAGTCATGATCCGCAAACCTGGAAAGGAACTCATCCCGTCGCCAAGGCCCGGAGAAGTGGTCGTCTTCGAAGCCTTCTTCGAAGTCGGCTTAGGCCTTCCAACAGTGGACTTCTTGGCCGAGGTACTTGATTTGTTTCACGTCACCCTTCCTCAACTTTCTCCGAACGCAGTAGCTCGCTTAGCTATCTTCGAATGGGCGTTGAGAGCCGAAGGCTGTGAGGGGAGGGCAGAGATCTTCGTTGCGCTACACAGAGCTTCATGCCAGCCAAAAACCTTCGTAGGCCCCGGAGGTGAAAAAGTGGTAGTAGCCTTCGGAAGTATTAACTTCAGGCTTTGGGATGAATACGCCCTTCAATTTCCTGCTAAGGCCATCAATGCAAGATGGTATACCGACTGGGTCATGAGATGGTTTTATGCCGAAGTTGGGGCGAGCAATCCTCTGGCCGGACCTCTGAAAGACATCCAATTCCGGAAGGAAGCCCTAGTGCATCCAGACCAAGGTCAGCTCGAAGCTCGCCTCAACCTACTTCAGAAGATCAGTCGAAGGTTGAGCATGCGAGATTAGCCGAAGAGTTCCTCGGGTTACAAATCCCTCCGCTGATGGCCAACTGGCCTATCATCTTCGAAGAGGATTCGGAAGGCGGTCTCCGAAAAATCACTTCGACTTCGAGCCATGCAGGTAACTTCGAAGACAACATGTATTATGCATATTTATTCGAAGAAATAACTAACTTAATTCATTTTCTAGCTTCTTCAGCCCCTATTACTTCGGAGCAAATCGTAAGGGCTTCGGAGAAGATTTTGGGCGCTCCAACTCCGACTAAAAGGAATGGAGAATCAAGTTGCTCGGGAGTTGGGAAAGATTTAACAGAGTGTGGGGAATGCTGGAAATCACTCCGCCCCCTTTGATGGATTGGGTGACTTCGGAGAAAGGACCCAAAAAGAGGAAAGCCAAAGCTGGGACTTCAAGCTCCGCCAAGACTCCGGTCAAGAAGGTGGCTCGGAAACCAAAGAATCCCGCACCTTCGAGCCCAAGGGCTTCAATCTCTGACTCCCAAGAGGACGAAGGGAGGTTGCTTGTGCGTCTGATAGACGAAGATGCATCTCAAAGGACTGCGCAAGACGAAGTACCTGCGAACGTGCCGGAGTCTCGAGATAACCTTGAGCAACCAAGGACTTTGGCAGTTCAAGAGGATTTACCTCAGGGCGAAGTTCCTGCGGATGAAGGTGGAGTCGAAGTTACTATGGCTTCGATCCCGGAAGAGGCAACAAGGACTGCTCAGGAAAATGCTCCTGCAGTCGAAGATTTAACGGCTGATTCGGACGAAGATCTCGCCTTCGATCCGCCAAACAGCCCAATGATTACCCCTCGTCAGAATGTCGAAGGTAAACTTCGAATAATTCTTTAATGTTTATTTTGGGTATTTATACAATGTATAATACTTTTGTTTTTTACAGAGTCCATTTCTGTGGAAGAGGTCTGTCAGGAAGAAATAATCCCTGGACCTTCGACGACTTCGGAGCCAATCCCAAGTGCCATTCAAATGGGACCTGGAAGAGGCAAAAGGAATATAGAACCCCTCCCTGCTGCGAGTTCCGGATCAACTCCGTCTAATTCAATAGACGAGAGTCAATCTTCCGAGAAGGGCCAGTCTCCAGGGGCTCCGAAGACTACAGGCCAACACTCCAGCCCTTCGCTGGACGAAGATGACCAACAGGCGATAAGTATGCTCCCCCTTCTAGCTCCTTTCTTAGGGCAAACAACTGGTCTTTGGACTTTGCTCGAACCTTTGGATCGAGCTAGCCGCGACATAGGGGAGACCAACTTAGTGGCCATTCTAAGTAAAGCGGACAAGTCGGAGCTCAACGCTGCTATAGAACGCGCAGCTTACCAGGTACGAAGTATATGTGAAATAACATAGAATTTACCTACAAATAAATTTTTACCTTGGTTTTTTCTTTTTGCAGCAAACAGTCTTGGCCCGAGCTGCGAATATATCGAATGATCAAGAAATCGGTCGTCTTCGGGAGGAAAATAACATCCTTCAATGGAATCTTACCATCTCCGAAAGCCGAGTGGTTCAGATGGACAATATAGTGTCAACGGAGCGCAGGGCCAGACAAGGTTTGGAGGCTACGAATAAAGAGCTCAAAGCAGAAAGAATTGTGCTTCGAGCTGAAATTGAAAGAATGCGGGCGGAGCACGCTACTGCGGGGACCGAGCTTGTCAGACTCCAAGAGGAAGCTAGCCAGCTTTTGAACCAAAAGAATATCTTGACTACTGAAACTGCTAGACTTTCTGGGGTTCTGGGAGAGGTAACTTCGATGAAGGATGCACTGAACGAAGATAAGCTGAAGTCTGAGAAGGTAGCTACGGAAGTTATGAATCAGCTGGTAGGTGTCCTGGAGTACTTCGGTACTACTGGGACACTTCCTTCTGATGATAACATTTCTCTTCTGCGCCAGTTGAAAAGGATTCAAGGAGTGGCGAATCAGATGAAGACAGTAGGCATTTGATACGGAGAACTCTCCGAACAAGTGGCTGCTGTTGGCCTACTTCGCTACTACAAAGATCTGGGCCGATCGATAACTCCGAGCGCAGGAGAGGGCCCAATTACCTTCGACGACGAGCGGCTTCTGACTCCTTCCGAAGGTGTGGACGTTGCCTGGCGAGCCTTCCAGACTTCATGGAGAGCCGAAGGTCGCTCTACGATCAAGGCTTGGATCGACGAAGGACAACGCCAGAAACAAGCTCGGACCCAGGCTTCAAGCAGTCAGCCTCCTCCAAACCCGCAGGTTTAGAAATACTTTAGGATTTTTGGCTATGTAAAGCTTTATGCTTATGAACATTTATCAATGAAAATTTGTTTATCATATTTTTAGGCTTTGCCTCATACGGAAGATATCGAAGTGTTAGACATTAATGACGAACTTCGCTCATTATGGACCACCTTCGATCTTCTAAAAGCTTATAAGCGTCCTCGATTTTTAGTTCCTCGAGATAGCTCCGGTGTAATTGCGCCCGAAGTAATCAAAGATATACTATCTTATATTAAAGAAGAAGAAAAAGAGGTTAACTTGAACACTTCGTCTTCTGAAGACGTTATATGGTCTGAAGACGAAGATGAAGTTCGAAGTAAAAAACCTGAAGAACTTGGAAGCTAGGAAAGGAGCCCCGAACGGCTTCGAACTTGGGCCGAGCTTCAACAAGAACAGAAGGACTTTAGAGCTTCGAAGGGAGGCAAGAGAGTTAAACGCAAAGTTGTTAGAACTCCCGGCGCTGGAACTAGTCGTTCCAATCCTAGCTCTAGAGATCGAAGAGGTCTTCGATTCCTTCTTGGTATAGATACCAATTTTTCATGATGTAATCTGTAAACATATTCGTTCGAATAATGAATACCGATTTAAAATTGTCTCCATATTTACTAGCCCCTCTTTGGGGATAAGCAACTTCGAACTGTATTCACAGATGGTTATGCACAAAGAAAAACTTCGGAATACAATTTTTTGGGGTTCGGAGCCCCTCTGCAATTTAAAGATCTTTTAAAATCTTATAAAATGTCTTCGACTATTTGTAGTCTGAAGAATGGCAACTTAGTACCCTTGTTTTTTGAAAGAAATCACTTGAGATAACTTTCAGGACACCTTAGTGTCTTAGATAATTTGTCACTTTGGACTATGTTGACAGACATTCGAAGCTCATGGCTCAAACTCTGTTTTGCTTTGGCCACCTTCGGCTCTTTTTTGCGAACTCTGTCGAACCAATGGTTCAGAGTTTGCAATGGTCTCTTTGGACTCTTTTTATGGATGTCTACCACCCAATGGCTTGGACTCCGCATATTTTGGCCACCTTCGGCTCTTTTTACGGAAGTCTACCAGCCAATGGCTTGGACTCCGCATGTTTTGGCCACCTTCGGCTCTTTTTACGAAGTCTACCAGCCAATGGCTTGGACTCCGCATGATGTGGTTTTGGGCTCTTTTACGGATGCCTACAAGCCGGTGGCTTGGACTCCGGATTATGTCAGCCCCCACGTCGGAAGCTTCGAACCAATGATTCGAAATCCGAAAATACGATTCAGCTTCATGACACTTCCCTCTCAGTCAACCCCGCGGTTCCAGTGCGTCCACTCGGAAGCTGGAAGTTTATGAGGAGAAGGCACTATCTGGACCATATGCTTTATTAATTCAGAAGATGATTACAAGTGATTTACAAGAAGCCCTTATGCGAAGTATCGCTTTAGGTGCTCCGCATGCCAAGTATGTGCTAACTCTTCACCTTCTAAATTAGCTAATTTAAAAGAGCTAGGGCGTCCTGAACGAACAATTAGGTACGGACCTTCCCATTTATTTCCTAATTTCCCTGGCGCTATAATGCTTCGTAGAACAAGATGACCCGGTCTTAGTTCATTGAGCTTAACCTTCGGGTCAAACCAAGCCTTCGTCTGCTGATGATACTTTGATAAATTTGCCACAGCTCGAAGTCTTGTTTCTTCTGATAAATCTAGCGAAGCTTGTCTTTCTTCTTCAATCTCCGGTTCGGTGCTGCGAAGTGATCCTCCTTTGAGCTCCGTTGGAGTCATAGCTTCATCTCCGAATAATAGTCTGAATGGAGTAAAACCTGTGGACCTTGTTTGCCTAGTCCGAATGGACCACAAAATCTTCGGAAGCTCTTCGGTCCATAGTCCTTTTGCTAATCCTACTATCCTTCGATTTAGCCCTGACAAAATATTTCCATTGGCTCTTTCTACGGCTCCATTAGACTGAGGATGCCTCACTGCAGCAAAACATAATTGAATGCCTAGATCTTCGCAAAACTTCCTGAAAGGTTCTGCATCGAACTGTGTTCCATTATGAACTGTGAGTTGTCTAGGCACTCCGAACCGACAAATGATATTCTTCCAAAAGAATTTCTGTACATTGTTCGAAGTGATAGCTGTTAAGGGTTCTGCTTCTACCCACTTAGAAAAATATTCAATAGCTACCACTGCGAACTTCAGATTTCGCTTGGCTACTGGAAAGGGACCAATTAAATCCATACCCCATCTGGCCATAGGCCATACCGGAGCAATAACTTGATAGCTGTTGGTGGGCGATGATTTCGTCGACCCATCCACTGACATCCTTGACAAGTGTGGACTAAGCTCTCCGCATCAGCTGTTATTGTAGGCCAATAAAGCCCCTAGCGAAGTGTTTTTCCTGCCAAAGCTCGAGGGGCTAAATGGCTACCGCAAAGGCCTTCATGAATTTCTTGACCTTCGGCTTGAGATATACATCGGAGTAGAGGGGAACATACTCCGTCCTTATATAAAATACCATTGATTATTTGATAATTTCTAGCTCTAAGCTTCAATCTTGAAAGATGTGGCTCTTCAGGCAAATTTGTTCCTCCCTGTAAAAGTTCCATGATTGAATTTTTCCAATCTGCACTAGGAATGCAAAGAATCTCTGCAGAGGGAATTTGTGGCACCGAAGGTGTACTGAGCTTCTCATAGAAAGATTCTTCTGGTACATCCACAACTCCGGCTGCAGCTTTTGCTAAGATGTCCGCTTGCACATTTTCTACTCTTGGTATACTCCGAATGGAAATACCCTTGAAGTGTGCTTCGATCTTACGGATTTCTTCTAAGTACTTTGCAAGCTGTGGATGCCGAACCTAAAAACTTTTATCTACGTGCCCTGCTACTATCTGAGAATCTGTCTTTATAACAATTCTTGTAGCCCCTAGAGCACGTGCTTTTCGGAGTCCTAGTAAAATCCCTTCATATTCCGCTATATTATTGGTAGACTTAAAGTTGAGTCTTGCAGAGTATATTGCTCTTTGCCCTGAAGGCGAAATTAATACTGCTCCAATGCCTGCTCCGGATGCTTGGAAAGCCCCATCGGAATAAACAGTCCAAACTCTGTCACTTGACTTCTCCGGAACCAAAGTTGCAGGTGGAGTCCATTCTGCTACAAAATCTGCTAAGACTTGCGATTTGATTGCTGTCCTTGCCAGAAAAGATATGCCGAAGGGTGCTAGCTCAACTGCCTACTTCCCAATCCTTCCAGTAGAATCCTTACTTCGAAGCATATCTCCCAAAGGATACGAAGTTGGTACAATTACATTGTGAGCCAAAAAATAATGTCTTAATTTCCTCGTAGCCATTATCAGAGCATAAACGAACTTCTCGAGTTCGGAGTATCTTGTCTTCGCTCCTGATAATGCTTCGGATAAAAAATAAACATGATTTTTTACCAACTTCCCATTGAAATCCACTTCTCTGACAAAGACTGCATTGACAGCAGAACCTGTAGCTGCAAGGTAAAGGAGTAGGGTTTCGTCCGCAGTAGGCACCGTGAGTGTAGCAAGATTACTGAGATACTCTTTAATATCTTCGAAGCTTTTTTGACACTCCGGTGTCCATGCAAAATCTTCGGACCCTTTCAATGCTTTAAATATAGGCAAGCTTCTCTCCGCAGACCTTGATAAAAACCTGCTAAGTGCTGCTAGACGCCCAGTCAGCTTTTGCACTTGCTTTAAATTTTCCGGAGGAGCCATCTTTTGTAGCGCAGTTATTTGAGTAGGGCTAGCTTCAATCCCCCTGCTTGAAACTAAATACCCTAATAACTTCCCAGCCTTAGCTCCGAAGATACATTTTTCGGGGTTAAGACGGATCCCACATGCCCGAAGGCTATTGAATGTTTTTGCTAAGTCTAGGCTATGTTGGTGCTTTAAAGCACTCTTTATTACAATATCATCCATATAGGACTCCACATTGCGACCTAATTGATGACCTAGAGCCTTAGCAACTAACCTCGAAAAAGTAGCCCCGACATTTCTTAAGCCAAAAGGCATTCTTACATAACAAAAGACTCCCGAAGGAGTTACGAAGCTTGTCTTGATCTCATCTTCGCGCTTCAGCCATATTTGATGATAACCAGAATACGCGTCAAGGAAGCTTAATAACTCCGAACCTGCGGTGGAGTCGACCAATTGATCAATTCGGGGCATGGGGTAGGGGTCACGAGGGCATGCTTTATTCAAGGATGTGAAATCAATGCACATGCGCCACTTTCCGGAAGATTTCTTTTTGACGAAGACTGGGTTGGCTAACCATTCTGTGTGAGCCACTTCTCTAATAATCCCAGCCTTCAACAGTTTTTCAACTTCGTCTTTTGCTAGAGCAGCTCATTCTGTAGACATTTTTCGGAGTCCTTGCCGAACAGGCTGGGCCTTCGTGTTTACAAGCAAACTATGTTCAATGATATCCCGATCGACTCCGGTGATATCTTCGTCAAACCAAGCGAAGACATCTAAATTCTCTTCTACCACCTTTTCCAAGGAGGTTGCAACTTCTGGAGGTAAATCTTTACCAAATTGAAATGTATATTCTTTACCATCTTTAACAATAACTTTCGCTGCAATCTCTCCTTCAGGACTTGGTCTCGAGAAGGATTTCTTTGAAGCTTCGGAAGAGGCTGAAAAATTTCCTTGATTATCTTGTACATTGTTTACTTGTCTTGGATCAAGAGGGGGGCCATGACCATATTACGCTCTCCGGGCAATAGTTTGATCTCCGAAGATAGTAAGGACTCCTGCTTGTGTGGGCATCTTCATGCACAAATAATTGTGATGCGCCATAGCTCCGAACTAGTTTAGCATGCCTCTTCCGAAGATGATGTTGTAGGCATATGGGGCATCTACAACATCGAAGATTACTTCCTCAGTTCGGGCCAACAAACCTTCTCCGAAGGTAACTTCCAGGCCTATCTGGCCAAGTGCATCAAGCGGAGGTCCCGCGAAGCCTTGCAACGGACGAGCCGCTGGAAGAAGATGCTTTCTGGAGATGCACAATTGATCGAAGGCTTGAACAAAAATGATGTCTGTCGAACTGCCTCCGTCAATCAATACTCTTCGAACTTCAGTGCCCGCAATATCAGCAGTAATAACAAGTGGGTCTGCATGCGGGAATTTAATGTCGGCTGCATCCTTCACGGAAAAGGATATCGGTACATGAGACCACTCCGGCATAGTAGCTGCAGACGACGAAGTCCTAATGTGGCCCACTTCTCTGACGTAGTCTCTTCGCTGTCTTTTTGACATGCTTCCGAGGGTACCTCCTCCGGAGATGGGGAGGACTACTCTTTTCCCTCGGTCTTGCCCTTCCTCTTGCTTCAGAGGTGGCATAACATTGGCCACTGGAGGGTGTCTTGCGGCTTCGAAGTTTTCTATCCGCGCCACAGCCTGGACCGGCTCCGGGCGCGCTGCAGCTGGAACTCGGTCGGTAGTACTTCGACCCGAAGTTCTTTCTAGATATTCTCCTCTTAGAGTGAGTATAGCCTTGCAAATATCAGTTGCATGGCTTCGATTTTCACCATGAATGCAGCAGAAAAGGGTCTGGCCTTTGCCAGCCGTTTTCCCTGGCGGCCTCCAGCCGCTGACCTTGTTCCCCGAAGGCTGTGGAGCTCTCTGTGTGAACTTTTGCGGGGGTGCAATGTTCAAGACTTCAGAACGAGGGTGCTTTTTCCCCCTTCTTCGATCATGTTGAACTTCGAAGACTGGTTCTTGCGGCTGTGCCAAAGTTTTTGCTTCTACTTTTACTTCCTGCAATATGGATGGAGTAGCTGCAGTTCTTCGAAGCCAACCCTCTTCCGACCTCGCATATTCCTCGAAGTATGACATCAGCTGAGAAACCGAGGATATGCTTTTCCGATGAAGCTTATCCAGGAGGCCTTGATGAGTGACACCTTCCCAGGCTGCATCAACTACCGAAGATGTAGAAAACCCCCGGATCTGCGACTTCGTATGAGCGAAGCGCTTGAAATATTGCCTCAATGTCTCTCCAAGGAGCTGCTTCACCTGGAAAAGGCTTCCCATTGACATTGGAGGCACGAAGGTGCCTTTAAAATTGCTTACAAACTTCTTCTTCAGCTGCCCCCATGAATTAATTGATCCTGGTTTCAAAGACCAGAACCACCTTAATGCCACTCCTTGAAGAGCTAAGGGGAAGCACTTTGCCATGGTGTCTCGAACTCCTCCGCTAGCTTCAATTGCTAGGGCATAAGAACAGACAAACTCTCCGGGATCTTCATCTCTAGCATACTTACAGAGCTTCGAAGTCTTAAACTTCAGATCAAAGCGAACTTTCTGCAGCTCAGGATGCAGCGGAGATTCATTATCGAAGGAGGCGTTCTCCAGGGCTTCGGGATAAACGGGTTCGTCATCTTCGGGCACTTCTGGAACAGTTGGGACGGCTTGAGAGCGAAGCCTGTTCGCGGCTTCTTGCCGCCATCTTGCTACTTCAGCTTGGAGGCTGGCCATTTGAGTGGCCATATCTCCAAGATTGTCTTCATCTCCTCCGGAAGGGTCTTCCGGGTCTTGAGAACCAAGGGGATCAGTTCGAACTGGGATTGAAGGTGGAAGAGGGACTCCGGGTGGTCGAAGTATAGAAGGAGTTGGCGGAGGAACTCCGTATGTTCGAGGGATGGAAACTCCTTCCGGAGTTTGAGGTGGAGGGAATGTCGAAGGCCCTCCGACCTCAATCGTGTCGGATGGTGCCTCTCCGGAGATTCGAGAGGACCTCCGAACAGGGTTACGAGGTGCGCTCCGCTTAGGAGGCATGATGTAAGGAGTTGGTAGAGAACGAAGTTTTTTGGACTAGGTTCCCCACGGACGGCGCCAACTGTTGGCGTAAAAGATTACGCTTACAGGTTTCTGTAGAATAGAAACTAACAAACGAAGTGTTTGCGAAGTGAACTGTTCTAAGCCTCCGAAAGGATAACAACTTAGAATAGTTCGAATGTGTGTATTGAATAACTTGTATTTGGTCATTATTACAGGGTTAAACGGGGGGTATTTATAGGTCCAAACATTAAGGAAAAGACCTATTTACCCCTCTGTTACAACCGACATAGTGGAAACTATTCGGTACCCTTGATAGGGCTAAAATGGTAAAAGACTAATATAATAAGGAAAAAGATAAGTCTTCCATCTTAGCTGGCAAAAAAGATCTGAAAGAGCCTTAGTTCGAAGATATACTCCGAACCAATGCCTATCTTCGTACTTCGAGCTTGACTCAATACATCTTCGAAGATGGACGTCTAGAAACCTTCGAATCCATTATCTGCCTTTGTGCTGTTACGACAATAACCCTGAGGATGGAATATTTTCCCCCAACAGTTATTGTTTAGCTATTTTATACATCATACAAGCTCTGTAAATATTTAGTAAAAGCATGCAGTCAGATCAGTGATATGAGTCCTCAACCAAGTTGACAACCAATCCTATTCTAGGGGTAGGGGAGGGGCTTCAAGACTTCTATCGTCACATTGATTGGATTAGGTACCTCTTCTGACTATGTTTATGCCTAGTTTTATGGTTGTAATGGTTGTATGATTATTTCTCAAGATAATTGGTAGCAAACACCCAATTTATAATTTCTCCAATGTTTTGTCTATAAAATTCTCACATTCAATTTTTAATTTGGACATGATCATTACCATTCTAGATATTCTTTTCTCCTACCGAAATGAATTTATCTTAGTTCAAATTCAAGATATTTATTGTCTTTTGATTTTTTACTGTAGCGTTATATTAGAATTAGTCGAGGGCTGATTAACGTAAATAAATTAAGGGCTGAGATTTGTTTGATGGTTGTCAATGGTTACGAGAACACTTCATCAATTATATAGCAATAATATAAAATATAACATATGATATATGCATATGTATATGTATATGTGTATATGTGTGTGTTTTTAATTGGATTAAAATTGTCGGCACCCGAGGATGGAATTCCCGAATGCCTAGAGCGTATAACATACTAGTCACATGATGAGTGGCTAGTACACGCATCCACAACCTTTTCATCACACCCATACAACATACACATACATAAATAGATAACAAGGTTCATAACTAAATGATACATGAGTCTTACATCAGACATGGGGCCGACTGGTCAAATAAAAGAGTTCAAACACAGCGGAAAGAGTAGAAAAAGAACAAAAGTTCCTCTGTATGCCCGTCTACCAAGACCACACAAGCAACCGGCAAGGAACTACCCTAGAAAGAGCCATCATCGAAATCCCCAGAAATATACGTGAAGTACTCGTCGCTAGGCATATTTCTCCTTACATCAAAATCTAAAAGAGCATCCACACGAGGTGGGTCAATACATAAACGTATTGGTAAACACCTACCCACACCTTGGGAAGACATAATTCTAAATGCAAGCTGAGTTCAAAGAGGGTTGTATTTGTGGTTTATTTTCAGCATAAAGCAAAGTTTGATTCATAATAGTAAATAATAGAAAGTTGCAACATAATTTATAAATCAGCATGTAAACGATAGTAATAGCACATATGTGATATTATGACACCATACTTGTGCCCTCTATGACAACAAGTAAACAATTCCTTCTCGGTTGTCCCGACCAAGAAAGAAAAACACCATTTGCCACCATACCCTTTTTATCATTTTCCTTGCAATTCTACAACACTATATTAGTATCATTTCACCAAGCCACTCATGACTGTGAGCACGACTAATATATTAGTTTTAACACTCTCTAGAGGTTGTGTACTTTATCGACGTGACATGAGCTAGTAACTATGTCAACCGTGTCACGCGATACCATACGGTACCCATTTCTACTAGCTCATGACGAAGTTATTTCATTGCCCAAAGCCTAACCTTGCATGAGCCCGACAAGTGTTTGTCCACACTAGGATAAACCCCAGTGCCACTAGTCCAGGGGCCCTCGCTGGTCCTAGTACCGTGAGATGAATAAACCCGTCTACTCAACGAGGCACTTAAACCGTTGTATTGGATACGCTTAGACACCCATACTTGGGTAGCTCCTACAAGCAGTCTCATAGGACCTTCTCCTACTACTGCAACCTCCCAATGCAAGGAAGAACAATGAACAACTTCATAATTAACGTCACCCCATAAATAACACATGTAGTTGCACCATGAATCTTAATTGATGACATAATTCGGTCCTTAATCAACTCGGGCAAACACTCCCCCTATCGGTGTGCAACTACCACCATATGCACACCACTTGTCTCCCAAGTCTTAGCATAATTCATTTTCAGTTTTCATCTTCATATATGTCACAAAGGAAACCCCCTTTTGCATAACTCTTTAAGTATCCAAATTGAAGAGTTATTATTATGTTGTGTTAACCATCGTAAATTTCCAAGCATGACTAAGCAATAGCTATAATGGTAGCTCAGATATACCCAAACCTAGGGATACAAGAGAAAGGGGATCAACTTAACAAGGTGGGAAATGCAGCAATTGGGATAACTCTACCGATACCCATATTTATAATTCATCACATAGAACTTAATAAATAATAAAGCATTTGCAATATATATAAGATACAACAGGTTCAAAGGAGGAATGAATAGGTGCTTGCCTTGCTCAGCAATTTCCTCAACTCCCCCTTGATTCGTAAGAAGTTCTTCGTTGACTATCGGTTCTTCGTCTAACAAATTAAAATGCATGATTCAAATAACTCCAAACAACATAAAAAATAAAGTATGATAAAATTGCATGATTTTCATATAGAAAGTGATGTTGGGTTATAAATGAATTTAAATGAATTATTAGAGATTAAAAATGTTTATACATGTAGTATGATTATAGTGATTTATTTATTTAAACTATTATTATGTTTGAACATTCTCCACTTTTTGAGTGTACTAGATTATAGAGCA
The DNA here is from genome assembly GCA_019279435.1 of Zizania palustris. NCBI lineage: Eukaryota > Viridiplantae > Streptophyta > Magnoliopsida > Poales > Poaceae > Zizania > Zizania palustris. The sequence goes on from JAAALK010000080.1 coordinate 35,021,271, forward strand.
CATTTTTATGAAACAAACAAAATTGGTTTCAACCCATTTGGAGTTCGGATGAATATTACATGAATTTGTTGACACGAAAACGTGCCCCCCGCACTTGGGTCAGTTCGACGATCCGAAAGTGTGCAGATACTTAGGGATAGGCCTAAGCGTAACACAGCACCAACGTTGCATTCTGACTACCCTTAGTCGTGATAAGGGGGGTGGAGTCCCAAGCAATCAGATCACACAAAATAACCCAATTAGCCGAAAGAAATATATTAAACAGAATAAATCAGCAAACCGATCGGAGCCTGTCTGGTTCGAAGTATGATGCGAAGGGGGTCGCCGAAGTATACCTTCGGCGTCTGATGCGTAGTGTCTCGCCGAAGGGTACCTTCGGCGTTTGGACTATTCTGGTTGAAGATGAACTCCAAACGGATCTGGATGTGACAATCAGGTTCGAACAGTGGGCTTCGCTGCGAAGTGTCTGATACAGTACGATACAGAATAGTGACTTAGATGCAACGCGCGAGTGCAACTTTGTCCGGAGCGGAGTACGAGTGTGGCGAAGCCTGTCGCGATGAAGTCTATTGTCGAAGCATGCAGTCGAAGTAGCAATCTAGCCGAAGGGCGTTCTGGCAACCTCCAAAACCAATCTCTCAGCTTCGGACACCTCTGACGAAGTAGCTCCAAACATGGAAACCTGCAACGGAGTAGATTCGAATTACCAATTTGGCCTGAGGACCGAAATCTGCTATGTATTGCACTAGTGGCGAAGGTAGCAATATGTTACGCAGATTAGCGGATACTTCACAGGCAAAGTAACTAGGCGATAACAATCTATTACATAGATTAATGGACACTTCACAGGCAAAGTAACAAGGATTACCACTGTTCCGAAGTGGCCATTGGAGGGCTTCCAGGCAAACCCACGAAGAGCATAGAAAAGTAAAGATAAGTGAATGCGATTCAAAGCTAGGCTTTGTGGTTGATTTGTGTTGGGGGGCCTCTGAACTAGCTTCGCCTCTATATTTATAGGGGCTAGACCTCTAATCTAATATGCTATAATTCGGCTGAATAGAGATAAACACTTAGCCAGAATCGGGTCCAACTCTATCTCCGCCCGAAGTGGGCCTTCGGCCAAGCCTACCGAAGCCTGCTCCTTGGGCCGAAGCTTCGGTGGGGTGGGCCCATGTGATGGTTGGAAGCTTCCAGAGCCCATGTGTGTTTTCGGCCCAAATTACCAAAATTGATATTTTGACAATCTTAATCATTGATGACATTTTTTGCTATCAACACATGCCCCCTGCCTTTTAGTGAACTAAAATCACAATGGGCTAAAGACGATACTTTCCATATCGGCCTTTCGACACCTTTTACGCTATTTGCCACACACTTGGGAAATACCTTTTCAAGTATCTACCATTCAAAGCTCTTCGAAACCGCTCTCCTTGTAGAGATTCTAACACATATGCATTGTCGGGAGTGATCTCGGCTATTTTGAAAGGGCCTTCCCAACTAGGTGACCATTTACCAAACTTGGGACTCTTAGTGCCTACGGGTAAAATCATCTTCCAAACCAAGTCACCTACTTGAAACAATTTTGGTTTAACCTTCTTATTGTAGGATTTAGCTACTCTCCTCTTGTCTACTTCTATGGCATCTAAAGCATTCAATCTCTTATCGATCACTTCTTCCAGGTTGTCTTTCAAAAGAGTCTCATACTCGTTGACCGATAAGCCATCTTGCTTTAACACTCTTAAAGAGCCAAGATCTACTTCTACAGGTAGAACGACTTCTTGTCCATATACCAACTCATATGGACTAACTTTGGTAGCACCGTGCTTTGCAATTCTACAAGCCCATAGTGCCTCAGAGAGCACTTCATACCACCTTTTAGGGAATTCTTCAATTTTCTTCCTAATGAGATTAATCACGGTTTTATTACTAGACTCGGCCTGACCATTGTCCTGAGCATAGTAGGGCGAAGAGTTTATCAACTTAATACCATAATATTCGGCGAAGTCCCTCACTTCTTTAGAAACAAATGAGCTACCTTGATCAGTAGTGAGAGTTTGAGGAATGCCAAATCTATGTATGGCGTTCTTCAAGATAAAGTCAAGTACCTCGTTGAGAGGCATGGCCTCAGTCCACTTGGTGAAGTAATCCATCGCCATCAACATGAACCGATGCCCTTTTGAGGAAGGAGGGTGAATTTGGTCGATGAAGTCTAAACCCCAACCTCGGAACGGCCATGGCTTGACAATAGGGTTGAGTAATGAAGCAGGAGCTAACTGAATATTGCCAAACTTCTGACACGCCTCACACACTATATAATACTTAAAACAATCCTTAGTCATAGTCGGCCAGTAGAAACCCGCTCTTTTGAGTATCCAACTCATTTTCCGGGCTGACTAATGAGTGCCACAAAGTCCTTCATGGACTTCTCCCGTAGACACCTAGGATCGTTCGTGGTCTAGACACTTTAACAGTACTACGTCAATGGTTCGGCGATACAGTGTGTCGTCTATCAACACAAATTTAAACGCTTGTCGCCGAACCTTCCGATCAACCCTTTGACTAGGGTCTCTCAAATACTGGACAATTGGAATTCTCCAATCGCCCTGATGGGCTTCGGAGGGTTTTGCTAGCTCACTCCTTGAAAAAGTATCTAGGCTACTGATTTCAGGGTGCCCCCCGAGCCCTTCCTGCTTCTACCGAAGTCTGGTTGGACTGGCCGTGCAGAGCGCATCAGGCCGAAGCCTCTACCGGAGGGTCTGGACTCCCGGAAGCCCTCGCTGTCCCGGGGACTCCGGCTTGTGGGCTCTAGCGTGCCATACTCTTCGGTGGGCAGAGCACTCTAGCCTTGGGACCTTGGCGCGCGGTAGCCTCTGGCAGCCGGAGGGGTCCGACCCAGAGGGTGCGCCTGTCCGAAGTCACTGGCTTCGGTAGTGAGAACAAACATCGACTTCTCCTGTATAGAAAATTTTCCTCTCCTAACTTGGTAACTAGATGCTTGCTGAGCCAAATCATTCACAACTGAATTGGCCTCTCTTGGCACATGATAAATTTTGAAGTCATCAAAAGTAGCAACTATGTCTAGGCACTTATCCAAGTAGCTATTTAGCAAGCCGTTAAAACATTGGGCACTCTTAGCCACTTGTTGTACTACTAATAGAGAATCACCATGCGCATGAACATGTTTAACACCCATGGATTCTAACAATTCAAGCCCTAGTAGTAAATCCTCGTATTCAGCTTGGTTATTAGTAGAAGGAAACTCTAAATGAGCCAAGGTCTCAAAGTGCGCTCCGCTATGTGATATGAGAACCACTCCAATACCTTGGCCATTTTTGCAAGCTGAACCATCAAAGTAAAGTTCCCACGACATTACCTCAATCAAAGCAACATTGTCGCTCCAATTGACGTCTATGTGATGATCAACTATAAAGTTGGCTACAATCTGGCCTTTCATAGATCTTAGGGGTTCATAGGTCAAATCATATTCAATCAAAGCGTAAGCCCACTTTCTGATTCTTCCACTTAGAATCGGCTTTTGCAACATGTGTTTTATAACATCGGTTTGGCAAACGACAACACATGTAGTGGGGAGAAGATAGTGGCTCAAATTGGTACACGCATAGTAAAGTGATAAACACAAACGTTCCACAAACACATAGTAATGATGTACTCTTTTCCTTCTACCTCCTGGGTTAGCACGGCCCCGATCACGCTATCTTCGGGGTGCTCTCACCACGGGCGGTGACGACAAGCACTCCTTGATTTTCTCAAAGGCGCTTTGTTGTCTTGCCCCCAAGTAAACTCGGCCTTGTTCTTTAGCCAGAGTATGGGGACAAAGGCATCAATCTTGCTAGACAAGTTAGATATAAAGCAACACAAATAATTCATCTTGCCTAGCAACTTTTGCACATCTTTCTTGCATGTCGATGCCGTAATGTTTCTAATTTTCTCAAGCCTCTTAGGATCAATCTCTATGCCTCTTTCATGAATCATGAAACCTAAGAACTTACCTACCAAAACGCCAAAAGCACATTTGAGTGGGTTCATTTTTAAGTCGTACTGCTGCATCCTATCAAAAGTAACTTTCAAATCGGCTAAATGGTTTCCCATAGCATCCGATTTGACTACAACATCATCAATGTAGACTTCTAACATAACTCCTAGCAAGTCATGAATGATTAAGTTCATCGCATGCTGATATGTGGCACCAACATTCTTTAAACCAAAAGTCATAACGACCCACTCGAACAAACCGACAAAACCAGGGCATCAAAAGGCTGTCTTGTAGACATCCCCTTCGGCCATAAAGATTTGATTATAACCTGCATTTCCATCAAGAAAACTTAGTACCTTGTGTCCTGAATCATCGTTGATTAGCATGTCGGCTATCGGCATTGGATACTCTTCCTGCGGAGTGGCCTTATTTAGATCCCTGAAATCAATACATAATCGTATCTTGCCACTCCCTTTCTTCTCTACAGGCACAATATTAGTGACCCATTCTGCGTACCTGCATGGCCTAATAAATCTAGCTTTGAGCAGTCGCTCTACTTCTTCTTTAACTCGGTCATAGACGGCTGAGTTAAAGCGATGAGGAGGCTATTTATAAGGCCTAAATCCGGACTTGATAGGTAGCCGATGCTCCACGAGCTCACGACTTAGTCACAACATCTTGCTATACTCCCATGCGAAACAATCAACATACGACCGAAGCAACTTTATTACTTCGGCGTTTTCATCAGGCTGTAAATGTTGGTTTACAAAAGTCGGCATCGGGATGCTACCATCACCTATGTCAACTTCTTCCAAAGGGTCGGCTGATGCAAAACCTTGTCCTAATTTCTCCACTTCGCTAAAGTCCTCGATGGCCTCGACAATACCGTCTTTAGTAGACCGATACTGCTCTACACGAGACTTTAGCCAATCCAGATTACTCTTGCTAGACATGACTACTAATATAAAAACAGTCATGCTACACCAGCCGACTTTATAGACACTGGTACAAAACATCCTCCGGACATGCTAACAAAATCGTAATCCAAAAGATCTGTACCCGACATACACTCTACCTTGTAGTGAACGGCGTCAACTTACACATCGGCCAATGCTACTTGGGCTGAAGTGTCCGCGGGAATGACTTCTACTTCATCGCCGTCCCACTGAATTTGGCACTGGTGTAGAGTAGAAGGAATGCAGCAATTCACATGAATCCAGTCACGCCCAAGCAGCACGCTGTAATTACCTTGTACATCGACGACGAAAAATGTTGTTGGCAACGTCATATTGCCCACTGTCAATTCCATGGAGAGCACGCCCTTGCCCTTAGAACTCTCGCCGTTGAAGCCATTGAGCATCAAGTTGGTCTTCTTCATATCGTCCTTGTCTCTGCCAAGCTTCTTCAACAGTGAGTAAGGCATTAGATTAATTGTGGCTCCACCATCGACAAGCATCCAGGAAATCGGGTTTTCGTCAATGTGACCTCTAACGTAGAGAGGCTTCAGATGGCGAGCCGAGTCCTCGGGCTTCTCAAAAATAGCGTTGCGCGGGCCGAGGTTCAACTAAGCGACCTCGGCCTTGTCCTATGGGAGGGCAAATTTGGCGGGCAGCATGACGACGTTGATGTCCATCGCTTGGGGTGCAGGCCCGTCGGATACAGGCGAGTAGTCAACGTCGAGCATGTCGTCGTCACTCGGACTAGGAGCCGGGTTGGTCGTCTAAACTGGCTTCATCCTCCATACCTTTCTTGTAGTTGGTCGAGGGTGGATTTCTTCAAAAATAGCATCGTGCTCGTCCTCGGCTTTCTTCTCGAGCATCTCCTGTGCCTGTAGTCATTGCAAACGTCTATTTTGTAATTTGGACATGCCTAGAGGTGCCCAAGATGGTTGTGGCTTGGTGCCAGGTGCCACTGCCTGGTTCTTGTCAACTTTAGCCAAAGTGGTCCTGCCCACCTTGGCTTCATGCACTCTGTATTCGGAGGGGCCTTCACTGGGGACACCGGTAGTCCGACCGGCCTCGTTCGGCCGATCGGACCAGGCTTCGGCACGGGCTTCGGCCGAAGCAGGGGACTTACCTCCATCAGACTTCGGTGATGGGGCCCTTGAGATTGGGAATTCCTGAGACCGTACTTTGACTGTGATAGATTTAGACTCCATGTCCTCGGCCTCTTCGCGCCTGTATTCTTCAACTTCGCTCTGCACGGGCCGACTCAGAGGTACCGTGGACAGCCTGTGGATGATGCCTCCCTCCGCTGCGTCTGTTTGTCTCTGCCATTCATAATACTCCAAAGGAAAACAAGGCACAACGTTAAGTTGTGGAGGGTACTCCAGCTATGATACATACGAAGCCCATGGAGTTCCCACCCAATTGTACGATGGAGGCATCAGCGGCTCTAGTGGCTTCACCCACTATGAGCCGAACCCGTTGCCTGGAGGGGGGTTCGGCAGAGTCGACGGTGTCTCGGACCATATCACCGAGGGGTCCTGCTAGGTCGGAGGTATGTTCGACCAGTGCGGGCCGAAGTATCCTGTCGAAGGACTCATCTAGAGTGGTGCGGGGTTCGGCCATTGGGGGTCGAACTCGCTCCGCATGGGGTTCGACCACTCAGGTCCGATGCTACTGTATGGGGGGGGGTCCGGCCATTGAGGTCTGAAGCCACCGTACGGAGTGTTAGGCCACTGTGGCCCAAAGTCCCCATGGGGAGGGTCCGGCCATTGTGGTCTGAAACCATCTCGAGGAGGGCTCGGCCACTGTGGTCCGAAGCCTCCCCCTAAATGCCTTGGGCCCTTCGGCTGACTTAGTTTTTTAGCGTGGGGGCCTGCTTCCTTGGCTTTTCTTTGATGCTTGTTCAACAACATATTGTATGTCACCTTTGGCTTCTTGCGAGACATAGCCGAAGGGATGCTAATGTTTTGTTTCCACACTCCCACCTCGGGGTTCTTTGGTATGAGTGTGCGCGTGTGTGGTTCTCCAACAATTATCGCCTTCCCTCTAATCGACTCGGCATGTTCCAGCCGAATCAGCACCTTCTTCTCGCCGAGATCGATGACTTTGATGGGGAAAGGATCTTTGTCCAGCTTCATCTTTGGATTGTGGTCTATTTTCAATCATCCTTCTTCTATGGCCGATTGAACCTGTCGTCGAAAAACATTGCAATCATTAGTATTATGTGAATGCGAATCATGCCACTTATAGTATGGATGTTTCTTCAATTCGTCGGCAGATGGAATGACTTGGCCTTTAGGCAACCTGAGAAGCTAGTTCTTTAAGAGAAAATCAAATATTTTATCACACTTAGTAAGAAACCAAGGGTTGGTTTCAGAGTCTGTGATGAATGATTGACAGTTTTTACCCTCTGATTTGAAGGGTTCCCTCAGAAGGGGTTCGGAGGTGGTTTCACCGAAGGGTTCGGTGGGTCTGGTTGCTGCAGCTGTTGCAGCGGAGTGTGCCTGTCGGAGGGGTCCGACAGTACACGATGACTGGTTCGTACCGAAGGTCTCGGTACTTTGGGCGGTACACCAGAGTGTGTATCGGAGGTTGTTTACCCGTAGAGGTCTTCGGGGTACTGGATACACTTGTCTGTCTATCTGTGGTGCGCAGTTGACTTCAGAGGCGACGGACGGTTCGTAGCAGGTGAACCTGGGTCAAGCGGGAGGCTTGATGCCAGGGGAGCAGGGAGCTCCGTCACGAAGGCTCCGAAGGGGTCGAGGTCGGACCTCGGGTCGAGGTGTGACAGGAGAAGGCAGTAAATGCGGAGCCTAGCTCCGGATGAAGGTACTCCAAGACGAAGTCCTCAGAGTCGAGGCACTTCGAAGGGTACTCCGAATGGAGTGACTTCGGAGTATGGTGGATCAAGTCCTCGGCAATGAGGCAAGGTGTTCGAAGTGTGCTCCGGAGGGAGACACTTGAAGGTACACCCGACAAAGGTCTCAGAAGTCGAGGTGCATCAAAGGCATGGTCCGGGTGAGGATCATCGAGGAGTGTGCTCGGGGAGAGACACTACGATGAAGTGCTCATGGAATGCTTCATGCGGAGGCCTTGGACGAAGGAGGGACTTCGAAGGGTGGTACTCCAAAGGTGGGGCTTCGGAGTGAGGCTGGCTTCAGAGTGAGGCTGGCTTCGAAGTGAAGCTGACTTCGGAGTGAGGCAGGCTCCGGAGTGAGGCTAGCTCTAGAGTGAGGTTGACTTGTGGTACATTGGCCATGCATGACTTCGGTACACGGACTGATGGAGTTCGAGCTGGGAGAAGTTGTGAAGCCGTGGTGGTCCACTCCGAAGGTGTTGGTGCGAAGGCCCAAGGGATTTGATGGCTTCGGCTCAAAACCGTCACTGTATCGAACGCTGACTTCGGTGAAGCGAAGGCCATCAGGCTCAAGGCTTCTCACCGAAGCTACCGCACCCCTCGCGTGCGAAGGGGGGCTTTAGAAGGGTCCAAAACTGCAAAGGCTAACAGCGTCTGCTCTGCAAAAGCTGGTGTTGTCCCCTCTGCGAAGCTGACAAAAGAGGCCTCCAAATAAAGTAGACTACCAGTTGTACCCCCCTGTTCTGATGAGACAAAAATAGTGTAAACCCTAGGGGTAAAGTAGTCTATTCACAGGGCTGAATAGTGCCTATAAATAGTGGAGGCTGGTTAGGTCACATCAACACTTTGAGCAGCCATTGTAGAACTCCTGTAATAGCCGCCATACTCTTTATATTCATCCTGTGAGTTCATTTTGTGTTCCCTGTTCAAGCAATGAAGTTTTTATTCTGTTTTCATTTACTGCTTGAACTTGTATGCATACTTCTCTGCTTGCTTTGATTTCTCTGTGCACCATCTTCTTATGAGTTTTTCTGGAGAGGTGTGTGAGAAGTCTGTCTGAGTGAAGTGTGTTTTTCAGTGTCTGTTCACTCTGTGTAAACTGGAGGCTAGACCTCTCTAATTACTAGCGAAGCACTGTTCGAAGCCTGTTTTCTTCCATTGCCGAAGTCCTCGGCGAAGTGTGTTCAGTGTGCGTTTAGACCTTCGAAGTATGAAGCCCAACACTAGTTGTTGTCGCTGAGTATTTGGTCAAAGTCCACAGGGGGAAGTCTGCTCTTGCGAAGGGTGAAGTGCGAAGCCTGCTCAAAGGCACTCAGTGTGCTGAGCCTGCACTGACTTAGCAGAGCTGATCGAAGTCCTCAGAGGGAAGTCCGCTCTTGCGAAGGGTGAAGTGCGAAGCCTGCTCAAAGGCACCCTGTGTGTGGAGCCTGCATTGACTTAGCAGAGCTTAATTTTCGGGGTTGTGGGTGGAGCGAAGTCTTCTTGGCTTCAAACTTTTGCTCCTTGCGAAGCTTGTGTTCGAAGCTGTAAAATACCTCCGAACCAGAACTTCGAAGGGTGTGTTCGAAGCCTGTTCCGCAGAAGACAGAATTACAATAGAAGGCTATTTTTAGTCTGAAATTTTAAAAGCTCCCATTCACCCCTCCCCTCCGGTCGCCGTTTCCGGTCCAACACTTAGTTATGTCAAATGAGTACTTGACCTCACTAGGCTGATTCTTTGTGGGAGACGGCCGTAATTCAGAGCATGCGATGGGCTTACTCTTAGCGTTCCAAACCCATTCGGTCGCATACATGTAGGCCGAATCCACCTCTTCTAACTCCTCCTCATTGGAGTGTTCCATGATGTTGATTTCAGCCATAGGCTTGTTAAAAGTCTTAATAAATTTTTTATCTTTTTCTCGGCCTTCCTGTACCAGAGCTTGTTGCAAGACTTGGCTAACCTCTAAAAAGTTCTGGTTGTCTAATCTTTCTTTAATCTCAGAACGCAACCCATTAAAAGCTAGTTCCGCCAAATCCTTTTCTGAAATACTAAGGCTGAAACATCGGTTTCTAGTATCCCTAAAAAGCTTGATGTACTCGGAGACGTTCTCGTTAGATTTCTGCCTAACCGATGTCAAGTGTGAAAGCATAAGTTCTGTCTCACCCATGTAAAAGTAGTCATGGAATTTTTGTTCCAATTCATCCCACGTCTGAACGGAGTTTGGTGGGAGCGCCGAAAACCAAGTGAAAGCGGTGCTGGATAACGAGAGAGAAAACAGTCTAATTTTCAGAGCGTCTGTCCCGCTAGCCTCTCCACACTGTGCTAAAAATTGACTAACATGCTCTAGTGTGGTTTTGCTACCCTCGCCATCAAACTGATTTGGATATGGCTTACGGTAAACCCAAACCCGATCCTTAGGCATGAAGCTGACGCATTCCCTAAATAGTGCTCAGATTTGCTCCTCTAGGTCATCTTGGCCTGCTGCCTGCGCAGGTCTCTCGTGCGGGGGCGCAACACGTGGCAGGATATCAGCGTGTCGGCCGTGGGCCTCTTCCCTACGTGCTAGCTGTACGACGTGCTCGAGCCCAGGTGCTTGTGCATGTGGTGCGGGCAACGTGGGCAAGGCTACTATCGACGCAGGAGGTGGTGGTGCGTGGTACGCGGTGCTAGTTTGGCTGTAAGCATAATGACTACTCTCAGCCACGGGTGTTGAAGCCGGAGACGTAACAGTCTTGCCAGTGCTACCGTTAGTTCTGCTGTACACATGATTAACCGGAGGTACACTAGCAATAGGGACTAGTGGTACGGCCTCAGTAAAGCCGAACCTTCGAAGAGTCACCTCTACTTGGGAGCTAACTGTCGAATCTAAACGGTTGGCTAGCGAAGCGCTAACGGCCTGATCTACTGATGCGGCTATTTTTTGCTCAATCTCTAAAGAAGATAAACGAGGTGATACATGTTTTACCTGGATTCGAGCAAGGTCGGGGACGATAATGTCGCGTTTGATGAAGCATGCGCGTGTCTTGATGTAGCCCCCAAGCATCATGTCTTGGAGCGCCTTCAACTTTGCCTCGATCTCTGACCGGTCTTCTGCGAGAATATCTTCAACAGTAGGTGTTAGGATGTTGTGGTTTTTGATATCCATGCCTCCTATGGTGTCCATCGGTGGTGTAGACATAGTAGTCGTTGTAGATGTGCCGGTGGACGAAGTCGATGTACCTGTCATGTTGGCGTAGCTTTTCCCTAGCGGAGTCGCCAAAAAGTGTATTGACACGAAAATGTGCCCCCGCACTTGGGTCAGTTCGACGATCCAAAAGTGTGCGGATACTTAGGTACATGCCTAAGCGTAACACAGCACCGATGTTGCATTCCGACTAACCTTAGTCGTGATAAGGGGAGTGGAGTCGCCAGACAATCAGATCACACAAAATAGCCCAATTAGCCGAAAGAAATATATTAAAAATAATAAATCAACAAACTGATCGGAGCCTGTCTGGTTCAAAGTATGATGCGAAGGGGGTCACCAAAGTATACCTTCGGCATTTGATGCGAAGTGTCCTGCCGAAGGGTACCTTCAGCGTTCGGACTGATCTGGCCGAAGATGAACTCTGAACGGATCTGGACGTGATAATCACCTCCGAATAGTGGGGTTCAACGTGAAGTCTCCGATACAGTACGATACAGAATAGTGACTTAGACTCAACGCGCAAGTGCAACTTCATCCGGAGCGGAGTACGAGCATGGCGAAGCCTGTCGCGATGAAGTCTTTTGGCGAAGCGTGCAGTCGAAGCAACAATCTCGCCGAAGGGCATTCTGGCAACCTCCAAAACCAATCTCTCAGCTCCGGACACCTCCAACGAAGTAGCTCCGAATGTGGAAACCAACAACAGAGTAGATTCAAAGTACCAATTCGGCCTGAGGACCGAATTCTACTAAGTGTTGCACTAGTGGCGAAGGTAGCAATCTGTTATGCAGATTAGCGGATACTTCACAGGTGAAGTAACAAAGCAATAACAATCTATTACGTAGATTAACGGATACTTAACAGGTGAAGTAACAAGGATTACCACTATTACAAAGTGGTCGTCGGAAGGCTTCCAGGCAAACCCACAAAGAGCACAGAAATGTAAAGATAAAGTAAATGCGATTCAAAGCTAGGCTTTGTGGTTGATTTATGTTGGGGGGCCTCTGAAGTGGCTTCGCCTCTATATTTATAGGGGCTAGACCTCTAATCTAATCTGCTATAATTCAGCTGAATAGAGATAAACACTTAGCCGGAATTGGGTCCAACTCTATCTCTGCCCGAAGTGGGCCTTCAGCCAAGCCTGCCGAAGCCTGCTCCTTGGGCCGAAGCTTCAGCGGGGTGGGCCTCCGAAGGCCTCATAGCCGAAGGTTGTGGGCTGGCTGGATGCTTCTGGAGCCCATAGCCCAATGATCCTTCAGCCCTGTAGGGCTTCGGCTTGACCTGGGACATGTGTGTTTTCAGCCCAAATTACCAAAATTGATATTTTGACAATCTTAAACATTGATGCCATTTTTTGCTGTCAACAGAATTTTCTAGATTGTAGTCTTTTAGTTCTAGAAAAGGAAGTTTGGACCAACAAGTTCAGACTGGCAAGTTCAGACCAAAGCGTTCATACTGCAAGTTCGGACCAGAGAGTTCAAACCAATGACTTCAGACTACAAGTTTGGACTAGTAGGAAACACATGGTTAAAGTTATCTATCTTTTTTAACTGCTATTATGGATTAAAGTTATATACTTTTTGAGTTCCCTAGATTGTAGAAGACATTTTTATGAATCAAACAAAATTGGTTTGAACTGATTTGGAGTTTGAATGAATTTTCTATGTTTCGACCTTTTAGTTCCAAAACAGTCCTAGAAGTCCCTGAAATTTACAAACAATTCCTTCTTCTACCTCTAGCCTACCCGAACATAGGAGGCATACTAGAGGTTTTTATCATGGATAATGGCAACTTAAAATGGCATATTTTGATGGACTAACCATGTAATGGAACTAGGGAACTAAGGTGAATCTAATGGTGGCCACGGTGTACCTTGAGGTGGCTCAAGTTGTGCTGGCAACGATTAGGTGACTTGAAAGCTAAAGAATCACCAAATTAGTGCATGCACAAGGAAGAGGTCTCACACATGGTGTGAGTACGGGGAATCAGATTAAATCTCACCGGAGAGGGAAAAATCGATGGTGAATGTTAGGCATCGGAGAAATCGCTACACCTTTGGCCGAGCTACATGAGGGGTTTTTCTCCTGCTATCAAGGTGAAGTTGATGGTGTGATGGCTCGGCTTGTATTGGACTGAGATAGTCAGAACATGAGCACAACACTGATGACGTGTCTAGACCACGCTCTAGAGCATGCTAGAGCTCGTCAACGTTCCCGTTGCTGGAATGGTCGGATGGAGATGAGCCCAAAAGCAAAAATAAACAACATTCATTGGAGAGGAGGGAACACAAGCTACATTGGCTAACCGATGATCGTTGGCGAGTTAGCTTCATTGTCTTCCTAATGGCTGGTGAGGAAAAAGTGGACAAATCAAGAAACTCAAGCCCTCTCCATTGTTCAGTCAGACACTGAGAGGAACAAGGAGGTCGAGTGCCCTGGTCGGAGGAGTTAGAGGCAAACTTTGAGAACGTTGGACGTGTGGCCTTGCTAGGAAACGTGTCACTCATGCACGAAAGCTATTTATGGAAATGCCTTGCTGTTTGCTTAGGCTGGCTGTCCCTGGCATGATGATTAGGTCTTATGTCTAGGATGACCCATAAATAGTGAAGAGGAGCAAACGAGAACTGCTAGTGTGCAGTTTTTGGTCACTTATATGTTTTGGTTGAGCAAAAACATAGTGCTGCATATCTCTTAAATTTCGAATATTTTTCGGATAGAAGAGTATGTTTGGCTGTACCTACTGACCAAGTTTCAAAATTATTCCATCTATGGTTTAATCTAGGTAAATTTACAAAGTAGGGTATACGGTAAGCTCATTTTTAGATCTCGGTCTGTATTTCTATGTTGATTTGAGCTAACAAACTGAGTCCAAAATTTATGAAATGTTTAAAGCATGATATTATGGAAGTAATATATTTTCTATAATTTTTTACAGATTTATTAGAGTAATATATTGTTCACACAAAAATTTTCTATTGTTCTTGATGCATATGAATGCATTAGTTTCATGCATGCAAAACTCCAAAAACAATAAAAATAATTTCAAAATGCAGAGGAAATCCCATTGGATTGTTTTTCATACATTTTTTTAGTTTTACAATTTTGGGTATGTTACAAAAATCCAGCTCAATACATTAATAGTTACTCCAATAACATATTTTCCTGACCAATTAACTCTATTCTTCTTCTCTCATATCTTTCCAGCAGCCAACGAATTGTGCAACACCGTTACATACCGCTGAAAATATAGTGTTAGTTTCGTATAATTCTCTTATAGATTTTTAGTCCTTTCAAAAATAAGATCTCTATAAAAGTAAGGAATTATCTTGTTACATGATAGTATATGATGTATTGTTCTATGATTTGCTATGGAGGTACCACAAATTTGCATACGTGGATTTGATCTTCGTTCTAACTATGAAAGTTTTCTTCTTTAGACAACATAATTTAGTATGTTCATCCTTCAAGTATAAGTAAATTCTATTATCCTCTATAGAAAATATTTTTGCTAGTCCATGTCGTCCAAATTAATTTGTTGAGCACACATGCTGCCCCACAAGGTATAAACCACCGTCCTTATGGCTAGCATGGCAGTCGCAAGGACATATATTTAGGGGTGAAAGTGGTTCGGATAGTTTCCGATCATATCCGAAAAAATAGATTCAGAATCAAATACATATATATTTTTTAATACGGAAACGAATACAATATGGTTGATATCAGACGGATTCAGATTCAGATTTGGATAATCCGGATAATTCTTATCTAGATTATCTGGATCTACCGGCCCATTAGACATTTAGACCAAACTATTTCTAAACATGTGCTAGGGTTAGCTGCAAGTTGTCAGTCACCGGCCGTATTCCACGCCGCTTGTCCCCGGCTCCCCGCCAATGTCCTCCACTAGTCCGGCTGCTCCGGCCGCCACATCCACCACCTCTGGTCCTTGTCGTCGACGCCGCAACCGGTGATGCCTGCCGCCGCCACCATCGTCACCGCCGATGCTTACTGACACAGTCGTCAGACATTGACGTTTGTCGGTGCTCCTCCCGTTGCCCAGCCGCCGCCTCGGATGGAGCTCGTAGCCCCATGCCACGCCTCATGCTGCCTATAGCAGTAGCA
This sequence comes from Zizania palustris, assembly GCA_019279435.1. Classification (NCBI taxonomy): domain Eukaryota; kingdom Viridiplantae; phylum Streptophyta; class Magnoliopsida; order Poales; family Poaceae; genus Zizania; species Zizania palustris. The sequence goes on from JAAALK010000080.1 coordinate 35,036,354, forward strand.
GAAAGAAGGGAAAGAAAGTGAAGGAAGAAATAAGAAAAAGAAGGATAAAGAAAAAAAGAAGAGAGTAAAAAAATGAGAAAAATTAAAAATTGAGATAAGTTAAAAATAGATAAGAAAAGCTTTTCAAATATTTTATAAATTATTTAGGACTTTTTAATATTGGATGCACATAATTTATAATTTCAAAAACTTCGAAATTTTTTAGATCACATACAAGTATTTTAGAATTTTAAAAACATCTTAATTTTTAATTCAGATTTAAGTATTTTATAATTTCAAAAACTTCTTAATTTTTGAAATCAGACACAAGTATTTTTCTATAGGATATTTTGAAATATTTTATAATTCAAAAAACCTCATTCGAATTTTTTAGAATTAAAAATCATTAAGATATATATTTCTAATCGAGTGTCATGAACAAGATTATTTAAATTTTATTTCCATTTAGTGTATAAGAACTAAAAAATGAACTTATAATTATGAATATGATTTTTTAAAAAATTTTGGTTCATTATTTCATGCACATGCGATTCAAATTTGACATATTTCAATATAAATCCTAGAAACACACTTAATGAATTAAAATAGTAAATTGATCAAAAAAATACTAAATTTTTTTATGATATAATCTATGTTGTATTTTGATAATATAAAAAATTTCAAGTTAAAACAAAAATTTAACCATAGATTTGCTTCTAAATCCAGTCCATTCCTTATTTAAACCATAATTCATTCTTACCTAATCTTCGACTTTCTTAACATTTTACGTGATAAATTTCTCTAAATATTTTTAAATTTCTCTAAATATAATTATGAATATGATATTTCTACAAAATTGTTTTAATAATTTCATGCACATGTAGTTCAAATTTTTACATATTTCAAATTTGACTCATAAAAACCATCGATTTGCTTTTAAACCCAATCAATTTCTACTTCAAATCATAATAAATTCTTAGAGAATCTGTGAAATTCTTAACATCATACGTGAGATATTTCTTGAAACATTTTTAAATTTTTATCACGGTATCTATGTATCATATCATGATACCATGACAATTTTTGTATTTTTTAGACTTTATTTGATTTTTCTAGAATTAAAAAAATCATTAAACACTACGTTGTTGATTGAGTGTCGCAACCTAGATTTTTCAAAAATTCTTTAGATTTAGTGGATAAGAACTAAAAATGGACTCATAATTATGAATATGATTTTTCAAGCAATTTTGGTTCATTATTTCATGCACTTGCATCTCAAATTTTACATATTTCAATTTAATTCATGAAAATATTCTTAATAAATTAAAAATAGCAAACTAATTAGAAAAATGCAAAAATTTATTTGCCAGAAGCTATGTTATATTTGTATCATAGAAAAAATTTCAAGCCCAAATGGATTTTAGGTTTGTCAAGTTATTCATAATCATTGATTATTTAATATTTACTTAAATATAACCCTTTCAAATTTATGTGATATCAACTATTACTTGTCACTTTTGTATTATGATTGTGAATCAAAATTATATTACTGCTGATATCTCATAAATATTCGTAACCATATTTGTATTTGCTCCGTATCTGTTTTGTATTTGTATCTGATGATATCTAATTCCATATCTGTATCCGTATCAGAAGTATCCGAATCCGAAGTATCCGAATCTGAATCCAAATACAAAAAAATATGAAAAAGGATATGATATCATTGATATTCGTCTGTATCTGATCCATTTTCATCCCTACATAATGGAAGTTCTATTTTTCTTCTATTTTATCATTATTCACTAGAAATTATATTAGTTAACTAGTGCTGAGAATGTGACACAAATTATTTTGATATATGCATATCTAGATTCAGTGTTTATTATTGATTTAGTTTATCATTGTTTTCAATTCAATTTTCAGTATATTATATATATATGGTTTATAGTCTATTTAATTTCACATCGCATTGCATAAATTATGGGTCTGCCACTACTCCATGCGCTTTCCTCAGTCGGTTGCTTGCCATCGGATGGATCTCAACCCTTCAGCCTAGCGCGATGCGGCATGCGTAGGGTTATGGAAACTAGCGGAGGATGCTAGTTTGCTTTCATCATCGGTCTTGTCCTCCCCTACCTCCGAGAGACCAATACAATGACAAACGGTTAGGCGGTTAAGCAAGCTAGCTAGCCTCTCATGCTGTCAGGGGCAGCCACGCTTGTGCTGCAATAGTTCGTTGATTTTTAAAAACAATACATTTTCTAAAATAAATTTCAAATTTAGTATACAGATTTTAAAAATTATAAATTTGGTCTTATGTCTATGGACCAAGTATCGATCTAGGACAATTGGCCCCAAATTGGAACTTGATCTACAGATCTATGCTAATCAGCCTGGATCGGATGGCCACAACCCTTTTAGCGCATGATTGTTCGATCTAGGTCGGCCGGCCCTAAATCGGCACACCATGTACCAATCTAAGCTCGATTAGAAACATTCCTATAATGAATTCCTTAGAAACCTTTATAATAAATGGAATATGTGCCGATCTAGGGCTACTTGGCCAAGATCGATCGACCAATAGCAGGGTGATGCCTATATAAGGCGGGTCAAAGCTCCCTCCCCACACGTACTGCTAAACACTACAGGAATCCAGCAAAAGCCGATAGAAGTTAGGCTTTTCCCAACAGAATAAGCCAAATTACATTGGCAAAAGCCTAACTTCCGTTGGCATCTGGCCGACGGAAGCGGTTTGACAGAAATTGGCTAACTTCCATCGGCCACCGACCGAAGTTAGCTAACTTCCATCGACTAACGTGGCATTTTGCCATGTCAACAGAAACCCATAACTTCTATCGGCCAGGCGCTGGCCGACGGAAGTTACGGGATTCTGCTGACGTGGCAAAGTTCCATAACTTCCATCGGCTTTGACCGTGGCCAACAGAAGTTAGTTGTTTCTGCTGATGTTGCCGAAAACAGCTAACTTTTGTCAGCTATTGTAAAGCCGATGGAAGTTACGTGGATTTTTTTTGTTTTTCCTGGTTCTCCCATTCCCACTCACATTCAACCACATTTTCATATCCACGTACACAATCACATCCAAATTCACATATCCAAAACAATACACAATCACATATATCCACATCCACATCCAAAACATTTCATATTCACATTATTCCACATCCAACAATAAAATCACATCCACATTTCACATTCAAACTCACATCCACATCCAAAACATTCCAAGTACACATCCACATCCAATAATAGTATCACATCCACATACAACAATAGTATCACATCCAAGTACACAAATCACATTGAAATCCATTAAGGGACAATCCATACTCACTCATCGCCCTCATTTGGTTGGTTGGAGTTGTGGGCACTACCGCTGCCTCTCGGTTCATTCGCATTTGAAGCCAAGGGTCCATCCCGACCGGACGTATGGATAGTCTAAAGCAATAGATAAAATTAGAGAACGAACTCAAATAACCATATAAACGCTAACTTAAGTATCTGAACTAACGATAGGAGGGTACCTGTAACGCCTAGATTTAATAAAACCTGGACTTTATTGAAATTCCATAGAAAATCAATAAAACAAGACGTTCATCACACGACCACATACAATACGCCAATCAATCATGGTTCGTAGACCATATTATTACAAAGAGTTAAACCAAAGAGAAACTAATAAAATAAAACTCCTAGATGAACACCTCCTTCCAGTCTCGCCTTGACTAGGTCACTACTCCAGACCTTCATCCTCCTCGTAGTAGATGGCCTCTGGTGGTGTAAGTCAACGGGGGTGAGTACAATCGTACTCAGAAAGCCACCGAATGCAACTATAATGCAAAGTAATAACAAGGAAGGTAGTGGCTCATGTTTGCGGAAAAGTACAATTGTAAAGCGTTTAAATGAAGTCAAGTTATTAATACAGTATGTAAACATGTACGATGCATCATCTTCTAACTCGAGGGGTACAGTCAGCCCACCCTCGCTCAACAGTCCTTACATGCCATGAATCACACGATCAATCAAACAGAAGTAAGCTAACTGCGGAGAACATTGCCCAACCCGCCCTTGACTGTGGGCGCAGATTTTCGAAAAGATTATACTCTGATCAGAGGTGTACTACTGTACCCACAAGGCACACACTCATCCACGCACACCAAAGTGTATGAGATGACCCATACCACAGGAACTCATGCCAAAACCTTTAGCATGGAATGCACTAATTCAATAACACCCTCTTATAGGTTTCATACGGTGCCCCGACGCATCGGGCCAACACCGCATCCCCCCTTGAGCCTCGTCGGTACAAGTCACCCGCAGGTTGCCCCTTGCCCCCTCCACTATGGTGCTTCAAGTTTGTACGATCCATACCTCCAGTTAGGACTTATCCACTAGACTTGTGGTTAGTACGAGTTTGTTTTGCAACAGATCCCGTAGACCGGTCCTTATAGTGCCCTGAGTGCGACCAACCAATGCCCTAGCTTGCACCCGGAACCCACCATACTTATAACATAGCCAACTCCAACAGAATCCAGAGACAAGAATAATGGGGAGATCATATAGTAGAATCCAACTATCTACGACTCGTTCTTTTATCCTATAGCAGTTGTGTCGATACATTGGACACTAGCTAATATAACAGTGAAAAGGTGACAAGGAGTTTAGGCACAATAAGCATGGCTTGGGTTTACACACAAGGACGGGGATCTAATAAATATAATTTAGGGCTTGTGATTAAACTAATGCAATATTTAATTCCTATGAGTTATAGCGATATTTATGAAAAACCGGGCTCAAATATGATCAACTTGGGGTTTGTGACTTGCCTTGATTTGCGAATGGTGAAGGTGGAACCTCGGGGTAGAACTCCGGATCCTCGACGGCGTCGTAGTCTTCCGATATGAAAAATAAATACGACATTCAATAAACAATCCAAAATCACCAATACAAGCATATAAGGTTTTTATTGGATTAAAATAGTGAAATGAAGTTATTATTTTTCTGAAATTATTATCTACATTTTTAGGATATTTTCAGAGAGTTCTGAATTTTTAATATATGAAATAAACATTTATCCTAAAATTATTTTTGAATTATTATTTAATAAAAATAAAATGTGTAACATAAACATACTATTTTTATTGCATAAATGTGTAGAGAATAAAAAGACAGATTTAAAAAAATTTGAATGGTGAAATTTGGAGTTAATTTGAGCAAGTTATGAATTTTGGAAGTTTAAACTAATTTCTGAATTTTTATTTAAACAGAAAATAGGTTCCGGCCCATGGTGAGCCAAGCTCACCACGGACCGGCGCACTTGCGTGTGGACTGGGCCAATCTGGACCGTCGGATCTAGATCAGATGGCTGTCAGTGAGGTGGGGTCGTTAAGTGGCGATCGACGGCTGTGAGGCGTCAGTACCGCTTTGACCAGATGGATGCCTTAGATTAAACCCCGGGGTTATAATCTCAGCCGTTCATCTCATATCGAGTGGCCAAGGGCCCGTCCGGCACAACACGTGTCGGAGAGGGTAAATTACCCATCTTCTTCGGTGATGCGGGCTCAGACGCAGTGGCAACAACAATGGTGAGGGGGCTAAGCCCTAGATCTAGGCAGAAATGGAAAGAGGAGAGGAAGGGGAACATGACCGTACCGGAGATGGCGGCGAAGGGCGACCGACATCGAGAATAGGCGACAAAGTGCTTTGGGGTTGGCGGCGGCGACGAGGTCCGGCGATCTTCACGACCAAATGGAGGTGAGGCCGAGGATGAGTGGTCGACGACGGTTCCGAAGGTGGCGTCGGCAAGGGCGGTGGCGGCCCGAGGCACAGGCGAGGGGCTGCCAGAGTGGAAACAGAGGGAGGGGGGTTTTTAGCGTTGCAAGGCATCGGTAGAGCGTAGCTAGGGCAATTGACGAGTGGCCGGAGTGCGGTGAGGGCGAGGGTACTTATAGGGGGCTCGTTGGTGTCGGGAAGGAAGGAAACCGAAGGTTTCCTCCTTTCTCCAGTGAACCTTCCAAAAGCGCGGGGACTTGCCATACTTGACGATAACGCATGGTGATTGGAGGGAAAGCGATCGCCGGTGAGAGGGGAACCCGATCCTGGACGTGGCTTGGTGAATGGCAACAAGGGGCGACGAATTTATGGAAGGTGATCGCCGGAATAGGAAAGGGAAGGGGGAATTCCATCAGAGATAATGGATCCGACAGGTGGCCCCCATCTGTCGGTAGGCGTGCGTGAAAGGGAAGTGCCGATAAATGGGCCCGGGCGGTCAGATAGAGAGGGACGTGGGAGAGCGATTGACAGGTGGGGCCAAGGCAGGTGCGGGCGGGAGAGAGAGAGAGGGGGAAAACGGCGCCGATAAGGGGGTCCCACATGTCGGTGGCTTGGGCGCTGGACTGGGCCAGGCTTGAGGAGGATTCAGGGTGGCGGCCCAATACTATTTAAAATGTATTTTTCATTTAAAATAATTCCAGAAATTCATATATTCATTTAGAGCTTGAAGCACTGTTGCTAAAATTTTGTAAAAATTCCTAAAAATTTGTCTTGGCTCATAGATTCCATCATAAATTATTAGCTTAAAACTTGGAGTATTCTTCCCTGTTTTGTTTTAATTGGGTTCTTTTATCCTTTTCTCCAATAAAATAATCCTTTTTATTTCCGAAAAATTATTTCCCTCATTTTTATTTTATTTTTAATTCTAGGATGTTACAGTACCTCAGCTACAATAGGAGCACCAATTGGAAATAATGGTGGTGGTGGGGGAGGCATTGGTTGGAACTGCGACATGTCAATTCCTTGCAGCTAGGCAATGTGCTATACATGTTGTAATGCAACTAGTTATTTTTAAACCTATTCCTAATTTCTATATAGTTGTAATGCGGCAAACTGAACATACCTGCATCATCGCCTGATGTTGTGCAAACTAGGTGTTGACACATAAATGTGCCCCCGCACTTGGGTCAGTTCGACGATCCAAAAGTGTGAGCATACTTAGGGACAAGCCTAAGCATAACACAACACCGACGTCGTGTTCTAACTACCCTTAGCCATGGTAAGAGGGGTGGAGTCGCCAGGATATCAGATCACACAAAATAATCCAATTAGCTGAAAGAAATATATTAAACAAAATAAATCAGTAAACCGATCGAAGCCTGACTGATTCGAAGTACGGTGCGAAGGGGGTCGTCGAAGTGTACCTTCGGTGTCTAGTTCGAAATGTCCCGCCGAAGGGCACCTTCGGCGTTCGGACTGATCTGGTGAATAGCGTGGTTCGACGTGAAGTCTCCAATACAGTACGATACAGAGTAATGACTTAGACGCAACGCGCGAGTGCTTCTTCTTCTGGAGCGGAGTACGAGTGTGGCAAAGCCTGTCGTAATGAAGTCTGTTGGTGTGCGGTCGAAGCAGCAATCTCGCCGAAGGGTGTTCTGGCAACCTCCGAAACCAATCTCTCAGCTCCGAATACCTCCGGCGGAGTAGCTCCGAACGTAGGTAACCTGCAATAGAGAAGATTCAAAGTACCAATTCGGCCTGAGGACCGAATTCTGTTAAGTGTTGCACTAGGAGCGAAGGTAGCAATCTGTTACACAGATTAGCGGATACTTCACAAGTGAAGTAACAAGGTGATAGTAATATATTACGTAGATTAACGGATACTTCACAGGCGAAGTAACAAGGATTACCACTATTCCGAAGTGGCAGTCGGAGGGCTTCCAGGCAAACCCACTAAGAGTATAGAAAAGTAAAGATAAAGTAAATGTGATTCAAAGCTAGGTCTTTGTGGTTGATTTTGTTGGGGGGCTCTGAACAGGCTTCGCCCCTGTATTTATAGGGGCTAGACTTCTAATCTCTAAATCTAATCTGCTATGACTCAGCTGAATCATGTGTAGAGATAAACACTTAGCCAGAATCAGATCTAACTCTATCTCTGCTCGAAGTGGGCCTTCGACCAGGCCCGCCGAAGCATGCTCCTCGTGCCGAAGCTTCAGCAGAGTGGGCCTCTGAAGGCCTCCTGGCCGAAGGCTTTGGGCTGGCTAGAAGCTTCCAGAGCCCGTAGCCCAGTGGTCCTTCGGCCATATAAGGCTTCGGCCTAACCCGGGACATGTGCATTTTCGGCCAAAATTACCAAAATTGCTATTTTGACAATCTTAATCATTGATGCCATTTTTTGCTATCAACACATGCCCTCGTGCCTTTTAGTGAACTAAGTGAACTAAAAGCACAACGGGCTAAAGACAATACCTTTCATATCGGCCTTTTGACATCTTTTAAGTTATTTGCCACACACTTGGGAAATACCTTTTCAAGTATGTACCATTCAAAGCTCTTCGAAACCGCTCTCCCTGCAGAGATTCTAACACTTGTGCATTGTCAGGAGTGATTTCGGCTATTTTGAAAGGGCCTTCCCAACTAGGCGACCATTTACCAAATTTGGGACTCTTAGTGCCTAATGGTAAAATCATCTTCCAAACTAAGTCACCCACTTGAAACGATTTTGGTTTAACCTTCTTATTATAGGCTTTAGCTACTCTCCTCTTGTCAATTTCTATGGCTTCTAAAGCACTCAATCTCTTATCGGTCACTTCTTCTAGATTGTCTTTCAAAAGAGTTTCATACTCGTCGACCGATAAGCCATCTTTCTTTAACACTCTTAGAGAGCCAAGATCTACTTCTACAAGTAGAATGACTTCTTGTCCATACACCAACTCATATTGACTGACTCTGGTAGCACCGTGCTTTGCAATTCTACAAGCCCATAGTGCCTTGGAGACCACTTCATGCCACCTTTTAGGGAATTCTTCAATTTTCTTCCTAATGAGCTTAATCATGGTTTTATTACTAGACTCGGCCTGACCATTGGCTTGAGCATAGTAGGGCGAAGAGTTTATCAACGTAATACCATAATATTCGGCAAAGTCCCTCACCTCCTTTGAAATAAATGAACTATCCTGATCTGTAGTGAGAGATGGAGGAATACCGAATCTATGTATAATGTGTTTCAAGATAAAGTCAAGTACCTCGATGTGAGTCATGTTCTTTAGAGGTACGGCCTCGGTCCACTTGGTGAAGTAATTCATCACCATCAACATGAACCGATGCCCCTTTGAGGAAGGAGGGTGAATTTGGCCGATGAAGTCTAAAACCCAACCTCGGAACGGCCGTGGCTTGACAATGGGGTTAAATATTGAAGCAGGAGCTACTTGAATATTGCCAAACTTCTGACATGCTTCACACCCTCTATAATACTTAAAACAATCCTCAGTCATAGTCGGCTAGTAGAAACCCGCTCTTTTGAGCATCCAACTCTTTTTTGGGACGACTGATGAGTGCCACAAAGTCCTTCATGGACTTCTCCTGTAGCCACGTGGGATCGTTCATGGTATAGACACTTTAACAGTACTCCATTAATGGTTCGGCGATACAGTGTGTTGTTTATCAACACAAATTTAAATGCTTGTCATCAAACTTTCCGATCAACCCTTTGGCTAGAGTCTCTCAAGTATTGGACAATTGGAGTTCTCCAATCGCCCTTATGGGCTTCGGAGGGTTTCGCTAGCTCACTCCCTGAAAAAATATCTAGGCTACTAATTTCAGGGTGCCCCTTGAGCCCTTCCTGCTTCTGCCGAAGCCTGGTTGGACTAGCCATGCGGAGCACATCAGGCCGAAGCCTCCTGCTAGAGGGTCTAGGCTCCTAGAAGCCCTCATTGTCCTGAGGACTTCGGCTCGTAGGCTCTGGCGTACCGGACCCGTCGGTGGGCAGAGTACTCCGGCCTCAGGACCTTGGAACGTGGTAGTCTCCGGTAGCCGAAGGGGTCCGACCCGGAGGGTGCGCCTGTCCGAAGTCATTGGCTTCGGAAGCGAGACCAAACATTGGCTTCTTCCGTATAGAAAATTTTCCTCTCCTGACTTGGTAACCAGATGCTCACTGAGCCAAATCATTTGCATTTGAATTGGACTCTCTTGACACATGAGAAATTTTGAAGTCATCAAAAGTAGCAACTATGTCCAGGCACTTATCCAAGTAGCTGTTTAGCAAGCCGTTAAAACATTGAGCACTCTTATCCACTTGTTGCACTAATAACAGAGAATCAGCATGTGCATGAACATGTTTAACACCCATGGATTCTAACAATTAAAGCCCTAGCAGTAAAGCCTCATATTCAGCTTGGTTGTTGGTAGAGGGAAATTCCAAATTAATGAACCGAGGTTTCGAAGTGCGCTCCGCTACGTGATATGAGAACCACTCCAATACCTTGGCCATTTTTGCAAGCTGAACCATCAAAGTAAAATTTCCATGACATTACTTCAATCAAAGCAATATTGTTGCTCCAACTGACGTATTCTTCCACTTAGAATCGGCTTTTGCAACATGTGTTTTACAACATCGGTTTGGCAAACGACAACACATGTAGTAGGAAGAAGATAGTGGCGCAATTTGGTACACGCGTAGTAAAGTGACAAACACAAACATTCAACAAACGTGTACCTAGTTATGGCGTCCAGTAGGTGGCGGCTCAAGAACGTGATGATGTATTCTTCTCCTTCTACCTCCTGGGTTAGCACGGCACCGATCACGCTATCTTCAGCAGCGATGTACATCCGAAACAGAATCCTGGCTTTGGGTGCTCTCACCACCGGTGGTGATGACAAGCACTCCTTGATTTTCTCAAAGGCACTTTGCTGGTTTGCCCCCCAAGCGAACTCGTCCTCGTTCTTTATCCAGAGTATGGGGACAAAGGAATCAATCTTGCCAGACAATATAGATATAAAGTGACACAAATAATTCATATTGCCTAACAACTTTTGCACTTCTTTTTTGCATGTCGGCACTGTAACATTTCTAATTTTCTCAAGCCTCCTAGGATCAATCTCTATGCCTATTTAATGAATCATGAAAACCTAAGAACTTACCTGCCGACATGCCAAAATCACACTTGAGTGGGATCATTTTTAAGCCATACTGTCACCTCCTACCAAAAGCAACATTCAAATCAGATAAATGGTTTCCCATAGTGTCCGATTTGACTACAACATCATCAATGTAAACTTCTAACATAACTCCTAGCAAGTCATGAAAGATTAAGTTCATAGCACGGTGATATGTGGCGCCATCATTCTTTATACCAAAAGTCATGACGACCCACTCGAATAAACTGACAAAACTAGGGCATCAAAAGGCTGTCTTGTAGACGTCCTCTTCGGCCATAAAGATTGATTATAACCAGCATTGTCATCAAGAAAACTTAGTACCTTGTGTCCTGAAGCATCATTGATTAGCACGTCGGCTATCGGCATTGGTTACTCGTATCTTGCTGCTCCCTTTCTTCTCTACAGACACAATGTTAGCGACCCATTCTGCGTACCTGCATGGCCTAATAAATTCAGCTTTGAGCAGTCGCTCCACTTCTTCTTAAACTCGGTCATACACAGCCGAGTTAAAGCGATGAGGAGGCTGTTTATAAGGCCTAAATCCGGACTTGATAGGTAGCCGATGCTCCACAAGCTCACATCTTAGTCTTGGCATCTCACTATACTCCCATGAGAAACAATCGACATACGACTGAAGCAACTTTATTACTTCGGCCTTTCATCAGGCTGTAAATGTTGGTTTACAAAAGTCGGCCTTGGGATGCTACCATCACCTATGTCAACTTCTTCCAAAGGGTCGGCCGACGCAAAACCTTGTCCTAATTTCTCCTCTTCGCTAAAGTCCTCGATGGCCTCGGCAATACTATCTTTAGTAGACCGATACTGCTCTACACGAGACTTTAGCCATTCCAGATTACTCTGCTAGACATGACTACTAATATAAAAACAGCCGTGCTACACCAGCCGGGTTTACAGACACTGGTTCAAAACATCCTCCGGACACGCTAACAAAATCGTAATCCGAAAGATCTCTACCTGACAGACACTCTACCTTGTTGTGAATGGCGTCAACTGATACATCGGCCAATGCCACTTGTGTCGAAGTGTTTGCGGGTATGACTTCTACTTCATCGCCTTCCCATTGAATTAGGCACTGGTGTAGTGTAGAAGGAATGCAGCAATTTGCGTAAATCCAATCGTGCCCAAGCAGCATGCTGTAGTTACTTTGTACGTCGACAACGAAGAACGCTGTTGGCAATGTCTTGTTGCCTACTTTAAACTCCATGGAGAGCACGCCTTTGGCCTCGGAACTCTCACCATTGAAGCCATTTAGCATCAAGTTGGTTTTCTTTAGATCAACCTCATCCCTGCCAAGTTTCTTCAATAGCAAGTAAGGCATTAAGTTAACAGTGACGCCACCGTCAACGAGTATCCAGGAAATCGGCTTTCTGTCAATGTGACCTCTGATGTAGAGAGGCTTTAGATGGCGAGCCGAGTCCTCGGGCTTCTCGAAAATAGCATTGCGCGGGATGAGGTTCAATTGAGCAACCTCGGCCTCATCCTGCGGTAGGGAAAACTCGGCGGGCAACGTGACAACGTTGATGTCCATCGCCTGGGGTACGGGCCTCTCGGAGATGGGCGAGTAGTCGTCATCGAGTATGTCGTCATCATCGTCACCGGACTAGGAGCTGGGTTGGTCATCTCAACCGGCTTTATCCCCCATATCTGTTTTGTGGTTGGCCGAGGGCAGATTTCTTCAAAGATAGCGTCGTGCTCATCCTCGGCTTTCTTCTCGCACATCTCCTGTGCCTGTAGTCGTTGTAGACGTGTCTTTTGTGATTTGGACATGCTTGGAGGTGCCCAAGATGGTTGTGGCTTTGTGCCAGGTGCTACTGCCTTGTTCCTGCCAACTCTAGCCAAAGTGGTACTGCTCCCTTCGGCCTCATGTACCCTATACTTGGAGGGATCTTCGCTGCGGACCCCGGCAATCGGACCGGCATTGTTCGGCCGATCGAACCATGCTTCGGCGTAGGCTCCGGCCGAAGCATGGGGCTTACCTTCGACAGACTTTGGTGATAAGGCCTTCGGAATTGGGACATCCTGAGACCCTACTCTAACCGTGATTGCTTCGGACTTCCTATCTTTGCTCTCCACACGCCTGTACTCCTCAACTTCACCCTGCATGGTCTGATTTAGAGGTACCACGGACAACTTGTGGATGATGCCTCCCTCCGCTGCGTCTGCTTGTCCCTACCATTCATAATACTCCGAAGGAAAACAAGGCATAGTGTTAAGTTGCGGAGGGTACTCCAGCTGTGACACGTACGGAGCCCACGGAGTTCCTGCCCAGTTGTACGGCGGAGGCATCAGCAGCTCCAGTGGCCTCGCCCATTGTGTGCCGAACCCGTTACCAGGATGGGGGTTCGGCAGAGTCGACGGTGTCTCAGACCATATCAGTGAGGGGTCCTGCTAGGCCAGAGGTACATTCGGCCAGTGTGGGCCGAAGCCTCCTGTCAGAGGGTTCGTCCATAGTGGTGCGGGGTTCGGCCCACACTGGCCGAATGTACCTCTGGCCTAGCAGGACCCCTCACTGATATGGTCCGAGACACCGTCGACTCTGCCGAACCACCCTCCTGGTAATGGGTTCGGCTCACAATGGGCGAGGCCACTGGAGCTGCTGATGCCTCCGCCGTACAACTGGGCAGGAACTCCGTGGGCTTCGTACGTGTCACAGCCAGAGTACCCTCTGCAACTTAACACTATGCCTTGTTTTCCTTCGGAGTATTATGAATGGCAGGGACAAGCAGACGCAGCGGAGGGAGGCATCATCCACAAGCTGTCCGTGCTACCTCTAAATCGGACCATGCAGGGTGAAGTTGAGGAGTACAGGCGTGTGGAGACCAAAGATAGGAAGTCCGAAGCAATCACGGTTAGAGTAGGGTCTCAGGATGTCCCAATTCTGAAGGCCTTATCACCAAAGTCTGTCGAAGGTAAGCCCCATGCTTCGGCCGGAGCCTACGCCAAAGCCTGGTTCGATCGGCCGAACAATGCCGGTCCGATTGCCGGGGTCCGCAGCGAAGATCCCTCCAAGTATAGGGTACATGAGGCCGAAGGGAGCAGTACCACTTCGGCTAGAGTTTGCAGGAACCAGGCAGTAGCACCTGGCACCAAGCCACAACCATCTTGCGCACCTCTAGGCATGTCCAAATCACAAAAGAGACGTCTACAATGACTACGGGCATAGGAGATGCGCGAGAAGAAAGCTGAGGATGAGCGCGACGCTATCTTTGAAGAAATTTGCCCTCGGCCAACCACAAAACAGATATGGAGGATAAAGCCGGTTGAGATGACCAACCCGGCTCCTAGTCCGAGTGACGATGATGACGACATGCTCAATGATGACTACTCGCCCATCTCCGAGGGGCCCGCACCCTAGGCGATGGACATCAACGTTGTCACGTTGCCCGCCGAGTTTTCCCTGCCACAAGATGCGGCCGAGGTTGCTCTATTGAACCTCGTCCCACGCAACGCTATTTTCGAGAAGCCCGAGGACTCGGCTCACCATCTAAAGCCTCTCTACATCAGAGGTCACATTGACGGAAAGCCGATTTCCCGGATACTCGTTGACGGTGGCGCCACTGTTAACTTAATGCCTTATTCGTTATTGAAAAAACTTGGAAGGGACGAGGATGATCTGAAGAAGACTAACTTGATGCTCAACGGCTTCAACGGTGAGAGTTCTAAGGCCAAGGGCATGCTCTCCATGGAGTTGACGGTGGGCAACAAGACATTGCCAACAACGTTTTTCATGGTCGATGTACAAGGTAACTACAGCGTGCTCCTTGGGCGCGACTGGATTCACGCGAATTGCTGCATTCCTTCTACTCTGCACCAGTGCCTGATTCAGTGGGACGGCGATGAAGTAGAGGTCATTCCCGTAGATACTTCAGCCCAAGTGGCATTGGCCGATGTATCAGTTGATGTCGTTCACAATAAAGTAGAGTGTCTGTCAGGTAGAGATCTTTAGGATTATGATTTTGTTAGCGTATCCGGAGGGCGCTTTGTACCAGTGTCTGTAAAGTCGGCTGGTGTAGCATGGTTGTTTTTGTATTAGCAGTCATGTCTAGCAAGAGTAATCTGGATTGGCTAAAGTCTCGGGTAGAGCAGTATCAGTCTAATAAAGACGGTATTGCCGAGGCCATCGAAGACTTTAGGGAGGTAGAGAAATTAGGACAAGGTTTTGCGTCGGCCGATCCCTTAGAAGAAGTTGACATAGGTGATGGTAGCATCCCGAGGCCGACTTTTGTAAACCAACATTTACAGCCTGATGAAAAGGCCAAAGTAATAAAGTTACTTTGGTCGTATGTCGATTGTTTTGCATGGGAGTATAGCGAGATGCTGGGACTAAGCCATGAGCTCGTAGAGCATCGGCTACCTATCAAGTCTGGATTTAGGCCTTATAAACAGCCTCCTCATCGCTTTAACTCGGTCATCTATGACCGAGTTAAAGAAGAAGTAGAGCGACTGCTGAAAGCTGAATTTATTAGGCCATGCAGGTACGTAGAATGGGTTGCTAACATCGTGCCTATAGAGAAGAAAGAGAGCGGCAAGATACGAGTATGTATTGATTTCAGAGATCTGAACAGAGCCTCTCCGAAGGACGAGTATCCAATGCCGATATCCGACATGCTAATCAATGATACTTCAGGACACAACACTGCCTTTCAATGCCCTGGCTTTGTCGGTTTGTTTGAGTGGGTCGTTATGACTTTTGGTTCAAACAATGCTGGCGCCACGTATCAGCGTGCTATGAACTTAATCTTCCATGACTTGCTAGGAGTTATGTTAGAAGTTTACATTGATGATGTTGTAGTCAAATTGGACGCTATGGGAAACCATTTAGCCGATTTGAAAGTTTCTTTTGATAGGATGCGGTAGTATGGTTTGAAAATGAACCCACTCAAGTGTGCTTTTGTCGTGTTGGCGGGTAAGTTCTTAGGTTTCATTATTCATGAAAGGGGAAGAGAGATTGATCCTAAGAGGCTTGAGAAGATTAAAAACATTACGGCACCGACATGTAAAAAAGATATGCAAAAATTGCTAGGCAAGATGGCTTATCGATCGACGAGTATGAAACTGTTTTGAGAGACAACCTAGAAGAAGTGACCGATAAGAGATTGAAGGCTTTAGAAGCCATAGAAGTAGACAAGAGGAGAGTAGCTAAAGCCTACAATGAGAAGGTTAAACCAAAATCATTTCAAGTGGGAGACTTGGTTTGGAAGACGATTTTACCCTTAGGCACTAAGAGTCCCAAGTTTGGTAAATGGTCACCTAGTTGGGAAGGCCCTTTCAAAATAGCTGAAATTGCTCCTGGTAATGCATATGTGTTAGAATCTCTGCAAGGAGAGCGGTTTTGAAGAGCTTTGAATGGTAGATACTTGAAAAGGTATTTCCTAAGCGTGTGGAAAATAGCGTAAAAGGTGTCAAAAGGCCAATATGGAAGGTATCGTCTTTATCTCATTGTGCTTTTAGTTCACTTAGTTCACTAAAAAGGCAGGGGGACATGTGTTGATAGCAAAAAATGGCATCAATGGTTAAGATTGTCGAAATAGCAATTTTGATAATTTGGGCCCAAAATACACATGACCCGGGTCAGGCCGAAGCCGTACAGGGCCGAAGGACCATTGGTCTATGGGCTCCAAAAGCTTCCAGCTAGCCCACGGCCTTCGGCCAGGAGGCCTTTGGAGGCCCACACAGCCGAAGCTTCGGCCCGAAGAGCAGGCTTCAACGGGCCTAGCCGAAGGCCCACTTCGGCAGAGATAGAGTTGGGCATGATTCCAGCTATGTTTTTATCTCTATCCAGCCGAATTATAGAAGATTAGATCAGAGGTTTAGCCCATATAAATAGAGAGGTGAAGCCAGTTCAGAGGCCCCC